>JAQGDG010000098.1:0-400000 GCA_029844215.1 Przewalskia tangutica
TCATTTTTAAAAGAAGAGTAATACTTGATTTTTAAACAGAAAACTTAAGAGTTATACTAGCTTTATGGGAAGTTAGGTATAACGACTTAAGAAAGATAAAAGGAACGGTTTTACTTGTTTGTTTATAAATATCTTGTATTGACTTCTGCAAGTAGTAAGATGGTTTGATAAGTAAACATGTTATGATGCTACATGGGTTAGTGTCTTGTGATGTTATTCTTGTTGTGCTTACGTTGTTAAACGTTAAGACCGTTATCTTTATTATATCACATACCCTCGACTTGTTATACCGGGGCTTGCCACCCGATGCGGTCTATACGGCTATGCGGTCGGTGTGACTATGCGAGTCTGCGAGTTCCGATTGATCATTCCGGTGTTTTAGCGATGCGGGTGTCACGGCCGAACCCGGGCGTGGCGGTGCCCTACCTGGGCACCCTTCTACCTTAACAATACAAGTAAGCTGCGGAACTGAAATAACACCTCATTTTTTTTCTTTTAAAACAAACGTACGTGCAAGGGCAAAGCCGACAAGGCTGCCATATATACATAAACAAAAGACACTACACCGTACATGAGTCCAATCCCACATATGAATACAGACCTCTAGGAGTTAAATCAACTATGACGACAAGGCCCGCTGCCAAAACTATACAAAGCACATCAAGGACATATACCAAAGATAAACTCTAATAGAAGGAGCTTATCCAAAACCCCGAGCAGATCCTACACTGCCGATCACCGAATCTGCGTACCTAAACTGCGGCATGAACGCACTCCGAGGAGGTCGATGCGAAGAATGTACCAAGTATGTGAACAAAGAATCGTAATGAAATCATAACGATCTAAACAAAAGCAGAGACATGTATGATAGCCAACCTACGATATAGCACATAAGCGGTCATATCAAGTCGTGGACGCAGCCCTCAAAGTCACTACTAAATATAACTATGGGTCTCACGCCCATAATATCAATCGTGCGTGGAATCCTTCCTCACCGGTAGTCCAGATATAACATAACACCAATAGGCATACATGAACACCAAGTCCCACCGGTGGTATAGCATCTTGGGGTTTACCCTCACTTATACTCTTACCCCTGAGAAGGTGGTAAGCGGGTGGTATAGCATCTTGGGAGTTTACCCTCACATATACTACCTGCCGAGAAGGTGAGTGCAAGTGGTATAGCATCTTGGGGTGTACCACTTCACATATACTCTACCTGGAGAAGGTGGTAAAGCAGTGGTATAGCATCTTGGGGTTTACCTCACATATACTCTACCTGGAGAGGTGGTAAAGCGGTGGTATAGCATCTTGGGGTTTACCCTCACTTATACTCTTACCCTATCTCGATCGACCATCAAACAAGACATAAGCACTACCATGTCTTATAAAAATCAGGAATTTAACCCAAGTACTACAAGTAAGCAAGCATGCGTGGAATCCCACATCACCGCTTGTGCGTCCCAAGAACTTACAACAAGACACCGACCCTTTCAACCGAGAGTCGGCAGCAATAAAACATAAAACTTGCACTCAAAGGCTATTACCGTACATATAGGCAAGTTCTCAATTAACCAAGCCAAAGTACTTATCGAGCACAAATAGAATAAATTCTCATTTAACAAGCCAAAGTACTTATCCGGCACAAATAGAATAAATTCTCATTTAACAAGTCAAAGTACTTATCCGCACAAATAGAATAAATTCTCATTTAACAAGCCAAAGTACTTATCCGCACAAATAGAATAAATTCTCATTTAACAAGCCAAAGTACTTATCCGCACAAATAGAATAAATTCTCATTTATCAAGCCAAAGTACTTATCCGCACAAGTAGAATAAATTCTCATTTAACAAGCCAAAGTACTTATCCAGGGCACAAATGGAATAAATTCTCATTTAACAAGCCAAAGTACTTAACCGCGCACAAATAGAATAAATTCTCATTTAACAAGCCAAAGTACTTATCCGGGCACAAATAGAATAAATTCTCATTTAACAAGCCAAAGTACTTATCAAGGCATACATAGAATAATTCTCTTTTAACAAGTCAAAGTACTTATCAAGGCACACTTAGACAAATCCTCAATTTATCAAGCCAAAGTACTTAGCAAGGCATACATACATTCTTTTATAAAAGACTCCTTTCTATGTAAAGCCCCAAGATACTAACACCGTAGTATCAAGGCGTGTCTATTTTTCAAGGTAAGTTACTACACTTCAGAAAACTCATTTCAAAGCTTGAAATCAAGTAACTCCAAATTTTTACAATCTAGGCAACTTATGCCGATTTAATCAAAATAGACAACTTTCTAAACCTTCCATAAAGCCGTTATAACCAACTTCCCATAAAGCCGTTATAACCCTTTATGGTTTTAGACGTATCCATTCCTTCAATAACCAAGAGACTTATACTATTAAAACCAAGTATCACATACTTACAAATCAAGTTCTTAACTTTCAAAAATACTTCAAGTCTCTTAATAGTTAGAAAACAAGTTTTCTTCTACTTTTTAAACCTCAAGTAACTTCACCCTTAACGCAAGTTACTTCTCTTAAATCATGTCATTTCTCCTCTTTTAAATCAAATAAGTAAATCACTCCTTTGACTCCCCTAAAGTCATTATAATGACCTTTAGGTTTTAGAACTAAGGCACTAGCCAAAAGATTTGGAAATCACTTCCTTTTCAAGTTTCTATGTACTTTAAGAAAAATACCTTCACTTTTAAGAATCCAAACTTCCCTAAGGAAATGGATTATACTACTTACAATTTAAACATCAAAGTACACTCAAGGAAGTACATAGAACAAATTCTATTTTAGGCAATCCAAATACAAGCAAGGAATGGATCATTCAAGGAGTAGAACTTACTTTCTTTATTCTAAGGAATCATGCTAGAAGAGGAGATAGTTCACATACCTTTTCGGCTAATATCCACAAGCTAAGCCGAATATGCCGTACGTAGAAGTGTCAACCTATAATGGTCACAACAAGACTATCAACTTCTAGTCCCTACGTAGAATAATACTAAGTATTTAGTCTCTAATTCTTCTACGGAAAATCGGGCAAAGACTTCCTTTGTTTTGACTCACTTGCCACCTTTTTCAAGGCCGAATACAATAACCAACAAGCCACATTTAAGGCTCCAAACAACAACCAAACAAAAGGGGATTACACGCCTTACAATACGTGTAAAATTCGCCCACAATTCATACGAAATAGCTTAAAACTCAAGCCATTCTCGGCCAACTACATACTAACAATTCAAAGTCTTTTCCAATCCTTTTCCAATTCAAGTTCTTAGGTCAACATGTTACTTAGTCATAAACAACTTCAACAACTAAAATTCCCTTCTTTATACAACATGTGACGACTTAACTAATAATCGACTTGAATTGAAATCTTAAAGCTAAACATGCTAGATTTCGGATTAGGGTTCCAATAGTCCAAATACTTATCAAACTTCATACTATAAAACTCATGCTTGATAATAACCATAGCTACAATGATAAGTAAACCTTAATTGCTAAAACGACAAAAATAATACCTTTATAAGCCCTTAAAATTTCCAAGATCCAAAGTCGCGCCTTAGAAATTCTTAGCTCCTTTCCTTAAGTTCCAATCCGCTCCAAGCACTCCTTAGAGGCCTATGAAGAACCCATCTTCAAGTTCCAACTTCAAAGTTGAAGAACTCCAATAGTTTCCGCCTTGCGACTAACGTGAAAACTCCGTTTTCCCGAAATCTTTCTATTGAGATATCCTTACAATACCCTAAGGGACATTGGGTTAAAGTCTTGTGGCTAATGGATCAAAACTACAAATTTCTCATGTGGGAAATTGCACTTAGCCGAGAGCATGTTGAAGAACAACAATTGTTGGGATATTTTCTAAGTGTAAAATGAGCTTGTCTTGCACTAGCTATGTATATAAAACACATTTGAGGGCTTGGATTAATACACTTGTGGTCTAGGATGAAAGACAATTAATGAAAAGCCAAGTGGACAAGTTGACTAGTCAACAAAATCAAGCTAGCAAGACTAATCTTCCAAAGTGGTCAATGACCATTTTACCCTTGTACAAATTTCGACCAAGCCATGTGGGTGCCACGTGTCGCCTCTCATTCGTCATAAAATTCCGTAACCCTCGTGGCCCCACAAACGTAAAATTCTCTGGGCCCCACGTGACCAAATCATAAAAATAAGTTTCCATAATATTACTAAGTCCCATACTCTTCAAATAATGTATTTTGAGAATCCAATTCTCAACAACGAACATTTTTCCTTTCCGACGTTAGGAACATTTTCCGTTGGAAAAACAATTCTTCCTTTCGTACTAATTTCCAAGTCTTGGTTCCTTACGTACACTCTCTTATACATGTCCTGGACTTACGGGGTGTAACAGGGGGATGCCCTATGCGGTCTGTGTGACTATGCGGTCTATTGAGACTATGCGGACTGCGGGAGTCCAGGAGGGTACCGGGGTTAGCTACCCGCGAGAATACCTCGTGGGTGTGTGACCTATGCGGATTGCGGGAGTCCAGGATTAGGCACGCATAATGATACTATGGGCGATTGGCCTTGCTTCGATCATTCGCGGCCTAGAAAAGACCATTACGCTTTACCTATTATTGCTTCTTGTTTGTGATATGGCACTATGTGCAATTGAACTGATTGTAATTGCAAATGGCTTTAAAATACTTTGATTTCATTTAAGTACTTTACAGTTTCACATACTTGGTACTGTTATCGACCTCCCGGGCCGTTCATGCAGGTAAGGGCAAGCAGTGCTAGATCCACATCCTTAGGGTCTTTTGCTTTGGTGTCAGGAGCTCCATCTTCTCCTGAGGCTCGACTTTTGGGTATGATCTCCCTGTTGTTGTATATAGTTTTGTACATTCAGGGTATGGCGGGGCCCTGTCCCGCCATAGTTGTTTATCTTCTTAGAGGTCTGTAGTCCTATTGTACAGTTGGGATGTAACTGCCAAACTATGTTTATATATATATGCCGAAAGGCGACATTTTCTCACATAAAACTGTGTCTCATTTTACAACTATTTCATGTCTTGTTTTTATATTCCGCTGATTACTCTGATGTATGACTACTTGGGTGCCCGGGTAAGGCACCAGTCACGGGCCCCGGAACGGGTCGTGACAAGTTTCCTCTGTTTTCCAAATCTCGTCATGCCCTTCCGGGGTGGTACCTTCAAGAAAACCCACCGTCAACCTGAACTCCAAGTGTCGATGCCGATTATCCGCATGACTTCTATTGACTCTGAGCTGCCAATAACCTCTTCTGGATAAGCTTCACCCTATCCACATCCTGCTGAACAAGTATGAACCAACTATCTGAACCTTGCCAACATCGAACCAATCGACCGGCAACTTACACTTCCGCCCCTATAAGGCGTCATAAAGCGACATTCGAATACTGAAATGGTAGCTATTAAAACACTCCCTCAACAGGAGGCAACCATCCTCACAGCTACCCCTGAAATCCAAACACTGGCCCGAGGGCGAATGTGATACTGAGACTCACCCGAGTTCCTAACCCTGCCTGGTAAAACTTCCAGAAAACGAAATAGCCATAACCTGGACTCCACTGCCTGTCATAGGGTGAAAGTATGCACCTCGTGCAGCCTTACAACCTTCCTGATATAACATCTCGCATAACCCTCTGCCGAGTAAAATCTGGCTCCCGAAAGACAAGAGGATCGACCTCATCGGCCCGACTACTGGTCGAACGCATCCACGAACTCGTACGCTGGTTAACTAAACTTGGGTCTAACACCCTCGTGACCCTATCACAAAGCGGGACCACCCCAAACTGACCCCACCACCATACAGGCCGCGGGTTGACCCGCAATCAGTCCGTAACACGACCCGCTATCGCGCCAAACACTTGCTCCCCGATCCGGAACAATCCCACAATCAAGTCACGAAAACCTAGTGGTCTTCTTATCTCAACTACCCTCTTTCATTACCACCCGGGACTTATCACACAGACATATCTCACGTGTACTATGCACTCCGATAAAGGTTAACATAAAAAATCTTTTACTCAAGATGGCCTCGCCTCTAAGGTCTCCACGTATAAAACTCTAAGGCTCACACTTACCTTATCCCCAATCTTACCCGGTTAACTAACCATGATTTCTAATCACAATTAACACAATGCTATGTGAGCATAACATTTAAGGTATACTCATCTTATCATACGTACTAATCTCTAGAGGGTTAAGGATCTACCTGTATCTACAGCTTCACTCCCCTTTGTCGTTCTAATCAATCCTGCCCTGTTGGGCGTATAGCTAGGGAAGGTGACGAACTAGCCACTGATCCTGAAGGCTGAGTCTTCCTACTTGCATCCCTCCTACTAGGACACCCTTTCGACACATGGCCCTGACGGCCGCAGGTAAAACAAGTACCAACAAAAAGATGACATTCCCCGGGATGACGCCTGTCACACTGTGAACACTGGGGAAAAACTGAATCCGGCTGGCTGGAACCTACGTGTATCTGACAGAAGCCACGAGTTCGACCAACTCCGCATACCCCGAACGCCCCGAAGTCTCGGAGGACCACTGCATCTTGGCGGAGGCGCATAACCGATCTGCTGGAAGGTCCGCCTCGAAAGTTACCAAAGGACCTCGAATCGCCTCTTCGCTGATCTTGGTTAACCCGTCGATCTCTACGTTTCTCGGCCTGTTGCGCATAAGCCCGTACGCAGGCCATGCTCATGCCTGACTGAAGAGCTATTCTTTCACAACCCTCTCTTAGATGGTCATCAAGACCCGTGATATATCGGTGCACTCTATTCTCTGATTGCTAAAATCCTAGCTAGTTCTGTGTCCATTCATTTGTAATCCATATTCTCTGTTCCTGCGTGGGCGAAGGCTCATATATCATGGCCGCAGATGGAGCTGCTGCGTGCTAAACTCTGTTGGGGTGGCGATGTCGCGAAACTCCCGAATGAACCACCCTAGGTGATGATTGGGCACGTGCCTCGTAACCTCTGTGCTCTACTCGCACTCCTCGCTTTGCCTTGCCTCTGGGCCGGGTTGCCTTACGCGGAGGCATAACGGTAGGGAAAGAAATACGTTAGAGGTCCAACTTATAACACACTCTAAGGCACGATCTCGAGTGAGAAGAATGGAAACCAATCCTAAATATCCTATAGCCTCACGATTATTGGTGTGGTGCACAACACACCGATAATCAAGACTTTACTAGATACGGTCGTAGACACTTTCCAGGATTAATCGCTCGATACCACTTTTGTCATGACCGAACCGGGCGTGATCGTGCCTTACCGGGCACCCTAGTGATACAACATCGAGTAATCAGTGAATATAAAACACAACATGAAACAATGTAAAAGAGACACGCTTATTCAAGAAAAGTTGCCTTTCGGCATATATATGTATAAACTTAAATCCGACGATTCATCCTTTTTATAAACTCGCCACAATAGTACTACAGACCTCAAGAATGATATAACAATAATGGCGGACAGGCCCGCCATACCCTGAATGTAAGTACCTACAACGGCAGGTGACTACACCCAAGATGAGCCTCCGAGAAACGGAACTTCCCAAAAGACCGTGATCCTATGGCGAGGATCGACGATCGTGTACCTCTACTGCGGCATGAACGCAGCCCGGGCGAGTCGATAACAGTACCAAGTATGTGAAATCAAAAATCAGAATGAAATCATAATAGTCTATATAAAACAAAAGACATATATGATAAACAATTTACGATACACAATATGTGATCGTGTCAAGTCGTGACTCACTCCCTTAAAGTCATCAATCAAATATAACCATGGGTCTCATGCCCACAATATCAATCATGCCCTTGGAATTCCTTCCTCACTGCCGGCAGTCCATGATATAACAAGCACCAAGGAATACACATGAACACCAGGTCCCACCTGTGTCATAATAAAACCGTACGGGGTAAGTACGAAGGCATAGCCGACTACTAAGACCCCCAGTACCAACAATGCCATAAACTGTATCACGAGGTCTTTCTAGACCGCACCACATGATCGGCCGCCACTCGCCCTCGATCAATGTGCGCGTCTAATCTGGAGCATACCGCTGCTCGCATAAAGCCACATAGGCCCGCATGAGGTATTCCTCGTCGGGGTAGCTAGCCCGCGGTACCTCTGGACTCTCGATCCGCATAGTCACATAGACCGCATAGTCACACATCGCATAAGGCACTCCTCGACGGATAATACACCGGAATGATCAATCCTGAAGCATACCGCTGCTCCGCATAGTCACACAGACCGCATAGGCCGTATAGACCCACATCAAGGGTGGAAAGCCCTCGGTATAACAAGTCAAGGGGGTATGTGATATAATAACAGTATAACGGGCTTAACGTTTAACAACGTAAGCACAACAAGAATAACCCCCTTACACAACATCACAAGATACTAACACACGTAGCATCCTAACATGTTTACTTATCAAATCAACAAGAAAGTATTACAAGGCTATCACAAACCAACACAATCAAGTTATTCACACAAGGTACTGCACTTTATGTTAACAAGTTCGGGTTTTTATCCCCAAAGTACTTCATACATTAACTCTTTAAAAGATCCGTTCCTTTCACAAAAGTCACACCATACCCGTAGTATAAAAATAGAGTGACTATCTTTTTAAGTAAACCAAAACACTTCCCTAAGTAACAACATTATTTTCCAAACGTTCAAGTTTGCCTAATTTCAAATGCTCAAGTTTCTCATTTTCGAAAGGTTTCGTAGTTCATAGTTTTAATCACTTAATAATATAATTCTCCTTTTAAAACAATTTGAGAAACATATGCCTTACGTGTGAGTAGGTTATTCTTGTTTATAACAATCTTGTTAAGCGCCATGATCTAGGAAATGTAATATCATTTTGTCTCATCTTAGCTTCTATGCAGATGGAGGTTTCTACTGGTTTTAATAATACTTAATTAGTCGATACATTTCCCTTTATTAGCGCTGCAGTGGTTTGTTCGATACTTATTCTCATTTCCGAAATCAATACAAGGCGTTTATAAACAATTAAGTAAATCGTTCCTTTTATCTCTCTTAAGTCGTTATACCTAACTTCCCATAAGGCTAGTATAACTCTTAAGCTTTTAAAACCAAGTGTTACTCTTCTTTCAAAAACGGTTCTTAATTCTTTTGAAATACTTCAAGATTCTTTATTATTAGACTCAAGTCAGAAAACATCGCAGTAAAACCACGTTCAGTTAACACACGTACGTCTACCGTACTATATATATTCTTTTAAAAATATCATGCTCAAGAGGATAGGAAGAATCACATACCTCACGACGATTATCGACTAATAGCAAAATGCTCCACCGCTATAACCCGGCTAGCCTTGTCCACCTTTCAAGTAGAACATGCTACTCGCAGAACATTCAACCTATAAAGGCCATATACGTCTATCAACGTCTAGACTACACTGAAGAATATTCTAAGTAGAGGGTTCTCTATTCTACGGAAAATCGGGCAGTACTTCCCTACCCGTCATACTACACAAGTCTATGTCGATGCGGTCACCATGTAATCTGTTCAAATCTTCTTCTTTTATACCCTTCTGTGATTACAGATTCAATTCTATTCTTTAATATCCTTCTATATCTTATACTCAAATCTTAACTATTCTTATAGGTAATCTTCAATTACAATAGAAGGACAAAAGTGTTTACCTCGACAAGCCCAAAATTATCCAAGTTAAATGTCGATCCTGAGCAAGGTTTAGCTCCTAATTGCACGCTCCGATAGCTCCGAGACCCTTAGAAGTTTCTAAACAACTTCTACTCAACTACTAAAAGGGATTTGGGTCTAGGGTATTTTGGAATAGTAACTACACTAGAAGGCAACTTTCTACAAAAGTGGGGTATTCTAGAAGCCTCTAGGAAGGGGGGGGGGGGGAGAGGACTTGGACGAGAGAGCAACTAAGGGGGAGGTATTTTTGAGACTTAGAGAAGTGTGGAGTGGATGAAGAAGTCTTCACTCAAGGGGGGTATTTATAGAACACTCAAGGGACAAGATCAAAACAAATGGAAGGTGGAGATTATGATCCAAGTGAAAGATGAGGTCTTCCAACCAAGTGTCTCCCACAACATTTGGACATATGTCCACCACAATATTGGAACACTTTCTCACCACAACAAAGAGCCATGTGGACTCCACTATCTTCACAAAAAACGTCCAAGCCCACCTACTCCCACTCACACAAAATCAACTTGCAAGACTTGACCATTTGACTTGTCCACTAGGCCATTATTTTCGTCCAACCTAAGCCAACTAAGGGTGACACATGTCGCCCTCCTAATAGTCCAAAATATTTCGTCTCTCGGAAAAATCCGTAATCGGTTAAAAAAATATTAAAAACGTAGAATTTCCTTCACAAGGTTCGGAATCTTTTCCGTCGAAAGCTTACAATTTCATTATTAACCTAATTAGGGTTTGTACAAACGTACGTACGTCCTCACGTACATACTCCGGAACTACGGGGTATAACATATTATACGCAACTCAACGAGAGGCAAAAGATCCTCCCAGCTACCCCTGAAATCAATAATACAGGCCCGCAACGTATCCTCAAGTGTCTGGATAACATTCACTGCATGTCCGTCGATCTGAAGGTGAAATGCAACACTGAGACTCACCTGTGTCCCTAACCCCTTCTGGAAAACCTCCAGAAGTTAGCCGTAAACTGAGCTCATCTGTCTGACATCATAAATGTAGGAACCCCGTGCAGTCTCACAATCTTCCTGCTATATAATCTAGCATAATCCTCAGCCGAGTAAGTAGTTCTGATCGGAAGAAAAAATGGGCTGACCTCGTCGGCCTATTTACTATAACCCACAAGGAGTCACACTTCCTCTGAGTACGATGCAACCCTGCAACAAAATCCATATTAATCACTTCCCACAACCAAGTCGGGATCTCAATCGTCGATAATAGCCCACGGGCTTACGTGCTCACCCGACCACGCCAATTTGGACACTAAGAAACAACCCTGCTACGTCCCTCTTCAGCCATCTTACCAATACATACATCTGAGGTCATGGTGCATCTTAGTCGACCCCGGATGAATAGAATCAATGAGCATTGTGTGCCTCCCCTAGAACTCCGGCGAAGTCCTGCAACATCGTGTACACACACCGCCTCAGTATCCTAGCACACCATTCAGGTGCTATCATATATAGGATCTTCTTCTATCAGAGAGCCATATCTCAATTCCGTACTAAAACTGGATCCTTATGTGGTCGCCTCTTCACCTTCTCGACGAGGGAAGACTCGGCAACCTCCCTGACCCGAACTCCATTATTATCGGAAACAAACAACCGAACCTCTCGGCTCGCTAGCTGATGAATCTCACAGACTATGTCCTGTCTATCTGGCTGTCCATCTGACAGACTACCCATAGATCTACGACTAAGAGCATCTGTAATCACATTGGCTTCCTCCGGGTGGTATAGGATATCAACATCATAATCCTTAAGCAACTCTAACCACCGTCTCTGCCGCAATTTCGGCTTCCTCTATCCGAAGATATACTGGAGACTCTTGTGGTCTGCCTAAATATCCACCTGAGCTCCACATAACTAATGCCTCCAAATCTTCAAGGCATGAATAACGGCTGCCAACTCTAAATCGTGGCTAGGGTAACTCCGCTCATGCTCCCGTAGCTGACGGGAATCATAGGCTATAACCTTACCGTGATACATCAGCACACAACCTAGCCCAACACTCAAAGTGTTACAATAATAACCTAACCCTCTAGTCTCTCAGGATGGGTTAGAACTGTGGTCGTAGTCAACTTATCTTCCAATAACTGGAAGCCTTTCTCACACTTTCGAAATATTCGGGCACGATACAATCTTAATCATGATTCCTGTTTCCATTCTTCTGTTGCAACCAAACTTGGTTACTATACTTAGATTCACATTCCTTCACTTGCCTCTACGACTTTCTGCCGATCACAATCTAGGGGGAGATTTCCTTGATCTCGTCAAGTAGTAATCCTATTATTCTTCCCAACTCATAGAGATTATAGTCCGGTGTTCAACCTCAATTCATGGTGTCACATGATCCAATGGTTTGCCAAGATTTCTTATTTTTGTCATGATTTTGTCTCTCATCGTTCGAGTGTCTGCTCGTCTTACCTTTATTTTCCATTTCACGTTGTCCTGGGGTCTCTTATCTCCCCGCATTTCCTTCTATCTTGATTCTCAATCATACATGTTCATTCATGCGTATTACCTGCATTTTTATCCTCACGACACTTCTTCAACCATTTCCTCGTGTCGTCCTCAATTACCCCAACCCAATACCTTTTTCTAAGGTTATCAAAAATTGTAACCTATTGCATAACGAGGTCGGAGACTTTACTAGTTGTTACACCCCGTAATTCCAGGACATGTTTAAGAGAACGTACGTGAGAAAGTACGACTTTAAGATTGAAACGAAAGAAGGATTGTTTTTTTTTCCTACGGAATATGATTTCGAGCCTCGGGAAGAAAAAATGTTCGTTAATGAGAATTGGGTTCCCGAATTTGATATTTGAGACTTATAGAATTTATCGGAATTTAGGGAGATGAAATATTTTAGACCAACCGGAGGGCGACACGTGTCACCCTCCACATGCCCATGTGAGGCGGAAATTGGGACTAGATCAAGAAGCCAATT
Organism: Przewalskia tangutica; assembly: GCA_029844215.1. Taxonomy (NCBI): domain Eukaryota; kingdom Viridiplantae; phylum Streptophyta; class Magnoliopsida; order Solanales; family Solanaceae; genus Przewalskia; species Przewalskia tangutica. Next base: position 12,712 of record JAQGDG010000098.1, read on the forward strand.
GGCTTGATTTTGTTGACCACATCTCATCCACACAAGTGTTTTAATCTAGGCCCTTGGTTGTAGTATATATCCTATACTAGTGCAAGACAATTCTACACTTAGAGAAAAATCAAGAAAACTTTGTAGAGCATGAAGAGGCTCTCGGTCAATGTTATACCCCGTATTCTCAGGGTATGTATGCGAGGACGTACGTACGAGAGCACGACAGAAAATTGGAAAGGAAGAAAGAGGTGATTTTTTTTCCACGGAAAAAGTTTCCGGTTTTTGTAAAGAAAAATGTTCGTTGATGGGAATTGGGTTCCCAGATTTGGAATATGGGCTTCTTAAATTATATTAGAATTTTGAGATTTTATTTTCGGAAATGGTCACGTGGGGCCCACTGAGAAATTTACGCTTTTGTAGCCCACTTTGTTTTGAGATTTTGGCCATTGTGGATATTTTTTGGAAGACGTTTTATGAGGGCAATAGGTGGGTGACACGTGTCACCCCGCCTAGGTGGCTGGCGGTTACCTTTGTGCACAACACCCGGTTAGAGTCGTTTTTAGTCGAAAAGTTTTGCGTAACTGCGAAGGAAAATTCGGCTATGTCGTTTTGTATTTTGCGGATTTTTCGGCGATGGAACATTTTGGGCCAACAAGAGGGTGACACTTGTCACCCTCAAGTGGACGCCTTAGGGGCGGTTTGGCCTTGGCCGATTGGTGCCTTGTTGTGGCATTGTTTTGTGCAATGTTTTGTGCAATGTTTTGTGGCTTGTTTTGTGGAGTAGGGACTAGGGTGCACTTGGCTTGATCTTGGCCTTACACTTGCCTTGCACATGGCTTGATCTTGGCCATTGGTTGGCCTTTGGTTTTGCTATAAATACCCCCCTAAGCTTGAAGACTTCTTCATCCAAAACTTCCAAGTCTTGGGTCCCACTCCCTCCCTGTGAGTGTGTTCACGTCCAAAGCCTTCACCCTCCCCTCAGGTGGCCTTGTGGCGAGAGCCTCCTCCCCTGTGGTGCTAGCGTGGGTACCCACTAGCCTAGTTGTTTCGTATAATACACCCCCTCTTGGTAGAAATACTCTCAGTATTGTTATAATGCCCAAAATACCTTAGCCTTTACCTTGTTGTATTCCAAAGTTACCTCTATACGTAGAGCAGGAAATACTACCTTTTGTCCTTTTAGTCTCAAACCAAACCCTAAGGAAATCTTCATAGTTGGTTGAAGTATTTGAGTAGAAGTTGGTTAGAACTTCTAAGGGTTTTTGGAGCGGATTGGAGCTCACGGAGTAGGAGCTAAACCTTGCTCAGATCGACATTATAACTTGGATAATTTTGGGCTTGTCGAGGTAAATATTCTTGTCCACTTATTGTAATTGGAGATTACATGTAGTAGGAATATATAGTTGAGGTATACTATATATAGAACTGAACATTATTTGTCGTGATGTCTTTTGACTTAAGCACGAATTTAAAGAAGAGAATCGAATCAGAATTACATAGGGTGTATTCAGATGAGACTTGTGTAGCATTGTTGTGTAGTAGAATGGTACACGTCCGTTAGATGTAAACCCACGGTTGGCTTGGTAGCGGCCTCGATAGAGGAGGAGATTTACGCTGCCATGTGCGGGAGTCTTTGCGAATTTTCTGTAGAGAAATGGAACCTTGTGTTTTGAAGATTAATATACGTTTGTGACCTTTTTAGGTGAGAGTACTAAGAGTAGCGTATTCTACTTGAGGAGTGGAAAGGGCTAGCAAGGTTGTAGTACTTGGAGCATTTTGCTTATTGTCGATAATCGTCGCGAGGTATGTGAACCTCTTCCTATCTCTTCTAGCATGATATGTGTGAACTATGTAGTACGGTAGACGTACATGTGTTAATTGTATTTGATTGTTGTAAAACATAAAGGGTTATAACGGCTTTATGGGAAGTTGGTTATAACTGTTTTACGTAGGTAAGAAAATGGGTTGTGGCTTTTAAAAGATAACTGATTTGATTTATAACTGGCTTGGGCGTTATAATACAGAACTTGATGTATTTCAAAAGATTATAAATCGTTTTGAAGGGAGAGTAACACTTGGTTTTAAAGGTTTTAAAAAGAGTTATACTAGCTTTATGGGGAGTTAGGTATAATGTCTTAAGAGAGGTAAAGAAAATGGTTTACTGATGTTAGAAGTTAAGAGACTTGATCTTATAAGATAAGAGACTTAACTTATTTGTTTTAATGTGGATGTTGTGTGAAACCTCATTCGTGAGTAATGAGTACTTGGTTTTTAAAGGGATAATGTTTCTTGATTTCGAATCGAACGTATCGGACCACCGCAGCAATATAATAAAGGAAAATGTATTGAATGTGTGTGTATTAAAACCAGTAGAAACCTCCATCTGCATAGAAGCTAAGATGAGACAAAATGATATTACATTTTCTAGATCATGGCTGCTGTAATAAGATCGTTATAAACAAGAATAAACTACTCACATATATGACATATGTTACTCAATTGTTTTAAAAGAGATTAAGACTATGAATTATGAAACCTTTCTAAAATAAGTGACTTGAGCATTTGAAATTAGGCAAACTTGAACGTTTGGAAAATAATGTTGTTACTTGATTTTACAAAAGGGGAAGTGTCTTGTTTACTTAAAAAAGATAGTCACGATTTTTATACTACTGGTGTGACTTATGTGAAAGTACTTTGAGTTGTGTGAAACTTGCCTATGTTTGTGATGATAGCCTTTGTTGTCAAGTGTTGTATTTACGTATTCTGGCGTCTCTCGATAGGTAGGTTGACTTGTCGAGAACTTACTTGGACGTCTTTGGCGATGTGGAGAATTCCACGGGTATGTTTCCATCTTAATTACTGTCTTTTTGTCGATGTTACATAGACATGTCTACACCGAGGTAGAATTCCGGGGGCATGTGGCCATGCGGCAGGGTTGATCACCCAAGATATTGTTGATGATGTCACGTGGGCGTGTCTACACCGAGGTAGAATTCCGGCATGTGGCCATGGGGCATTGGTATTATTGTTGCATCATGGACACGTCTACACCGGTTAGAGGGCATGCGGCCATGATGCGAACATGATTGATGTTGTGGGCGTGAGACCCATAGTTATATTTGAGTGATGACTTGAGGGCGTGAGTACCTGACTGGACATGACTGCTTTTATGTTGTGAACTGTAGTTTGGTTATCATACATGTCTCACCTTTATATAGACTAGTATGATTTCATTTCTGATATTTCTGATTTCACATACTTGGTACTGTTATCGACCTCCTTGGCTGCGTTCATCTGCCGAGTAGAGTACATCGGCCGTGGATCCTCGCTCTTAGGATCACGATTCGAGATATTGGGAAGCTCCGTTTCTCGGAGGCTTATCTTTTGGTATGTGTTCCCCGAGTTGTAGGTTCTTGAACATTCGTGGTATGGCGGGGCCTGTCCGTCATAGTGTTGTAAATCTTAAGTGCAGAATCTGTTGTGGGCGGGGTTGTAAAAGGATTAAACTGCTCGTGTTTTATGTATATCTGAAAGGCAACCGTTTTGGTTGCTTTGTTTATTATTATATCTCTTGTTTCATGACTCATGTGTTATGTTCACTGATTTTCTCGATATATGTATCACTAGGGTGCGAGGTAAGGCACGATCACGCGACCAATCGGGGTGTGACAAAGTGGTATCGAGCGATTAGTCCTCGGAAAGTGTCTACGCACCGTGTCTAGTAAGTCTTGATTATCGGTGTGTTGTGCACCACATCTATAATCGTCGAGGCTATAGGACATGTAGGATTGGTTTCTATTCTTCTCATTACGAAATCGTGCCTTAGAGGCGTGTTATAAGTTGGACCCCTCGGCGTGTCTCGTTTTACCGATTATGCCTCCGCGCAAGGCAACCAGAGCCCAGAAGGGCAAAGGCGGCCGAGTGCTAGTGAGATACTGAGAGTGCAGCGCGAGCCCGTGATAGACGAGGTTGTGCTTGACGGCGGGTTTTGTGGCCGCCCGGCCCAGCAGAGGTTAGAGCGCGGCAATGGCTGCTGAGACCATGATACTGAGCCTCAGTCCACGATGCAGGCGGAGGAGATGGGTTACAAGGAGATGTCGATTCTTGGCGTGGTCGTGGCGAGATATGAGGATAGGCTGACGCAGCGATTCGATTCAATAGCACCGATGGTTCGCCCCGAGCAGATAGTTTGAGGCTACGACTTTCGAAACGAGTTGTAGCGCGAGTTTTATGGGTCGAGGCACGAGGATGATCCGCAGGAGTTCATCCGGCGATTCTGGTCAGAGTGATCAAGGCCGGAGACCGAGTCGGTGGTCTTAGGTTCGCATCGGTGCGTGATACCGATCGGCGGTTTGATTCGTGGGAGTTGTCGGGAGAGCATGCGCTCAGCGGTATGGGACGAGTTCTCGGAGGCATTCCTCACTCACTTCTTGCCTCCGCAGATGGTGAGGGCACGGGCCAGATTTGTGATCTTTGAGGCAGAGGCGTGCGGTTCGAGTACAACGTGGAGTTTGACTCGTTGCCTCGGTATGTCCCCGTTTAGTGGCAACCATGGAGGATAGAGTGCACCGCTACGCCACCGGATTAGATGATTGCTTGACAGAGGCTTGTTCGAGTGTAGCTCTTCACCGGCATGGACATTGCCGCATGCAGCTCATGCACCGGATGTGAGGCACGGAGAGGTCGGCGGAATGACCAAGATCGGCGAAGAGGCGAACAACGAGGTCCTTTGGTGACTTTCGAGGCGGACCGCCTCGAACATACTAGTTTTGTACCTCCGCCCGGTCTGAGTGGTCCTCCACAACCTTGAGCATCCAGAGTATTCGGGAGCGGTCGTGGCTCAAGGGTTCGTGTTTCCGCGGAAGTAAGGGTGTTGGCGGATCACGGTCACCCTACCTCGGTGTGGTCGATGTGGTAGACCGCATTTCGGGAGTGTCGTAGTGCCAAGGAGCTTGCTATTTTTGCGGCCAGCGGGGCCATTTTGCGAGGCTGTCCGACCAGGGTATACGGATGTTACGACTCACCTTCGTGATCAGTGGTTGGTTCATCACCTTCACTAGTTGTACTGCCAGGCGAATGTGATTAGAAAGCGGTAGAGACAGTATATCCTTAACCCTCTAGAGTTTTGTATCTTGATGTGTTTTAGTGTTATGTTCGGATAGCTTTGTGCTAAATGTGATTTAGACACCGTTATTGTAGAAGGGTAAGTATGGGGGCATGGTAAGTGTGAACCCTGGGATCGCGATTGAGACCTTAGAGGTAAGGTCGTCTTGAGTAAAAGATTCGTTTTATGTTTGACCTTTATCGAGTGCGTAGTATACGTGGGTTTTATTTGTGTGATAAGTCCACGGGTAGTGTGAGATGGAAGTGGTAGCTTTCATGATGTGATTTAGCGAGATTATTCCGTGTCGGGAACGAGGGCTTGCGATTGTGGGTCGGGTTGAGGACGCCATACGGTCAACCCGTAGTCGGATTAAGGTGGGGTCGGATCGTGGTCCCGCGGTGGTAGGGTCACGAGGATGCTAGGCCCAAGTTTGTATGATCATCGTATGAGTTCGTGGACGCGTTCGACCGAGCGGTTCGTAAAGGCGGGAATGGCCTTAAGGAAGTTTGGAGGTAGTGACTCAGATTTTTCGAACGGAGGTAATGGTGAAGTATGGTACGTCTTGGGAGAGTTCAAGTGTTCGAGAAGGGCACGACGAGTAAGGAAAGAAGAGGGCGTGTGTTATTTCGTGGCGGCGTGGCGTTGGCAACTTGTTAGAGGAACTTCATCGATATCCGCTTGAGAAGGAACATTCGGAACGAATGTTTCTAAGGAGGAGAATGTTATACCCGTATTCTCGAGGTATGTATGCGGGGCGTGCGCACGCGAGCCTGCGAGAAAATTGGAAAGGAAGAAAGAGGTGATTTTTTCCACGGAAAAGTTTCGGTTTTGTAAAGAAAAATGTTCGTTGATGGGAATTGGGTTCCCAGTTTGGAATATGGGCTTCTTAAATTATATTAGAATTTTGAGATTTTATTTTCTAAATGGTCACGTGGGGCCCACGGAGAAATTCTGATTTTGTGGCCCACTTTGTTTTGAGATTTTGGCCATTGTGGATATTTTTCTAAGACGTTTTATGAGGGCCAATAGGTGGGTGACACGTGTCACCCCGCCAGTGGCTTGGCGGTTACCTTTGTGCACACCGGTTAGAGTCGCCGACGAAACGTTTTGTAACTTGCGAAGGGAAAATTCGCTATGTCGCTTTGTATTTTTGCGGATTTTTCGGCGGCGAACATTTTGGGCCAACAAGAGGGTGACACTTGTCACCTCAGTGGACGCCTTAGGCGGTTTGGCGCTCGCCGATTGGTGCCTTGTTGTGGCATTGTTTTGTGCAATGTTTTGTGCAATGTTTGTGGCTTGTTTTGTGGAGTAGGGACTAGGTGCACTTGGCTTGATCTTGGCCTTACACTTGCCTTGCACTTGGCTTGATCTTGGCCATCGGGTGGCCTTTGGTTTTGCTATAAATACCCCCTAAGCGAAGACTTCTTCATCAAAATCTTCCAAGTCTTGAGTCCTCTCCTCCCTTTCGTGTGTTCTCGCCCTAAGCCTTCCCCTCCCCCAGGTGGCCTTGTGGCCGAGAGCCTCCTCCCTTTGTGGTGCTAGCTGGGTACCCCAGCCTAGTTGTTTCGTATAATACACCCTCTTGGTAGAAATACTCTCAGTATTGTTATAATGCCCAAAATACCTTAGCCTTTACCTTGTTGTATTCCAAAAGTTACCTCTATACGTAGAGCCCTAAATACTACCTTTGTCCTTTTAGTCTCAAACCGAAACCCTAAGGAAATCTTCATAGTTGGTTGAAGTATTTGAGTAGAAGTTAGTTAGAACTTCGAAGGGGTGTTTGGAGCGGATTGGAGCTCACGGAGGAGGAGCTAAACCTTGATCAGGATCGACATTAGAAGTTGGATAATTTTGGGCTGGTCGAGGTACATCTTCTTGTCCCGTTCTTGTAATTGGAGATTACATGTAGTAGGAATATATAGTTGAGGTATACTATATATAGTAATCGAACATTATTTGTGCGTGATGTCTTTTGACTTAAGCTTTGAATTTAAAGAAGAGAGAATCAGAATTACATAGAATGTATTCAGATGAGACTTGTGTAGCATTGTTGTGTAGTAGAATGGTACACGTCAGGTTAGACGTGTAAACCCCCGGTTGGCTTGGTAGCCACCTCGATAGAGAGGAGATTTCTGCGTGTGCGGGGAAATGTTGCCAATTTTACGTAGAAATGGAACCTTGTGTTTTGAAGATTAATAGACGCTTGTGACCTTTTAGGTAGAGTACTAAGAGTAGCGTATTCTACTTGAGGAGTGGAAAGGGCTAGTGCGGTTGTAGTACTTGGAGCATTTTGCTTATCATCGATAATCGTCGCGAGGTATGTGAACCTCTTCCTATCTCTTCTAGCATGATATGTGTGAACTATGTAGTACGATGACGTCGTGTGTTAATTGTATTTGATTGTTGTAAAACATAAAGCGGTTATAACGACTTTATGGGAAGTTGGTTATAACACTTTACGTAGGTAAGAAAACGGTTGTGGCTTTTAAAAGATAATGATTTGATTTATAAGCGGCAGGCGTTATAATACGTAACTTGATGTATTTCAAAAGATTATAAATCGTTTTGAAGAGAGTAACACTTGGTTTTAAAGGTTTTAAAAGAGTTATACTAGCTTTATGGGAGTTAGGTATAATGTCTTAAGAGAGGTAAAGAAAATGGTTTGATGTTAGAAGTTAGAGACTTGATCTTATAAGATAAGAGACTTAACTTATTTGTTTTAATGTGGATGTTGTGTGAAACCTCATTCGTGAGTAATGAGTACTTGGTTTTTAAAGGGATAATGTTTCTGATTTCGAATCGAATGTGTATCGACAGGACTTGCGGCGTTAATAAAGGAAAATGTATTGAATAATGATGTGTTGTATTAAAACCAGTGAAACCTCCATCCGCATAGAAGCTAAGATGAGACAAAATGATATTACATTTTCTAGATCATGGTCATGTAATAAGATCGTTATAAATAAGAATAAACTACTCACATATATGACATATGTTACTCAATTGTTTTAAAAGAGATTAAGACTATGAATTATGAAACCTTTCTAAAATAAGTGACTTGAGCATTTGAAATTAGGCAAACTTGAACGCTTGGAAAATAATGTTGTTACTTGATTTTACAAAGGGAAGTGTCTTGTTTACTTAAAAAGATAGTCACGATTTTTATACTACGGGTGGTGTGACTTATGTGAAAGTACTTTGAGTTGTGTGAAACTTGCCTATGCTTGTGATGATAGCCTGTTGTACAAGTGTTGTATTTACGTATTCTGGCGCTCTCGATAGAGGCCGGTTGACTTGTCGAGAACTTACTTGGACGTCTTTGGCGTGTGGAGAATTCCAGGTATGTTTCCATCTTAATTATCATCTTGTTGTCGATGTTACATAGGCGTCTACACCGAGGTAGAATTAGGGCACGTGGCCGTGCGGCGGGGTTGATCACCCGATATTGTTGATGATGCTACACGGACGTGTCTACACCGAGGTAGAATTCCGGGCATGTGGCCATGGCATTGGTATTATTGTTGCATCATGGACATGTCTACACCGAGGCAATCCGGCACGCGCCGTGACGCGAACATGATTGATGTTGTGGGCGTGAGACCCATAGTTATATTTGAGTGATGACGAGGACGCGAGTCCACGACTAGACATATCGCTTATGTTGTGAATCAGAGTTTGGTTATCATACATGTCTCCTGCTTTATATAGACTAGTATGATTTCATTTACAGATTTTTACAGATTCACATACTGTACTGTTGTCTTGACCTCCGAAAATTGGCCGTTCATGCTGCGGTAAGAGGTACATCGGTCGTGGATCCTCGCTCTTAGGATCACGATTCAACATATCGAAGCTCCGTTTCTCGAGGCTTATCTTTTGGTATGTGTTCCCTGAAGTTGTAGGTTCTTGAACATTGAGGTATGGCGGGCCCTGTCCGCCATAGTGTTGTAAATCTTAGGTGCAGAGAACTGTGCGGGGTTGTAAAAGGATTAAACTGTTTCAGTTTTATGTATATCTTCAAGGCAACCGCTTTTGGTTGGCTCATTTATTATTATATCTCTTGTTTCATGACTCATGTGTTATGTTCCGCTGATTTTCTACGATATATGTATCACTAGGGTGCGGGTAAGGCACGACCACGTCCGAATTAAGTGTGATAAGCTCTTATTTGAAGCAAGAAATTTTGCAATCTTGCTCCATAATTCCCAATATTCAAAATCAAGATCATTAAGGTATTCTAAGGATATCTCAATACAAAAACCCCAGAAAACTACGTTTCTTCATAAGTTAGATTAGAACTTGAAGAGGAGTTCTTCATGAGCTTCTAAGGAGTGCTTGGAGCGAATGGGAACGCAAGAAGAGGATCTAAAAGTTGCTAAGGATCGACTTTTACGCTTGGATTTTATTAGGGCTTATTGAGGTAAGATCTTCGTCTTCTTAATGTGATTAAAGATTACATGTTATAGTAGTTGATAAATGAGCATATGGTATATAGATTGAAGTTTGAAAAGATTTGGATCATGTCGACATGTTAAAAACCGAAAATGGGCAAGTTAGCCATTTATGTAGTAATCAATTTGGTCGATAGTTACAATCGTCGCACGTTAAGAAAGAAAGGATTTATAGTTGTTATAATTGTTATAGGTATATAACATATTAGAATAACAACTTGGATTGAAAAGGAATTGAAAGGAAATTGATATTGTAGTGATACATTGTAGCCGAATATGGCTTTGGATTAATGGACAATTTTATATTGATTGTGGGGCAGAATTTTACACGTCCTGTTAGGCGTGTAATTCCATTTGGTTAGCTGAATTGTTGAGCCTTAAATGTGGCATTTGGTTATTGATTTCCGGGCCTTGAAAAAAGTTGAAAAGTACGTAGAAATAAAGGAAGTGATGCCCGATTTTCCGTAGAATAAGAGTCCTTATACTTAGAAATATTCTACGTTGAAAGTGTTACACCCCGTAAATTCAGATATAAGATAAGTTGACAAACATGTGTTGAACGGATTTTGAGTCTACTTTGGAGTGTTGTAACCCAGTTTTAAGAATTGAGGGGTGTTTAGCAAGCCTGGTATAAAGTTGGAGGAGTCTAGTTTCCAACGCAACAAACCGCTCGTCGATAGGACATCGGAGCGGAGAGGTATGGGCGATGGAAGTTCAGCGGACAGGCGCAGAGGAAGGATTTTCATAGCAGGCGCCTCAGCGGCCGCCGTCAGCGCGCGCCATAAATCCTGAAAATCCTCGAGTGGCGCCAGCGCGCAGCGGCGGGCAGCGCGCGCCAAGGCGGATTTTTCTGTGGAAAGTGCTAAAAACAAGGGATATTTTTAAAAAGGGCCTCCGGAGGGTGACAAGTGTCCCTCCCATCTTGTTGACCACAAAGGGCACTATTTTAGGACCAAGTCTTGAAAGACTTGGTCATTTCACCTTAAGAACTCTTAAGAGCTTCTCTCTTTTCTCTCGAGGTTTTAAAGCTTAGCCTAGAGGTATTGTGAGCGCAAGAAGGCAAAGTGTTGATAGATTCAGGAAACTCACGGGACGAGTTTGACTGAAAAGCGGGTTGAAGAAAAGGGCTTTGGAAGGCAAAATCTAAAAGGTAAAAGATTCTTTTTCGCTTTGAAATTAATAATAATGCTTGTATAGTTGATTTTGACTACGTGACTCGTGTTTATAGGATTGATAAGTATTATGGATTTCTTGTGGCCTTAGAATCCGAAATGTTATACAAGCCACTAAGGTTGGATTACTAATTGTCGTTTATTAGAAATCGTCGCAATTACTTACTTGAAGATTATAGTAGTTATAATCAAACGCGACTTGATATCATGTTATGCTACCAATTTGGATTGAAATGGAAATTGGATAAGAATTGGTATTGTTGTATTCATTATGGCCGAAATTGGACTAGTAGTTGTATTAGTTTGTTATCGTTTGTGGGGCAGAATTTTACACGTCTAGTAGGCGTGTAATCCCCTATTGATTAATTGCTTTGATTGTGCCTTAAATGTGGTGTGTTTGGTTATTGTATTCGGCCTTGAAAAAGGTGGCAAAGTAAGTAGAAACAAAGGAGGTGTTGTCCGATTTTCCGTAGAATTTAGAGACTTTACACTAATAATATTCTACGTTTGAAGTAAGGCTTTAATAGACGTATTTTGAATATTATAGGTTGACATTCTACGGGCGGGACTTTGTATTTGGCAAGTGGTTTGACCCGGCGAGGTATGTAGAACTTTTCTTATCCTTTGAGCATGACTAGTTGCACGTATATAGTACGGTAGACGTACAAGATCTTGATATCCGTTACTAGTTTATTGAATGGCCAAGTCGGGTGAGTTAGGAGATTAACTCGCTTCTTTGAAAGTATTAAGGATGTGTTAAGTTTTATTAAAGTTAAGGGACTTGAAGAGTTTTAAAGTATGTGATACTTGATTCGTTTTAAACGTATAAGTCCCTTGGATATGAAATTGTACTTAACTAAGGTATAAAGTAAATATAACGACTTTATGGGGAGTTAGTTATATTGGCTTTATGGAAAGATAAATGGCTTGATTTAATGAAAGGCAATTTGATTTTAAGGCATCGATTGCCTAAGGTTTTATAAGAAAATGAGTCACTTGATTTAGAAACCTAACTTTATTTCTAAAGGTATTGACTTGCCTTGAAATGTAATTTGGACTTGATACTATGGTTAATAGTATCTTGGAGGTTTTCTACTAAAAGAGTCATTTGTTTTAAAGAGTAGAAGACGTAGTACTTTGGGTTAAATTCGGATTTTTATAAGACATGTTAGTGCCTTAAGTAAACTAAAATGAGAGTGTTTATAAACAAGAATAATAAAGTTAAAGGATTTCTTAACTTGCTTATGTATTGTATGATGTTTCAGAAGTGCTTATGTTATGTATGATAGCGGATTGTGCTAGTGGTATATTATTCTTTACGGTCATTCCGGGTTTGTGGCATTGCATATTCTGTGGATTTGCTACCCACGATGCGAATACCTACGCGAGTCCGAAAGGGCTTATGCGGGTGAAATAGTCCCATGCGGGCGGGTCCAGCCTATGCGAGGAATACCTCATGCGAGTCCGTAAGGGCTTATGCGGGTGAAATAGTCCCATGCGAGGAATACCTCACGCGGGTCCACGCGACCTATGCGGGTGAAATAGTCCCAGGAGTAGGATTGCTAAATGATACTGCGGGAGGGTGGTCCTGCTTTGATCGTGAGCTTATATTTTATATCGTAAAGGATACTACTATTTACTCTCATTGTTAGTAAGGCAGATTATCTGTAATTTGATTATCATACATGTCTCCCGCTGATTTAGACTTAGATGTAATTACGTATTTTCCGTTTTACATACTTAGTACATATTATCTGACCCCTTTCTCGGTGTGCGTCATGCATCGAGGAAAGGGTAGCGAATGGTGGATCCTCATTCTTAGGATCACTTATCGACGTCGAAGCTCCATCTATAGGCTTGTCTCTTTTAGATGCGATCTTTCCACGATGTTGTAGATTATGTACATTAGGTATGGCGACACATCCATCCGATTGTTATTCACAGATGCGTATTCACATATGTGGTTGTTGTAAGGCCAGGTTATGCAGTTGTACTTTTGATTATGTTATATTATGGAAGGTGGCACTTATCGGCTGCTTTGTGTTGTTTATTGTTTACACGTATTTTTTATATTTGTGTATATTCGCATTGCTATTCTCACAGAATGTATGCACGAAGCAGGTGCCCGGGTAGGGCACGATCGCGGCCGAGGGTGCAGTGGGTGCGAGAAGAATTAGGGGGCATGTGGTATCGTGGCGGGTTGATTACCCCATTATATTATTGTTGATACATGGACATGTACTACACCCGATGAAGAAATTAAAATTCGGGTTATACGGACCTTGACCATGCGGTAGTTAAACTCAGTCATGTGTGGCTGCATCTGGGACATGCTCTACACAGATGGAGAATTAAGGGGCATGCGGGCGTGATATATATGTAGATATATATTACATTGGCATCTGCAAGCCCATGAGGAAGAATTCCACGGGCATGATTGATATTGTGGCGTGAGACCCTTGGTTATATTTAGTGGATGACTTTGAGGCGTGAGTCACGACTTGACATGTGTGCTTATATATTGTATGCGTAGTTTGAATTTATCATACATGTCTCACACTGTTTTATATAGACTATTATTATGATTTCATTTCTGATATTTTGATTTCACATACTTGGTACTGTTATGCGGACCTCGCCCGAAGTGCGTTCATCATGAGCGCGAGTAAGTATGCACGGGTTGTTGATCCTCGCTCATGGGATCATCGGTTCGCAGTTATCGCCGTGTAAGGGAAACTCTGCTATCGGAGGAAGCTTATCTTTTGGTATAGTCCACTGTCATTCTGCAGATGTACTTGTACATTCGAAGGGTATGGCGGGGCCATGTCCGTCATAGTTATTATAAAAACTCTTAAGTGCGTAAATCTGTTGTGAAAGCGGCGAGAGTTTGTAAGGATATAGCTGTAGCATTCGGTTTATATATAAATGCGAGAAAGGTGACCGTTTTAGTTGCTTTGTTTCTTGTATTATATTGTTCATATCTTTGAGTTTTTATTTCCACTGATTTTCTCGATGCCTATTATCAAACAAGGGTGCGGGTAAGACACGATCGTGGGCGAAAGTCGGTCGTGACAAAAAGTGGTATCGGAAGGCGGTTAATCCTCGGAAAATTTCTGACAATTATCTAGTAGAGTGCTTGATTATCGAGCGTGTTGTACGCCGCCCTATGTCGGAAGGATTTGTGAGATATTTAGAGATTAGTTTTCTATTCTTACCGCTCAGCGAGATGGGTGCCTTAGAGTTGTGTTATAAGTTGGACTCCCTGCAGCGTATTCTTTTACCCGGTATGCCTCTGCAGCAGTAGCGAGCGGAGAGGGCAAGAGAGCGAGAGGAAGGCTGGTAAACCGAACGGTGTTGCAGAGCGCAGGATCTTTACGATTGAAAGTGCTACGAGCAGCGAAAATTCTCTGGCGCCGAATTCACAGCCCGAGGAGAGTTTAGAAGCGGCCGGTCTCTAAGCAAGGAGCCCACGATGCACGAGACTTGATCCCGCGACCGAGGCGTAATATGGATTACAAGGAGATAGCGATTACTAGCTAAGGATTGTGGCGAGGGTGAAATGAGTGCACAGGACGTGAGAAAGCGATGGTGCGAATTTGTACGTAGTTCACCACTAGATCGATAGTTTTGAGACTTGAGGACTTTTGAGTTGCGATCCATGAGTTACATGGGTCGAGAGGCGAGATGATCCTCGAGGAGTTTATCAAGCGATTCGCAATTCGGATCAGTGAGAGTGATCGAGCCTCGATGTAGCTGAAGTCGGTGGTATTGAGTTCACATCCGGCTGCGTAAATCTGCGATCGACTGGTTTTGATCATTCATAAGGAACTATCCAGAGAAGCGTATGCTTCCGGTATTTGGGGCACGAGTTCTGAGCGTTTCTTAGCCATTTCTTGCCTCACTTGCGAGATGAGGAGGCTTCGGCGAGATAGATTTTTGATATTGAGAGCGAGCAGGCGGATGGTTCGGAAATTACAATGTAAGTTTGACTTCGTTAACACGGTATGTCCTGCTGATGGTAGACATGGAGGACGAGTGCTGCGCTATGTCTCGGGGCTTGATGATTACCTTAAGAGAGGTTGCACGAGTAGCTCTTGACCCGCGAGGCATGGACATTTACCGTATATCTGAGAGCTTATGCACGAGGATGGAGGAGCGTAGAGGCCAAGCGTAAAGGACCGAGATCGGCGTAAGAGAGGCGAAGCGGCGAGGTCGCTGGTACTGGTACTGCTCCGGGCGGACCGCCTCGGCCCAGCGGCGAGCTGGTTATGCGCCTCCGCCGATGCCAGTGGTCCTCCTGGCCTTGAGCGCGTCGGTATTGGGGGAGCGGTCGGAGGCTCGGTTGAGTTTTCAAAGGAGTAGGGGTGTTGGCGGATCGGCCACCCCTGCGCTGCGACCAATGTGTCGATGGTAGACCCCAGTTTGGGGAGTGTCGTGCTCTTGCTAAGGAGCCTGTTATATTTCTGTGAAATCGGTCCGTCGGAGCCATTTGCGGAATCCCGACGAGGTAGGTAAGCGCGGATGTTCTGACTCGATTAACCGAGATCGATGGCTGGTTAATCCGCTTACTCTATCTGGCTATCGCCCATTGCGTAGTATTAGATTAGAGCATGAAGCAGATGAATTACGGGTATATCATAACCCTCTAGAGACTAGTATAGCGTAACAAGATGATTACATGTTGAGTGCTATGCGGATATCATTGTGTAAATTGTGATTTAGAAAACATGGTTAGTTGAAAAGGTAAGTTTGGGGATAGGTAAATTGAACCTTAGAAATTATAACGATTGAGACATAGATGTAAAGTGCAGTCTTGAGTAAAAGATTTCACGATTAGTCTTTGTCGATGTACTTGGTATCGTGTAATGTATTGTAGGATAATTCTGTTATACCCGTGTATTTCAGTATGTACATAGAAAAGTTTGGGCTTTAAGTAGGCTTAGCGATTTTTATTTTATTACAACACGATTAGAATGTCGTTTTTAAATGACGTTTACATAACTTGCGAAGGAAAATTCGGCTATGTCATTTTTAATTTTTGCAGTTTTTAGAAAGGCAAGCGTGTTGGACCAACAAGAGAGCGCCAACGCACGCCCTCATTAGTGGGCGTGAGGCGTCCGATTTGTCGGTGGAATGGCCATTTTGGTTGGTCGGGGTTAGGTAGGATTTGTGTGTTAGTTGGTTGGTTAAACGACGTGCATGGCAGATCTTACTTGCGCCTTACCAACTTACCTTGCAAGATCTTAGGCCATTGGTTGGCGCAGCACATCCACCGTCTATAAATACCCACGCTGGAAGACTTCTTCATCCGATTCCTAAATTTCCTTAAGTGTTAAAATCCTCACCACACACCCTTTGTGTGGTGTCTCGATCCTCCCCCTTGTGAGGCCCATGGCCCAGAGGCTTTCCCCACACGGGCAGCGAGAAATTGTACCCACTAGTGGGAGTGGGTAAAGGTATACACCACTTGCTAGTTGTCTTACGTATAATACCCCCACTCTTGGTAGAAATACTCTCAAAAGTATTGTTATAATGCCCAATTACCTTAGTAGTATACCTTGTAGTATTCTAAGGTTATACATTTCAAAAAGCCAGTTATACTATTATACTTCCGTCGGTCCAAACCGAGACCACAAGTAAATCTTCACAGTAGTTGAAGTTATAGGTAGAAGTTGGTTAGAACTTAAGGGGTTGTTTGGAGTGGTCGGAGGCGCCTTAGGAGCTAAACCTTGCTCAGGATCGACATTTAAACTCGGATAATTATGGGCTCATCGAGGTAATTATCTTGCCCCCCTATTGTAATTGGAAATTACATGTTGTTAGATTATATAGTTGAAGTATACTATATATAGTACTGAACGTTGTTATCGGCAATGTCTTTTGACTTAAGCACTGATAATAAGAAACCTTTTGAAAGAAGAGTCTTGGTAATTACATAGGGCGTATTCATGAGCTTGTGTAACTTTCTTTGTGTAGTAGAATCGTGCGTCAGGTTAGGCGTGCAAACCCCTGGTTGGGTTGGTGGCGGCCTCGATAAAGGAGGAGATTTCTGTTCTTGCGGGGAGGTCTTTGCGAATTTTACGTAGAATGTTCTGATTAGACCTAAATGTTAATAAAGCGCGCGTGGCCTTATAGGTTGAAGTACTACGTATGGCGTGATCTACTTGACTTAAGGAGTGGCCGGCGGTTGGAGAAGTACTTGGGCGTTTTGCTATTAGTCGATACTCGTCGCGAGGTATGTGAACCTCTCCTATCTCTTCTAGCATGATATGTGTGAACTATGTAGTGCGGTGAGCGTCGTATGCTAAATGTATTTGATTGGTTTAAAACATAAAGTGTTATAACGGCTTTATGGGAAGTTGGTTATAACTTTATGTTGGTAAGAAAATACTTGTGGTTTTAAAAGGTAAGCGATTGAACTATAAGCGGCTTGTTATGTGTTAATAAAGAACTTGAAGTATTTCAAAAGATTTTTGAATCATTTGAAAGAAGAAGTAATATTTGGTTTTGAAAACTTAAGGTTATACTAGCTTTATGGGAAGTTAGATAATAACGGCTTAAGAATGTTTCTTGATTTGAATCGGAATGTGTATCGACAAACCACTGCGGCGTAATAAAAGGAAATGTTTTGATTAAGTATTATTAAAACCAGTAGAAACTTCCATCTGCATAGAAGCTAGATGAGACAAAATGATATTTCTAGATCATGCTTTGTAATAAGATTGTTATAAACAAGAATATCCTACTCACATATAAGGTTTATGTTTCTCGGATGGTTTAAAGAGAATTATATTCTTAAATGAATAAGGCTAGGAACTACGAAACCTTTCTAAAATAAGAAGCGTGAACATTTGAAATTAGGCAAACTTGGGCGTTTGAAAAGAATGTTGTTATTTGGTTTTACAAAGAGAAGTGTTTTGATTTACTTGAAGATAATCACTCCATTGTTATATCTACGGGTATTGTGTGACTTTTGTGAAAGTAACATATCTTTAAAGAGTTATTGTATAAAAGTACTTTGGGGATAAAAACCGATCTCGTTAATCATATAGTAGAAAGTACCTTATGTGTGAATAACTTGATTGTATTGGTTTGTGATAGCCTTGTAATACCTTCGTGTTGATTTGGTAAGTAATCATATTAGGATGCTACGTGTGTTAGTATACGTGATGTTTGTGTAAAGGGTTTTCCTTGATTATGCTTATGTTGTTTAAGCGATAAAATGTTATGTTGGTATTATACCACTCACCGTGTTTAGGGGTTAAGCGCCCTCAGATCTGGGGTAGACTCGGTGATGCAGGACCGTGATTCGAGAATACCTCATGCGGGTCCGGGGGCCTATGCGAGCTACGAGTTCGAGTTAGTGTGCGGCCTTTATGGTCATGCGATGCATGTGGCCGTGCGGACTGCGAGTCGGGGCGATCTTGGGAGTAGCTACCCTCGATGCGGGGTTATACCTCATGCGGGCCTATGAGATTGGCCTATGCGGGTGCGGGAGTTCGGGGCTGAAGCGCACATTTGATATTGCGAGCGGCGACGGCTTTGATCATGTGGCCAGTGCAAGCGAGATATCATAATCTGATTTATGACCTTATTAGTGCGTAGGTGTTAGTAGTCGGTATGCCTTCGTACTTACCACTGTCTTTGTTTTATTTGGACACAGGTGGGACTGCTTTGTTCATGTGTATTCCTTGGTGCTTTTCTATCATTTATTGCGCGGTGAGGAAGGATTCCACAGGCATGATTGATGTTGTGGGCGTGAGACCCGTTGTTATATTAGTGATGACTTTGAGGCGTGAGTCCACGTCTGAACATATTTGCTTATTCATTGTGGCGTAGTTTGGTTATCATACATGTCTCTGCTTTCTATGGACTACTATGATTTCATGCAGTATCTTACGTGTTTCACATACTTGGTACTGTTATGCGACCTCCTTAGGCTGCGTTCATCTGCGGTAAAAGTCGCGATCGTTGATCCTCGCTCTTGGTCCAATTCGGCGTTTGGGAAAGCTCAGTTTCTCAGGAGGCTTATCTTGGTATAGTCCTGTCGTTGTAGTATTTACATTCGGGGGTATGGCGGAAGCCTGTCGCCATTGTTGTCATATCATTTCTTAGAAGTGCAGTAATCTTTTGTTGTGGCGGGAGTTTGTAAAAAGGATTTAAGTTCATTTGTAAGAGTTGTTATTTATATATATCTTAGAAAGGCAAGTTTTCTCAGTTCTTGTTTTGTGCCATTTGTTTCATGTATGTGTTTTATGTTCGCTGATTACTCGATGTTGTATCACTAGGGTGCGGGTAAGGCACGATCCACGGGAGTTGGTCGTGACACTAGTGATACAACATCGAGAAAATCATCGGCGGAAATAAATATGAACATGAAACAAGATATCATAAGAAAATAGGCCAACCAAAGCGGTCGCGCCGTGTGTATATATAAATCCGACGATTACAATCCTTTACAACCCTGCCACACGGTTCTGCACTCCTAAGAATGTAACAACAACTATGGCGGGGACGGGGCCCGCCATACCCACGAATGTACAGAACCTACAACTCGAGAAGCATGCGAAAGATAAGCCTCGGAGAAAGCGGAGCTTCCCAGCGAACTGCGATCTATGGCGAGGATCCACAACTTGTGTACCTCTACTGCGGCATGACGCGGCCCGAATGAAGTCGACAACAGTACCAAGTATGTGGCTGAAAAATCTGATAATGAAATCACATTTCATCATTTTATAAAACCTTTTGCGATAAGTAGCGATTATGCCAAGTAAGGGCGCATATCCCCGAATAATCACTCGCATAATTATGGGTCTCACGCCCATAATATCATTCATGCCGTGGAACTCATTCCTCATTGCTTAGAACATGATGTAAAACAACACCCATATGTGAACACGAACACTGGTTCTGCTGCGTCATCAAACCGTCGGGCAGTAGAATCGCCCATACGGATCCAAAGCTAGTCATATTCCTTCCCGGCAAATGCGGAAGCCAACTACGGATCCAAAAGCTAGCCACGCTCTTGGCGAGGCAAGTACTATCGAACGTACCATAGTCTCACCGTCTCACGAGATATGGCCAGAGGCAAGTATCTCAGCTATCTACCGCGACTGCGTCGTGAGAAATGACCGGGACAAGTATCTAAAGTGCGCTGAACCACGTCCAATTCAAGCGTGATCTCGCGTCACGCGGCAAGCTTCATGGATTAGCGATCCGTGGACAAATAACAAAATCCTCACAATGACCGCATGCCCCGGCATCTACCTCGGAAGTCATGGCCATGAAACCATCCTGCGGGCCGCGTGCGCGGAACGTCCATCAGCGTCGGCGTATCCAAAGGAATCACAAGATAATACTCAAAGTGGGCGCGTACTGCGTGGAAAATCCAAGCGCGTCCGTATGTCCAAAAAATAACCGGATAATACTCGATAGTGGGCGCACTCGTGGAAAATCCAGCGCGTCGGTATGTCCAAATAATCAATCGGATAATGCGCCCTCCACGAGACACGGTGGCAGAATCAAAACACTTGCATTACAAAGCTATCACAACAAGCATAGGCGAGTTCAGCGTACTTTATTTTATGTCAATACGGGTTTCAACCCAAAATACTACATACTTTCTGCTTTCAAAAAAGACCCTCTTTATGTAAAAGCCACACAATACTAATACTGTAGTATTAAAACACGTTTCCTTTTTAAACCACATTACATACCCTCAGAAAATCTTTACAAGCTTTTTAAAATCAAGTACTATACTTTCAGACAGTGCTTTTCTTTTAAAACAACAACAAGTGTTCTTTTAAAACCCAAATAACTTTACTCTTTTAAAACAAGTAACCTATACTTAAATCAAGTTACTTCTCTTTTCCCAAAAACAAGTCGTTATAAGTCAAGTCTCTTATCTTTCGAGATCAAGTCTCTTAACTTTCAAAATCAAATCTTTCTTTTATTTTCATAAAGTCGTTATAACTAACTTCCCATAAAGCCATTATAACACTTTATGTTTAAAACAAAGCAAACTCATTTCACACGTATGCGTCTGTACTATATAGTTCACAACAATCATACTCAAGAGTATAGGAAGAATCACATACCTCTTGGCAATCCACAAGCCAAGTCAAGTATGTCGCGCGTAGAAAGATCACCTATAACAACCACAATATATAAATCAACTTCTAGCTCTCTCGTAGAATATTCTAAACACAAGATTCCTTATTCTCTGAGAAAATTCGCACCTCCCCCGCTATCACAAAAATCTCCTCCTAACCGGGCATTGCAGGCAACAACTCAGGGATTACACGTCTAACCGGACGTGTACAATTCTACTCCACAAAAATACAACAGTCTACTGTAAATACAGACCTATGTAAATACAGTTCAATACTCATTCTATATATAGTATACTCAACTATATATTACTACAACATGTAATTTCCAATTCTGATAGGACAAGATTATTTACCTCGATAAGCCCAAAATTATCCAAGTTTATAAGTCGATGAGCAACGTTTAGCTCCAATTCCTTACGCTCCAACCCGCTCCAAGCAACCCTTAGAAGTTTCTAAACAACTTCTCTAAATACTTCCACCAAGCTAGGAAGATTTTTCTAGGGTTTCACTTTACGACTATTGGAATAAAGTAGTATTTCCGGGCTCCTAGTGTTATACCCCGTATTTCCAGAGTATGTACGTAAGGGAATACGTACAAAAGTCTAGCCTTAAAGATAAGCCTTGGACGTTTTTTATTTGTGCACAACTCGCTAAAAGAATCGTTTTCCGACGAAACGTTTCCACAACTTTCGTAGGGAAAATTCCGGCTATGCCATTACTAATTTTTGCGGATTTTTCCGAGAGACGAAACATTTTGGACCAACGGGAGGGCGACACTTGGCACCCTCCAATTGGTGGACTTGAATAATCCATGGGGCCAATTGGAATGGGATTAGCACGTTTTTGGTGCCTTGCTCAAAGTCAGGAGTTGGTAGGATATTTGTGTATAGTTAATCCTCACTTTACACTTGCCTTGCACTTGTCTTCATCTTGGCCATTGGTTGGCCAAGGCTTGAGCTATAAATACCCCCTTTAGATGAAGAGTTCTTCATCCACAAAGTTATCTTCAAGTCTTGAAAAATCCTCTCCTCTCCCTTAAGCCTTTCGTCCAACACCTTCCCCCTTTGGTGAGTTTGGCGAGGGCCTGCCCCTAGCCTAGCCAAATCTACCCCCTCCTTGGTAGAAAAGTTGTCTTCTAGTATTGTTATAATGCCCAAAATACCTAGCCCAAATCCCTTAGTCCTTTGTAGAAGTTGTGAAGAACTTCTAAGGTTTCTTAGACTCTGGGAGCGTCAACTTAGGAGCTAAACCTTGCTCGGTAGCGACTTTATCTAGGATATTATTGGGCTTACCGAGGTAAATAATCCTAACCCTCCTTTGTATTAGAGAATACATCTTTGTGAAGTATAAGAATAAGTATTAAATACTTAGAAGGATATTCTGAGAATAAATTGGTATTATCACGATGAAGGGTTTAAAGAAGAATAATTGAGCTGTACTCACATGGGGTGTTTTCTGATGAACTTATATAGCTCATGGGTAGGGTTGTGCTTTGCCCGACTATCAGTAGAATTGTGAACCCTCTGTTTAGAATGACCTTGAGTAGTCTTTGATAGATGTACGTGACTATTATAGGTGACTCTCTGCGCGACATATTGACTTAGCGGTGGTTTTATTTGAGAAGGTATGTGATTCTTCCTAAAGCATGATATTTTACAATATATATATAGTGCGGTAGGCGTGCATGTGTTAAGCGAATAATACTTACGGCAATGCCTGACAAGCTTTGAATAATACTTACGGATGTCTGCGGCTTAAGCTGAATAACAAGAAGCGAAAGCATTTCAAAGAATCTTGAATCATTTTTAACAGAAGATAAATATTTGGTTTTAAAACAAAAGCTTAAGAGTTATACTAGCTTTATGGGAAGTTAGGTATATGACTTAAGAAAGATAAAAGGCATTTACTTGTTTGTTTATAAAAGCCTTGTATTGATTTCATTAAGTGTAATAAGATTGTGTGATAAGTAGACATATTATGATGCTACAGGTTAGTGTCTTGAAATCTTGTGTAAGGGGTCATTCTTGTTGTGCTTACGTTGCTAGCTTAGGTAAGTCAGTTGTCTTTGTTATTGTATCACTACCCGCATTTGTTATGAGGCTTTCCCCCTTGATGCGGTCTATACGGCTATGCGATCTGTGAGACTATGCGGGCAGCGGTATGCTCGAGATTGATCATTCGGTGTTTAGCTTTGATGCGGGATTCCTATCACGGTCTGTTGAGACTATCACGGTCTTTTGAGGCTATGCGAGTGCGGGAGCCTAGGCGGATCTGGGGTTAGCTGCCCCGATGCGAGAATACCTCATGCGGGTGCATGTGTGACCTATGCGGTGCTGAAGTCGAGGACTAGCAGCGGGAATGATACTATGGGCGATTAGCCTTGCCCGATCATTCGCGGCCTAGAATAGACACATTCTGATTTTCTATTCTGTTGTTGTTGTGATGTGGCACTATGTGCAATTGAAGCGATTGTATTTGTGAAAAGGTTTTAAATACTTGATTTCATTTGATTCTTTATAGTTTCACATACTTGGTACTGTTGTCTTGACCTCGCTTGAAGTGCGTTAAATCTGCGGTAAGGGCGGCGGTGCTAGATCCACGTCCTTAGGATCTTTGCGTTGGTGTCGGGAGCTCCGTCTTCTCGGGAGCTCTACTTTTAGGTATGATCTCCTGTGTGTAGATAGTTTTGTCTGATCGAAGGTATGGCGGGGAACCTGTCGCCATATAGTTATTACTTAAGTGCAGTAATCTTATTATGCGGTTGGGATGTAGCAAAACTTGAGTTATTTATATTATGCTTAGTAAGACAAGCTTTTCATCAGATAAAGCTGTTTACATTTTACTATGTTTCTGTTTTGTTTTATATTTCCTGGTTACTCGATGTATGACTACTTGGGTGCCAGTAAGGCACGATCCACGAGCAGGCGATCGTGACAAAAGTGGTATCGAGCGATTAATCGTCGGAAAGTGTCTGAGCAAGTATCTAGTAAGTCTTGATTATCGGTGTGTTGTACCACTTAATGTCGAGGCTATAGGATATTTAGGATTGGTTTCCATTCTTCATTCGAGATCGTGCTTTAGAGTGTGTTATAGGTTGGACCCCTCTAACGTATTCCTTTCTATGCTGATTATGCCTCGCGTAAGGCAACCCGCGAAGGGCAAAGCGATCGAGGAGGCGCTAGCGGGACACCCGAGTCACGAGGCTCGAGGCCCGATCTATACGAGGCGGCGAGTTCTATAGCGCCGCCCGGCCCAGCGAGACCCACAGTGCCCGCCTCTGTCCCGCGGCCCGGGGCGGAGGTTAAAGCTGAGAGATAACCGGCTATTGGCTAGAGTTGTGGCGTCTGATGTCGAGTTTGATTCTTTGGCTCGATATGTCCACTGCTGTGCGAGATGGAGGGGCCGAGTGCGTCGCTATGTCGGCTGGGCTAGATGATTACATGGCGAGTCTTGTGCGGGTGTGTCCTTGACGAGCATGGGCGTAACCGTATGCGAGCTCATGCGCTAGGATGCGAGGCGTAGAGACGCGGGTAAGCGATATCGGCGAAGAAGGCGAGCGGCCGGTTCTTTTGGTGGTTCTCGGGGTGGGCGGCATCGTGAAGTCGGTGCACCACGGCCGGTATGAGCGCTCTACCTCATTCGATACGGCCGAGGCGATCGGGGCGGTCGGGGCGGGACTTGATTTCGAGTAGCGAGGTGCTAACGTTAAGTGCGCTCGGTGCGTTGTGGTAGATACCGTGCAGGAGGCGTACTCAGGAGCTGCTATACTTGTGGCCAAGGTCATTTCGCGAGTTTGTCCGCCAGGCGCCGGCGGTAATGAGGCCCGATGAGTGCATTGCCGCTTCTTCGTCCCAGCGATTACTCGCCCGGGAGAAGGTACTCGTGGACCAGCGGAGTCGCGGCGAGTCGTGGCGCGGTCCCGATTCTAGCGGTCCTCGAGCGCATTTATGCTTTGTCCGGTAAGCGAGATCGGAGGCCTCACGATGTCGTCACGTACCTTATCGGTTCGGGTTTGATGTATATGCTTTGATAGATCAAGGTTCTACTGCATCTATATATCTCCCACTTGTTGCTAGTAGGATAGGGATAGAGCACGAGTCCATAGACCACTTTCGAGGTAGCTACGCGATGGTGATTCGGTGGTAGCTCGGCGGGTATATAGAACTTGTCTGTGACCATTCTGATCGTCGGACCTGGCAGACTTGATAGAGTTGGAGATGATTGGCCGACGTAATCATGGGGATGGGCGCTAGCTTCTGCTATGCCAATGAAGCTGCGAGAAGTAATGCAGTTCCGATTTCACGAGGCCGGTTGTTGAGTGGGAGGAACACGGTATCGTAGAGGTAGGTTATTTCCTACCTCAAGGCTAGGAAGATAGTGCGAGAAGGGTATATCTACCATCTCGTTGGTGTTTGATCACGAGGCTGCGGTACAGATTTTCCGTCGATTCGGTGGTCGAAGTTCCCAGGCGTGTTTCAGGCGACCTCGGGTATCCCTCACGAGAGGAGATTGAGTTTTGTATTGACATATTACGGACACTTCGGCTTTATTTCCATTCCGCCATACGAATGGCACTGCCGAGTTCGAGAGTTGAAGGATCGGCTTAGAGATTTCTTTGGAGAAGGGCTTCATCGGGCTAGTGTTTCTCCCGCAGGGGCGCCGGTATTGTTCGTGAAGAAGAAGGGCGGGGCCGCGCATGTGTGTTGACTTCTGACCGGTGAACAAGGTGACCGTTAAACAGATACCCGCTTCCGGGATTGATGATTTGTTCGACCAATTGCGAGAGCGCGAGATGTTTCTCGTGATTGATCTGCGTTAGGGCTATCATCGAATCAGTCGAGAGAGGTGGATGTCCACTAGATTTGCATTCGGACGATACGGGCATTATGAGTTCAGTCATATCTTTTGGGTTGACGATGCTCGTGGTATTCATGGATTTGATGAACCAGTGTTCAAACCATTTTGGACGCGTTTGTGATAGTGTTCATTGATGATATCTTGGTTTATTCGCTCGAGGCGAGAGCATGCGGAGCATTTGAGGCCTCTTGTGATTCTCGGGACCAGCGGTATCGCCAAGTTTTCCAAATATGAGTTTTGGTTAACCCGGTGGCTTTTCTTGGAGCACATTATGGGCGATGGTATTCGGTAGATACGGCGAATCGAGCGATCGGAGTTGGCCTGAACCTACTACTCAAGCGAGAGGTTGCGATTTTACGGGCCTTGCGGGGATATTATCGGTTCGTGGAAGTTTGCTTATCTACGCACCATTGACTAGGTGACTCGAAAGCGACCAAGTTTGATGGTGATGCTTGTGGCGGGGTTTCGATTCTTTGAAAGAGGCGGCCGCCCGTTCTTACTCTTCCGGAGGTCGGATGGTTATGTCGTGTATTGTGATCGTCGGGCATCGGGTTGGGATGTGTGTTGATGCGTCATGGCGGGGTTATAGCATATCGTCCGGCAGTGAAGAAACACGAGAGGAACTACCCGCGTGATTTGGAGTTAGCGGTGTGATTCGCGCTTTGAAGATCTGGAGCACTATTTGTATGGGGTTCACGTGGATATTTTACGGACCACAGAGCCTCAGGTATATCTTGACGAGAGGGAGTGAACTTACGGCGAGAGGCGGTGGTTAGAGTTGCTTAAGGATTACGATGTTGATATCTGTACCACGGGAAGGCGATGTTGTGGCGGATGCTCTTAGTCGTAGGTTGATGGGGAGCCTATCGGATGTGCGGCTAGAGAGGAGGACATGGTTGCGTGATTTACATCGGTTAGCGAGCCTTGGTGTCCGTTTGATTGATTACGATAGCGGTGGGGTTAGAGTTCGCGAGGTTGCGAGTCTTCCGTCGTCGAGGAGGTGAAGAGGCGGCGATTCGGATCGGCTTTGATTCGATATCGTGATCTGACTATTCGTGAGGCAAGGGTCGCTTTTGAGGTAGCACGATTGGGTGCTAAGGTTTGAGAAGCGGTGTGTGTTCGGATGTTTGAGGACTTGGCGTGAGTTCTTGAGGAAGCACGCGCGGCGTTACTCTATCCATCCGAAGTCGACCAAGATGTACCCGACGCTTAGATACGTGTATTGGTGGGATGGCTTGAAGAGGGCGTTGCGAGTTCGTAGCTCGGTGCCCGTGTTGTCGGCGGTGAAGGTAGAGCACGGAGGCACAGTGGTTTGTTGCGGCGATAGAATCCGACACAGAAGTGGGAGGTGATCAGCATGGACTTCATCGCGGGATTGCCTGCATTCGGAGAGACATGATTCTATATGGGTTATCGTCGGCGGTGTGAAATCAGCCCACTTTCTTCCCATCCGGACGACTTTTGGTGAGATTATGCGAACTTTACATCAGAGATCGTCGGTGCATGGAGTCCCTATTTCGATCATATCAGACGAGAGCCCGATTTCGACTAACAGAGTCGCTTCGAGGAGTTTAGGGGCGGTGAGCTGACGATGCGCATTTCATCCGAGCAGACGGGCGGCGAGCGCACTATCGGACTGCGAGGATATCTTTGCGAGCTGTGTTATTGACCGATGGTAGTTGGGAGGATCATTTGCCTCTAGTTGAGTTCGCGTATAATAATAGCTACCACTCCGGTATTGAGATGGCGCCTTATGAGGCCTTGTATGGGAGGAAGTGCGGTCGCCTATAGGTTGGTTCGATGTGGGCGAGTGCGGCTAGTAGGACGGTTGGTGCGTGACGATGGATAAGGTGAAGCTTATCAAGGCGGCTATTGACTCAGTCGGCAAGTCGTATCACAGATCATCGTCGTCGGCATCTTGAGTTGAGTAGATGATTGGGTTTTCTGAAGGTGTCACCCGTGAAGAGGCGTGATGAGATTCGGGAGGAAGGAAACTTCGGCCCAAAGTACGTTGGGCGTATCAGTTGTCGCGAGGTAGGCAAGGTTGCCTACGAGTTGAATCTGCCGTCCGTCACGGAGGCGGTGCATCCGGTGTTTCATGTTTCTATCTTTGAGGAGATGTATCGAGATCCATCTAGAGTGCATCCGATTGTGATGTCGGTGGCCGAGGGTTATCGTGTGAGGAGATTCCATAGAGATGTCGATCGTCGGGTTAGGCGTCTGCGGACGAGGGCGTGGCAGTCAAAGTCTTGTGGCGGAGCAGGCAGGGAGGAGATGGCGTGGGAAGGCGAGGAGGACATGAGGCGAGTACCTCACTTATTCCCCACACCTCGGTAATTTACTTTCCTACTTGTAAATTTCCATTATCATATATGCCTAAGTGTTATTTTTTTGTGGCCATGTGTGGCACTTACAAGCTATTTAAGCTTAATCGATGGTTGTCTTGAGAAGGAACATTCGGGGCGAATGTTTCTAAGGAGGAGAATGTTATACCCGTATTTCAGTATGTGCGTAAGGGAATACGTACAAAAGTCTAGCCTTAAAGATAAGCCTTGGGCGTTTTTATTTGTGCCTGACTCGCTAAAAGAATCGTTTTCAACGACACATTTCCACGACTTTCGTAGGGAAAATTCCGGCTATGCCATTACTAATTTTTGCGGATTTTTAGAGGCGAAACATTTTGGACCAGCGGGAGGCGACACTTGGCACCCTCCAATTGGTGGACTTGAATCGTCCATGGGGCCATTGGAATGGGATTGGCACGTTTTGGTGCCTTGCTCAAAGTCGAGAGTTGGTAGGATATTTGTGTATAGTTAATCCTCACTTTACACTTGCCTTGCACTTGTCTTCATCTTGGCCATTGGTTGGCCAAGGCTTGAAACTATAAATACCCCCTTTAGATGAAGAGTTCTTCATCCACAAAGTTATCTTCCAAGTCTTGAAAAATCCTCTCCTCTCCTTTAAGCCTTTAGTCGACACCTTCCCCCTTTGAGTGAGTTTGGCGAGGGCTACCACACTAGCCTGGCAAATCTACCCCCTCCCTTGGTAGAAAAGTTGTCTTCTAGTATTGTTATAATTCCCAAAATACCTAGCCCAAATCCCTTAGTCCTTTGTAGAAGTTGTGAAGAATTTCTAAGGTTTCTTGGAGCTCTGGGAGCGTCTGACTTAGGAGCTAAACCTTGCTCGGTGCGACTTTATCTAGGATATTATTGGGCTTACAGGGTAAATAATCCTAACCCTCCTTTGTATTAGAGAATACATCTTGTAGAAGTATAAGAATAAGTATTAAATACTTAGAAGGATATTCTGAGAATAGAATTGAAGTTATCACGATGAAGGGTTTAAAGAAGAAGAATTGAGCGTACTCACATGGGAATTTGTTTTTCTGATGAACTTATATAGCTCACCGGGTAGGGTTGTCTTTGCCCAGACTATCAGTAGAATTGTGAACCCTCTGTTTAGAATGACCTTGAGTAGTCTTTGATAGATGCTGTGACTATTATGGTGACTCTACTGTGCGACATATTGACTTGGCGGTGGTTTTTTGAGAAGGTATGTGATTCTTCCTAAAGCGTGATATTTTACAATATATATATAGTGCGGTGAGCGTACATGTTTTAAGCGAATAATACTTACGGCAATGCCTCACGGCTTAAGCTGAATAATATACAGCAATGCCTACGGCTTAAGCTGAATAACAAAAGCGAAGCATTTCAAAGAATCTTGAATCATTTTTAACGAAGATAAATATTTGGTTTTAAAACAAAAGCTTAAGAGTTATACTAGCTTTATGGGAAGTTAGGTATAACGACTTAAGAAAGATAAAAAGGCATTTACTTGTTTGTTTATAAAAGCCTTGTATTGATTCTGTTAAGTGTAATAAGATTGGTGTGATAAGTAGACATATTATGATGCTACAGGTTAGTGTCTTGAAATGTTGTGTAAGGGGTCATTCTTTGCTTTGTACTTACGTTGCTAGCAGAGTAAGTCCGTTGTCTTGTTATTGTATCACTACCCCGCCCTGTTATCTGAGGGCTTGCCCGCGATCTTGGTCTATCGGCTATCACGATCTGTGAGACTATGCGGGCAGCGGTATGCTCGAGATTGATCATTCGGGTGTTTAGCTGATCACGGGATTCCTATGCGATGTTGAGACTATCACGGTCTTTTGAGGCTATGCGGGCTGCGGGAGCCTAGGCGGATCTGGGGTTAGCTGCCCGATCACGAGAATACCTAAATGCGGTGCAATGTGTGACTATGCGGTGCGGAAGTCGGGACTAGGCAGCAGAATGATACTATGGCGATTGGCCTTGCCCGATCATTCGCGGCCTAGAATAGACACATTCTGATTTTCTATTCTTGTTGTTGTTGTGATGTGGCACTATGTGCAATTGAAGCGATTGTATTTGTGAAAAGGTTTTAAATACTTGATTTCATTTGATTCTTTATAGTTTCACATACTTGGTACTGTTGTCTTGACCTCGCCCGGAGTGCGTTCATCTGCGCGGTAAGGGCAAGCAGTGCTAGATCCACATCCTTAGGATCTTTGCGTTGGTGTCGGGAGCTCCGTCTTCTAGGAGGCTCTGCTTTTAGGTATGATCTCCTGTATTGTAGATAGTTTTATCTGATCGAGGTATGGCGGGAACCTGTCATGTAGTTGTTCTTCTTAGAAGTGCAGTAGTCTTATTATGCAGTTGGGATGTAACTGCAAAACTTGAGTTATTTATATTATGCCGTAAGGCAAGCTTTTCATCAGATAAACTGTTTCTGTTTTTACTATGTTTCCTGTCTTGTTTTATATTTCCGTTGGTTACTCTGATGTATGACTACTTGGGTGCCCCGGTAAGGCACCAGTCACGGGCCCCGGAACGGGTCGTGACACCTAGTATTGAAATAACTTGGAATACTACTAGGGATACTAGGCTAAGGTATTTGGTATTATACTGTGATACCAGTATTCTACCTGAGGAGAGGCGGACGAAACACCACAAGAGGAGGAGTATTTTTGCCTTGAAAGGCTTTCAAGTGAGGATGAAATACTCTTGACTAAGGGTATATATAGAGGTTCAAGGGTCGAGATCAAGCAAGGTGTGTGGTCAAGATTGGGCCATGTGTGTGTGGGTCCACCACTTGCACGTAGCAAACTATGCAGTGTGAGGGCGAATCGGCGAGGAGTAGGTGACAAGTGGCTAGCTTGTCACGCCATTCGACACGTGTCGCACACAGGGGTGACACGTGTCGCGATTAAATCAAAATATTTATCTTCCGGAAATCTCCAAAATCGAAAATCTCAAAAACAAAGTGGGCCCCACAGCAGTAAATTTCTCGTGGGCCCAGTGACCATTCCGAAATAAAATCTCATAATTCTAATATATTCCAAGAAGTCCAAATACCAAATCTGGGAATCAATTCCCGTTAACGAACCTTTCTTAAAGCGGAAACTTTTAGTGAAAAATCCACGTCTTTCTTTCTTTCCAAAATTTATGTCGTATTCTATGCGTATGTCCCACATACATACCACGGAACTACGGTATAACATTCTTCCCCAGAAACATTCGTCGAATGTTCCTTCTAAGTCTCGACACCATGCGTGCGGCGGTATAGTGCTTCCTCTTATACTTACGAAACCAATTATGCCATCAATGGCCATAGTATAACATACAAATCTAAGCCGAGGAATCACCTCTAACATCACAAAAAGATCACACGGTCTAAAGGATACTCCTTGCATCTTACCGAAAAGAAATGACCTTAGTTCTATGCCACGTTGTTTTGCTTAACTTTTCGTCGTCGTACACAGAGCTATTTCTATTACCGTACCACACTTGATCCGGCTTGATTTCCACAACCCGGGAGTTACTCTTGTACACCCGAATTTGAATATGTTTATAAGGTAGTAAGTAAAAACTTCGCAGTGTTAAGATTTGAGACTTGTAAAATTTTATCGAATTATGAAATTGTGGAAAGCGTAATATTGTGACTAATGGGAGGCGACACGTGTCACCCCCTTAAGTGAGCTTGGGCCGAATTGATCATGCCATGTAAGTCATTTGACCACTTGTTAGGAAGACAAGTCTTGCACGAAGAGCTTGCATAATTGACTTGGTCAATGGACCATGATCTTGATATTTAATAAGAGATCATCAAACCACCCAATTGTTTGTATCTTGACCCTCAGTGTCCCTTTATATGTATACTAGTAGCAAGACTAGTTCCCACATAGAAAATTTTCAAGAATTGTGAGGACACCTAGTGAAGCTCTCGGGTTCTAGGTATCTTGAAGAGCAAAATTTTTAGTTGCTTGTTCTTTAAGCTCCACGTTTTAAACCAAGGTTCATGAGTGTTATGTAAGTGTATCTCAATAGAAAAATCCCGGAAAAAGAGAGTTTTCGTATTAGTCGCAAAGTGAAAACCTAGTGGCTTTCTAGGTTTTGGATTGGAAGTTTGAAGGAAAGTTGTTGGTATGGTTCTAAGGGTCTCAACAAACGGATTGAAGTGTCTTGGAGAGTTTCTAAACTACTAAGGAGTGACTTCGGATTTGGAATTGGATTAAGGATCGTTAAGGTATAATCTTGTCTTTTAAGGTGTTACAAGACTTTTTATTTATTTTGTTGTTGTTGTTAGCTTTACATGTTGATATCATGAAGTTGGTATGTTGAAGTTTATAAGTATTATGGATTGCTTGTAGCTTAATCCGGAATGTTGTGCAAGCCACTTGAAAGTTAGATTACAATTTTAGTCGTTATGTAGAATCGTCGCATGTTGACCTACTTGAGGATTGTAGTAGTTGTAATCAAATGCGACTTGATATCATGTTATGCTACCAATTTGGATTGAAATGGAAATTGGTTAAGAATTGGTATTGTTGAACTTAAGGTGGCCGAATTTGGACTTTTAGTTTGTTATTCATTGTATTGGACTACTTTCTAAATTGTGAGCCAATTGGGGTTGTTTAGTTATTCATTTGTATCGGACTACCTTCTATATTGTTGTGAGCCAATTGGGGCTGTTTGTTTATTGTATTCGACCTTGAAAAAGGTGGCAAGTGAGTAAAAACAAAGGAGGTGCTGTCCGATTTTCCGTAGAATTTAGTGACTTGACACTTAGGATATTCTACGTTTAAAGTAAGAGGTTAATGGGCGTATTGTGGCCATGATAGGTTGAAGTACTAAGTTTAGCGTATCCTACTTGAAGAATGGAATAGCTCAAGGTTGAAGTACTTTGGAGCATTTTGCTCTTTGTGACAATCGTCGCGAGGTATGTGAACCTCTGCTTTCTTTGGCATGATCATGCGTATGAAATATCCATGTGATAACATTTTAAGATTCCTTACACTCTTAGAAGTTAAGAAGTATCCACATTGTTGACTCTAAATTAAGTATGTTAAATTGTCTAAGTCCTTGAGCACTTATGGGAGATATTGGTAAGAATGGTTAGGAAATTATGAGATTTGATTTCAAGCTATGTATCTTGATTTATTTAAAGTAAGTATGTAAGTTGATTTTTATGTTTGAAAATGACTTGAATTTATATGTGAAAAGGGGATTGGTTTTAAAAGTGTAGATGACATGATTTTACAAGTATACGTAAATGGACTTTAAAGAATGTATGTTATGAAGTTTTAAGACTATGAACTTTGATTTTCTTTAAAGGATTATGAAACTTTATTTTTCAAGTTATGGGACTTGATTTCTAAAGTATAAGCGACATGATTTGAAAGAGTGTATGCTACGAGGTATTAAGGCTATAACCTTGATTTTATAAGTGGAAATGACTTAATTTTACAAAGTATGGCTTAATTTATTTCAAAAGTTAAGAAGATGGCTTCCAAAAGAGTATGTGACTTGAGCTTTAAAAAGAAAGGAGTTCTATGATTCTTTTTAAGTATGTATGTATGTAGTATTTTTGGATCTAGTTTTCCTAATGTCGTAAGAATAAAGTGTCTTAAGTTCTCTAAAATGAAAGGTTGTTATAATAGCTTTATGGGAAGTTGTTATGACGACTTAAGAAGAAGTGAAAAATGGTTTGAAAATGTTATGTAAGGAAAATCACACAGGAGCCTACTAATAGGTCGGATTACGTTATGAAATACAGAAGCCTACAAATAGGCGGATTACATTATAAATACAGGAGCCTACAAATAGGCGGATTACGTTATGAGATACAGGAACTACACATAGTAGGATTACGCCATATTACCAGAGCCGCGCATGTAGGGTTCGTCATCTTGCAAGGCCACAGAGCGGTCGGATTATGTTATATGATTCCCACGATGCAAGGCCGCGGCGGGCGGATTATGTTATATGATTCCACGATTGCAAGGCCCATGGCGGGCGGTTATGTTATATGATTCCACGATGCAAAGCCCGAGCGGGCACGATTATGTTATATGATTCCACGATGCAAGGCCCATGGCGGGCGGATTTTGTTATATGATTCCACGATGCAAGGCGAGCGGGCGGATTATGTTATATGATTCCACGATGCAAGGCGGCGGCGGATTATGTCACATGATGCATGTGCGTGTCATCAAGACACGTAAATGGGCGGATTATGTTATGTAAGATATGTAAGTTATGTGAAAAATTTGGATTAAACTCTTAAGTAAGTATGTAAGAATATGTTGTTAAATCTTATCGAAAGAAGGAAAGGCAGTTAATATATGATTGATTTGAGTTAAAATGACATTCTTTTATAAAGATATGATTTGGTTATTGCATTTTATTTATGTTCCATACAAATTTTTGTTATGCGGCCCCCAGGGCTGCGTTAAATGCCGCGAGTTTAGGTACCCAGGTTGGTGATCCACTCTTAGGATCTGTTGATTTTGGAAAGAAGCCGCTTTCACTCGGAGGCTGTCTTTTAGTGCAGTTTCCACGATGTGGTAGACTTATGTACATTCGGGGTATGGCGAGCCACTGTCACTTGTGATTTATAATTCTTAAGTGCAGTAGTCACGTATGTTGTGGGTCGGTTTGTAAGAAAAGAAAGGGATGTAGCTTCTTTGTTGTTATGTATATGTATATGTGTCGGAAGGTAGCCTTATCGGCTAACTTTGTGGTTTAATTTCTTGTTATTTTATTTTATAAGTTTCATGTATGTTCATTTGCTATTCTCGCGTATACAGAGCAGGTGCCGGGTAGGGCACCGATCGCGAGCGAGTCGGTCGTGACAAAAGTGGTATCGAGCGATTAGTCCTCGGAAAGTGTCTGACCGTGTCTAGTAGAGTCTTAATTATCGGTGTGTTGTGCACTACATCTATAATCAGGAGGCTACGAGGACATTTAGGATTAGTTTCCATTCTTCTCACTCTGAGATCGTGCGATAGAGGCGTGTTGTTAGGGTCGTCTCTCCTAACGAGTTATGTTGATTGCATTCGAGAAAAGCGTGATGACCGGGAATGACTATGTGGATTGCGTATCGAGGTTGGTAATGATTATAGTATAGTTGGTATTGTGACATACATCTATCTGAGTTATGTATGAAGTCGGGCGCGTGTTGCCTAGAATGATTTTAGATTACGAGGAATTGGTAAAGACTAACTAGATCTAGGAAGGTATGGAATAGTTAATGAATTTTCGCGAGTTTTGTGTTTTATTTGAGATAATTGGGAAAAGATGAAATTTATGCGATAGGGTAGTGAACCCTTAAGAAGCCGTGTTAAGGAACCTAACGGAATGTCATGTTAATAGATTAAGCTGCGTAGTAGGCTTAAGAGAATTGTATGCGGATGAGGTCAGGTATAGCGTAAGTAATGGTTGTTGTGATCGAGGCGACATAGTTTTAGTTTTATGAGAAGTTTTGTACCCTTTTCTTGGGGGTGGTAAGGTAGGCTTGGAGCATGGAAAGTGCGAGCCTAAGAATATTGATTCTTGAGACCTTAGGTATATAAGGCTTTCTCTGTGATAAGATTTTAAGTCGGACCGAGGATAAGAGTTAAGTGCGGCCGAGTCGGTTGAGGACACATTCACGGGTCTCCCGGCCTGAAATGGAGTGGGATCAGTTGGTAGTAGTTCGCTCGTGGCGAGTCCGCAGTGCAAGGCCAGTCTAGTTAATTGTTTTACGGGTTCGTGGGCGCGTTCCACGAACCAGTCGTGGCCGGAAATGGTCATATATTGTCTTATAGAGTGACTCCAAAGATTAGAGGCCAGAATTGGTATGGAAGTTATGTATGTATGTTAGAAGGAGTTGGAAGTACGAAAATATAATCTCTTTTGGGCTTATGATGGACAGATATGCGTGTGCGAGGTATTAGGGCCATGTGTGGCATTGTTGGTATGTCGGGGTGGTGAAATGAAACTATGTCGCTAATTATAAGTTTGACTCCGAAAGAACATTCGAGGACGAATGTTTCTAAGGGGGGAAGAATGTTACACCCCAGAATTTGGGATATGTTTATAAGGTAGTAAGTAAGAAACTCATGAAGTGTTAAGATTTGAGACTTGTAAAATTTTACCGGAATTATGAAATTGTCGGAGCGTAATATTGTGACTAATGGGAGGCGACACGTGTCACCCCACTTAAGTGAGCTTGGGCCAATTGATCATGGCCATAAGGGTCGTTTGACCACTTGTTAGGAAGACAAGTCTTGCACTTGAAGAGCTTGACATAATTGACTTGGTCAATGGACCCTAGTCTTGATATTTAATAAGAGATCATCCAAACCACCCATTGTTTGTATCTTGACCCTCAGTGTCCCTTTATATGTATACTAGTAGCAAGACTAGTTCCAGCATAGAAAATTTTCAAGAATTGTGAGGACACTAGTGAAGCTCTCGGGTTCTAGGTATCTTGAAGAGCAAAAATTTTAGTTGCTTGTTCTTTAAGCTCACATTTTAAACCAAGGTTCATGAGTGTTATGTAAGTGTATCTCAATAGAAAAATCCGGAAAAAGAGAGTTTTCGTATTAGTCGCAAAGTGAAAACCTAGTGGCTTTCTAGGTTTTGGATTGGATGTTTGAAGGAAAGTTGTTGGTATGGTTCTAAGGGTCTCAACAAATGGATTGAAGTGTCTTGGAGAGGTTCTAAACTACTAAGGAGCGACTTCGGATTTGGAATTGGATTAAGGATCGTTAAGGTATAATCTTGTCTTTTAAGGTGTTACAAGACTTTTTATTTATTTTGTTGTTGTTGTTAGCTTTACATGTTGATAGCATGAAGTTGGTATGTTGAAGTTTATAAGTATTATGGATTGCTTGTAGCTTAATCCGGAATGTTGTGCAAGCCACTTGAAAGTTAGATTACAATTTTAGTCGTTATGTAGAATCGTCGCATGTTGACCTACTTGAGGATTGTAGTAGTTGTAATCAAATGCGACTTGATATCATGTTATGCTACCAATTTGGATTGAAATGGAAATTGGTTAAGAATTGGTATTGTTGAACTTAAGGTGGCCGATGTATGTGCGAGAATACGACAGAAATTTTGGAAAGAAAGAAATATGTGATTTTTCGACGAAAAAGTTTCCGGTTTTTGTGAAGAAAAAGGTTCGTTAATGGGAATTGGATTCCCAGATTTGGCATTTGGACTTCGTGGAATATTAGAGAATTATGGAATTTTATTTCCGGAATTGGTCACGTGGGGCCCACGGGAGAATTCTGATTTTGTGGGGCCAGCTTTGTTTTGAGATTTTGGCCTTTATGGATATTTTCGGAAGATGAAATATTTTGGACGAATAGGAGGGCGACACGTGTCACCCCCCTAGGTGGCCTCATGGCCGAAATTTGCTAACAAGTGGCAAGACAAGTGGCCTTGTCTTGCTAGATATTTTGTGTGGACAAGTGGCCAAGTCTTGCTAGATATTTTGTGTGGACAAGTGGCTTGTGGGACCCACACACTTGTCCCCAATCTCAACCACACACTTGCCTTCATCCACAGCCCTTGGTTTGTCTATATATGCACCGCAGTTGATGAAAACTTCCACAACCATTTGAGACAAGAAATTCCCTCCTTCTCCCTTGACCTTGCTCTCGTTTTTGAGCCCGTTTCTTGACCTAAATTTGTCCAACAATTCTTAAACTCTCAAGTGTTCTTCCCTAGGTGTTAGGAAGATTGTGTACCAAGTTGGAAAAGATTTCACACCACAACCTATTGTTCATGCCTTGGCGAAACTTACTAGTTGGAAACCACAAGTGTTCTTCACTTTTTGGAGTTAGTTCTTGAAGAGAAGTTGGTTAGGAGCTTCTATGGGTTGCTTGTAGCGGATTGGACAGTATAGATTTGGAGCTAAGAGTTGCTTGGAGCGACATTAAGTTCTTGGATAATTTTGGGCTATGTGAGGACGTACACCTTACCCTCTGTGTGAATTGGTCATTATCCATATATTATAAGTATATTATGGAGTATATAATATATACGTAAAGTTTGGAAGAGTTGGATCTTGTTAACTTGTTAAAAGAAAGGATTGGCCGTTTGCCGTTAAAATGGTAAGCGTATCTTACTTGTGAAGAAGTAATTAACAAAGTAACTATAACTTATATTAAGATGGAATATAAGTTGGATGACTAATGAAGTAATTGGATAAGTAAAATGGACAAAGTTGGCCAGGACCCCAACTTAAGATTGTATTTACTTTGGGTGTATTTACTTTGGGCGATTTACTTTGGGTGTATTTACTTTGGATGATTTACTTTGGGTATTTACATTTACATTAAGGGAAGATTGTTCAATCGTGTTCCGTTTGGGCGTGTGATCCCTTTTTAATTATTGTATTATTCTGAAGGCGTGATAGTAAACGCGTTACTGTTGGGCGCGTAATCCCATCTTTTACTTATTGTTATTATGGGCGTGATAGTAAAGCGTGTTCTGGATTTGGGCGTGTAATCCCTTCTTTATGTTGTTTAATTATTACGCCTTATATATATATATATATATATATTACGGTTATTCGGGCCTTGGAAAAGATGGAAAAGTGAGTAAAAGCGGGAAGTCTTTGCGAATTTTCCGTAGAATTAGAGGGCTTTTATTGGTATAAGTCTTGATGGTGAGAAAGGTTTGATAAAGTACTATGGCCGTTTTAGGAGTGGAGTACTACGTGTGGCGTGATCTACTTGGCTTAAGGAGTAGGCGGGTTGAAGTACTTGGGCGTTTTGCTATTAAATCGATAATCGTCGCGAGGTATGTGAACCTCTTCCTATCTTTTCTAGCATGATTGTTGTGAACTATGTGATGCGGTGAGGCGTCACGTGTGCTAAGTGATTTGGTTGGTTTAAAACATAGGGTGTTATAATAGTTTTATGGGAAGTTAGTTATAACGACTTTATGTAGTAAAAGAATGGTTTATTGATTGTAGAAAGTTAAGAGACTTGATCTTGAAAGATAAGAGACTTGACTTATACGACTTGATTTTGAAAGTTAAGAGACTTGATCTTGAAAGATAAGAGACTTGACTTAGTTTGACTTGTTATGAATTTTGTTAAAATGTTGTAAAAACCTCGTTCGCGAGTAATGAGTAGTTGGTTTTAAAGAATAATGTTTCTTGATTTGGAAATGAGATTAAGTATCGAACAAACCATTGCAGCGTTAATAAAGGAAATGTATTGACTAATTGTTATTAAAACGATGAAACCTCCATCTGCATAGAAGCTAGATGAGACAAAATGATATTACATTTCTAGATCATGGCTGCTTTTATAAGATTGTAATAGACAAGAACAACTACTCACACATAAGGCATATGTTTCTCAAATTTGTTTTAAAGGAGAATTATATTCTTAAGTGATTAAAACTATGAACTCTGAAACCTTTCGAAAATGAGAAAGCGAGCATTTGAAATTAGGCAAACTTGAGCGTTTGGAAAATAATGTGTTACTTGATTTTACAAGGAAGTGTTTTAGTTTTACTTAAAGATAGTCACTCTATTTTATACTACGAACATTGTGTGACTTTTGTGAAAGAAGCGTATCTTTTAAAAGAGTTAATGTATGTAATACTTTAGAATTGAACAAGGATTTTGGCATAAAATGATAGTACCTTAAGTTGTGTGTAACTTGCCTATGTTTGCGTGTGATAGCCTTGTTGTGCAAGTCTTGTATTTTACTCGACTCTAGGTTCGTAGGATGAGCAGGAATGTATTTCACGACTACGCGTTCATGGGATGAGCAGGAATGTATTTCACTCACTGCGTTAAATGGGATGAAGAGGAATGTATTTCACTCGACTACGCGTTCGTAGGATGAGCAGGAATGTATTCACTCGACTACGCGTCCGTAGGATGGGCCAGGAAATGTATTCCATCCGACAGGAGTTCGTGAGATGAGCAGAATGTATTCCTGCGTTTCTATCTTTGGGTCCATGAGATGGGCGAGACATGTATTATCGTATCACATGGTTTGTACCTAGGCGCGGCGGTGAGGAAGGAGTTCCACGGGCATGAGGATGACTTTGAGGCGTGAGTCACGACTTGACATATTTGCTTTTATGTTATGAGTTGTGGTTTGGTTATCATACATGTCTCTGTTTTATATAGCTATTATGATTTCATTTCTGATATTTTTGATTTCACATACTTGGTACTGTTATCTTGACCTCGCTTGAAGTGCGTTCATCTGCGAGTAATGCATCGGTTGTGGATCCTCGCTCATGAGGATCAGATTCAGCGTATTAGGAAGCCCGTTTCTTGGAGCTTATCTTTTGGTATGTTACCACGAGTGCAGCAGGTTCTTGTACATTCGGGGTATGGCGGGGCCACTGTCCGTCATAGTTGTTATCCTTCTTAGAAGTGCATGAAATCTTGTTGTGGCGAGTTTGTAAAAGGATAAGCATTGGGTTTTTATGTATATATCTGACAGCTATTTTGGTTGCTTTGTTTATTTATCATGTCTCTTGTTTCATGTTTATGTTTTTATTTCGTGATTTTCTCTAATGTTGTATCACGAGGGTGCGGGGTAGGCACGATCCACGGGCCGGTTAATTCGTGACAAAAGTGGTATCGAGCGATTAGTCCTCGGAAAGTGTCTGACCGTGTCTAGTAAGTCTTGATTATCGGTGTGTTGTGCACCACATCTATGTCGGAGGCTGCGGAGACATTTAGGATTAGTTTCCATTCTTCTCATTACGAGATCGTGCCTTAGAAATGTTGTCGATTGGACTCCTCGGCGTATTCTTATGTGTCGATTATGCCTCACGCCAAAGCAATCGGGGCCCGAAGGGCAAGAAGCCGAGGAGGCGTGAGTAAACACGGAGGGTTCTGGCGAAGGCGATCGTTACACGAGATAGTGCTTAAAGCCGAGTTTTGCGGCGCCGGCCAGCGAGTTAGAGCGCGATGGTAGGCTGCCGAGACTACGATGCACGAGCCTCGATCCACGGCTGGAAGCG
Organism: Przewalskia tangutica; assembly: GCA_029844215.1. Lineage (NCBI taxonomy): Eukaryota > Viridiplantae > Streptophyta > Magnoliopsida > Solanales > Solanaceae > Przewalskia > Przewalskia tangutica. The sequence continues at coordinate 53,704 of JAQGDG010000098.1, forward strand.
AGATGAGATAAGTACAAGGAGATGGCGATTCTGGCGAAGTCGTGGCGAATATGAGAAGGCTGAATCGGCAGTTCAGTCGATAGCACCGTAGTTCACCCCGAGCGGATTTGAGACTACGGGACTTTACGAGTTGTAGCCCGATGTTACATGGATCGAGAGCGAGGATGACCCTCGGGAGTTTATCAAGCGACTCTGGATCGTGAGTGATCGAGTCTCGAGGCGGTCGGTGGTATTGGGTTCGCATCAGTGCGTGATCTGCGATCGTGTTTTGATTCATAGGAAGCGTCGAGGAACATGCGCTCCAGCGGTTTGGGCGAGTTCTCAAGGGCATTTCTTGCACATTTCTTGCCTCCACAGATGAGGAGGGCTCGGGCGATAAATTTTTAGCGTTAAAGCGGGCCGGGCGTGCGGTTAGGAGTCTGGCGTGGAGTTTGACTCGTTGGCTCGGTATGTCCCCGCCTTAGTGACCGATATGGAGGGCGAGTGCACCGCTACGTCAACGGGCTCGATGATTACTTAGCGAGGCTTGTTGGTGTAGCTCTTGTAGGGCATGGACATTGCCGCATGCGAGCTCATGCGCGGATGTGAGGCACGAGAGGTCGGCGGAATGGCGGGATCAGCGAGAAGAAGGCGAACAGCGAGGTCCTTTGGTAACTTGCGAGGCGGACGCCTCGGCGAGCTAGTTATGCACCTTCGCCCGATGCAGTGGTCCTCCACGCCTTCGGGGCGTTCGGGGTATTCGAGCTGGTCGAGCTCGAGGCTTCGTTCCGCGGATATCGTGAGTTCTAGCCGAGGATTCATGTCCCTCAAATTAATGCGATGTGGCGGCGTCGTCGGGAATGTCGTCTTTTCGGTGCTTGTTTCACTGCGCCGTCGGGGGCCATGTGGCGAGAATGTGCTTATAGGAGAATACGGCAGTGGCGCAGCTCACCGGATCGATGGTAGGTTCATCGCTTCTACGGTATGCGCCTGCAGGCGAGCCTATGATTAGAGTGAAGCGGTAGATCTGGTATATCCTTAACCTCTAGAGTTTTGTTTGCGCGATATGATGATCTTATTATTGTGTGCTATATGCGGATAGCGTTGTGTTATTTGTAAGTTAGAAAACATGGTTAGTTGGAAGGATAAGTGTGGGGCATGGAAAGTGTGAACCTTAGAGTTTTATACGTGGAGACCTTAGAGGCGAGGCCGTCTTGAGTGGGTGATTTTACGGTTGGTCTTTGTCGATGTACTTGGTATGCGGGAAATATTGTGGGATAATTACATGGGTAGTGTGAGATGGAAGTGGTAGCTTTCCTGACGTGAATGAGTAAGATTGTTCCGGATCGGGAACCAGAGTTGGCGCGTGTCGGGGTCGGGTTGAGGGCCCTTTGCGGGTCCACCCGCAGCCCAGATTGAGGTGGGGTCAGTTCGAGGTGGTCCCGCCAGTGGTAGGTCACGAGGGTGCTAGGCCCAAGTTTAGGTAACCATCGTGCGAGTTCGTGGATGCGTTCAACGAATCAGATCGTGAAGGCGGGAATGGCCTTAGAGTAAATTGAAGCTAGTGGAGCTGTTGTGAGATTAGAAATGATTCCTCGTTGGCTTGGATTTGAGTTTGCGCACATGTTATATTCGGCCATTGGTGGCGTGATCGGTTTGTAAGTATAGTAGTGAAGACTATCTGACACAAATGCGTTTGGAGACTTAGAATGAACATTCGGACGAATGTTTCTAAGGGGAAGAATGTTATACCCAGTAGTTCCGGGGTATATAGGTGAGGATGTATGCGAGAATACGACGAAATTTTGGAAAGAAAGAAATATGTGATTTTTAAATGGAAAAGTTTAGGTTTTGTGAAGAAAAGGTTCGTTAATGGGAATTGGATTCCCAGTTTGGCATTTGGACTTCGTGGAATATTAGAGAATTATGGAATTTTATTTAGGAATTGGTCACGTGGGGCCACGGGAGGAATTTACTGATTTTGTGGGGCCCACTTTGTTTTGAGATTTTGGCCTTTATGGATATTTTGGAAGATGAAATATTTTGGGCGAATAGGAGGCGACACGTGTCACCCCTAGGTGGCCTCGTGGCCGAAATTTTCTAACAAGTGGCAAGACAAGTGGCCTTGTCTTGCTAGATATTTTGTCAAGTGGCCAAGTCTTGCTAGATATTTTGTGTGGACAAGTGGCTTGTGGGACCCACACACACTTGTCCCCAATCTCAACCACACACTTGCCTTCATCCTAGCCCTTGGTTGTCCTATATATGCACCCTTAGTTGATGAAAACTTCCACACTTAACCATTTCAAGACAAGAAATTCCCTCCCTTCTCCCTTGACCTTGCTCTCGTTTTTGAGCCCATTTCTTGACCTAAATTTGTCCAACAATTCTTAAACTCAAGTGTTCTTCCACTAAGGTGTTAGGAAGATTGTGTACCAAGAGTTGGAAAAGATTTCACACCACAACCTATTGTTCATGCCTTGGCAGAAACTTACTAGTTGGAAACCACTAAGTGTTCTTCACTTTTTGGAGTTAGTTCTTGAAGAGAAGTTGGTTAGGAGCTTACATGGGTTGCTTGTAGCGGATTGGAGCGTAAAGATTTGGAGCTAAGACTTGCTTGGAGCGACATTAAGTTCTTGGATAATTTTGGGCTATTTGAGGTAGTAAACCTTAACCTCTTTGTGAATTGGTCATTATCATATATTATAAGTATATTATGGAGTATATAATATATCTGTAAAGTTTGGAAGAGTTGGATCTTGTTAACTTGTTAAAAGAAAGGATTGGCCGCCATTAAAATGGTAAACGTATCTTACTTGTGAAGAAGTAATTAACAAAGTAACTATAACTTATATTAAGATGGAATATAAGTTGGATGACTAATGAAGTAATTGGATAAGTAAAATGGACAAAGTTGGCCAAGGACCAACTTAAGGATTGTATTTACTTTGATTGTATTTACTTTGGACAAGATTTACTTTGGACTGTATTTACTTTGGGCAGATTTACTTTGGACATTTACATTTCATTAAGGGAAGATTGTTCAATCGTGTTCCGTTTCGTGTGATCCCTTTTTAATTATTGTATTATTACGAAGGCGTGATAGTAAACGCGTTACATTGGGCGCGTAATCCTTCTTTTACTTATTGTTATTATGGGCGTGATAGTAAACCGTGTTACCGTTTGGGCGTGTAATCCCTTCTTTATGTTGTTTAATTATTACGCCTTATATATATATATAGTATATATATTACGTTATTCGCCTTGGAAAAGATGGAAAAGTGAGTAAAAGCGGAAGTCTTTGTAGAATTTTCCGTAGAATTAGAGGGCTTTTTATTGGTATAAGTCTTCAATGGTGAGAAAGGTTTGATAAAAGTACTATGACCGTTTTAGAGTGGAGTACTACGTGTGGCGTGATCTACTTGGCTTAAGGAGTAGCCGACGGGTTGAAGTACTTGGGGCGTTTGCTATTAAATCGATAATCGTCGCGAGGTATGTGAACCTCTTCCTATCTTTTCTAGCATGATTGTTGTGAACTATGTAGTGCGGTAGCGATACGTGCTAAGTGATTTGGTTGGTTTAAAACATAGGGTGTTATAATAGTTTTATGGGAAGTTAGTTATAACGACTTTATGTAGGTAAAAGAATGGTTTATTGATTGTAGAAAGTTAAGAGACTTGATCTTGAAAGATAAGAGACTTGACTTATACGACTTGATTTTGAAAGTTAAGAGACTTGATCTTGAAAGATAAGAGACTTGACTTAGTTTGACTTGTTATGAATTTTGTTAAAATGTTGTAAAACCTCATTCGCGAGTAATGAGTAGTTGGTTTTAAAAGAATAATGTTTCTTGATTTGGAAATGAGATTAAGTATCGAACAAACCATTGCAGCGTTAATAAAGGAAATGTATTGACTAATTGTTATTAAAACGATGAAACCTCCATCTGCATAGAAGCTAAGATGAGACAAAATGATATTACATTTCTAGATCATGGTTGCTTTTATAAGATTGTAATAGACAAGAACAACCTACTCACACATAAGGCATATGTTTCTCAAATTTGTTTTAAAGGAGAATTATATTCTTAAGTGATTAAAACTATGAACTACGAAACCTTTGAAAATGAGAAAGCGAGCATTTGAAATTAGGCAAACTTGAGCGTTTGGAAAATAATGTGTTACTTGATTTTACAAGGAAGTGTTTTGTTTACTTAAAAGATAGTCACTCTATTTTATACTACGAACATTGTGTGACTTTTGTGAAAGAAACGTATCTTTTAAAAGAGTTAATGTATGTAATACTTTAGAGGTCGTAAGCAGGATTTTGGCATAAAATGATAGTACCTTAAGTTGTGTGTAACTTTCCTATGTTTGCGTGTGATAGCCTTGTGCAAGCATCAGTATTTTACTCGACTACGGTTCACGGGATGAGCAGGAATGTATTTCACCCGACTACCGCGTTCATGGATGAGCAGAATGTATTTCACTCGACTACCGCGTTCATGGGATGAAGAGGGAATGTATTTCACTCGACTACGCGTTCATGGGATGAGCCGAATGTATTTCACTCGACCATCAAGGCCCATGGGATGGACCGGAAATGTATTCCATCCGACTACCGAGTTCATGAGATGAACCGGGAATGTATTCCACACGTTTCTATACTGGGTCCATGAGATGGGCCGAGACATGTTATACGTATCACATGGTTTGTACCTAGACTGCCGGCAGTGAGGAAGGAGTTCCACGGGCATGAGGGATGACTTTGAGGGCGTGAGTCCCTGACTTGACATGACTGCTTTTATGTTATGAGCTGTAGTTTGGTTATCATACATGTCTCCTGTTTTATATAGACTGTTATGATTTCATTTACAGTATTTTTCAGTTTCACATACTTGGTACCTGTTATCGACCTCCTTGAGTGCGTTCATGCCGCAGGTAGAGGTACATCGGTTGTGGATCCTCACTCATAGGATCACAGTTCAGCGTATTGGGAAGCCCCGTTTCTTCGGAGGCTTATCTTTTGGTATGTTACCCTGAGTCTGTAGGTTCTTGTACATTCAGGGGTATGGCGGGGCCCTGTCCCGTCATAGTTGTCACTTCTTAAGTGCATGTAATCTTGTGGGCAGAGTTTGTAAAAAGGATAACTGTTCGGGTTTTTATGTATATATACAGAAGGCAACTGTTTTGGTTGGCCTGTTTATTTATCATGTCTCTTGTTTCATGTTTATGTTTTTATTTCCGCTGATTTTCTCTGATGTTGTATCACGAGGGTGCCCGGGGTAAGGCACCAGTCACGGGCCCCGGTTCGGGTCGTGACAAACTCCTTGACCAAACAATGGCCAATACGTCCAACCCCTTTACCGCCCAAGTCCTACCAATGAGAGGGTGACAAGTGTCGCCCTCTTGTTGGTCCAAAATGTTTCGTCTCTCGGAAAAATCCGCAAAAATTAAAAATGACATAGCCGGAATTTTCCCTATGAAAGCTGTGGAATCGTTTCGTCGAAAAACGACTCTAACCGGGTGTTGTGCACAAAGAATAATTCGGCCAAGCCTATTCTCAAGTTCAAATTTTCTACGTACGTTCTTACGTACATACTCTGAAAATACGGGGTATAACAATGCTCCCCCCGGGACAACTCCCACGAATCAAACCAGTCGACTGCGGTATCACGCAGCCGATGTGAACCGAAGATCACGGACTCGGTCTCCGAAGCCTTGATCACTCGCATGATCCTCTGTAACTGACGGATGAACTCCTGCGGATCATCCTCAGGCCTCGACCCATAAAACTCTGGCGGGCTACAACTCAGAAAATCCCGTAGCCTCAAACTATCTGATCTGGGGTGAACTACGGGGCCATCGAGGCTGAACTGCCGCATCCCTATCCTCGTGTCCGCCGCAATCACGGCTGTAATCGGGCCATCTCGCTTGTAACCCATCTCCTCCGCTCCAGCCGGGGTGGAGGCTCGTGTATCAGTGGTCTCAGCAGCCACTGCTGCGGCTCTAAACTCTGCTGGGGTTGGCGGCGTCGCAAAACTCGCCGCCTGAAGCACTATCTCAGGTAATGACCGGGCCTGCGCCCTCGTACTCCTCTGTGTTCTACTCAGAGCTCCCTCTGCTGCCTTGCCCTTCTGGGCTCTGGTTGCCTTACGTGGAGGCATAACTGGCAGAAAAGAATACGTCAGAAGGAGTCCAACTTACAACACAGCTCTAAGGCACGATCTCAGAGTGAGAAGAAATAGAAACCAATCCTAGATATCCCATAGCCTCCTGATTATAGGTGTGGTGCACAACACGCCGATAATCAAGACTCTACTAGATACGGTCTGTAGACACTTTCCGAGGATTAACTGCTCTCATACCACTTTTGTCACGACCCGACCTCGGGCCCGCGACTGGTGTCTTACCCCGGGCACCCTAGTGATACAACATCAGAGAAAATCAGCGGAAATAAAACATGAACATGAAACAAGATATATCATAAGAAAATAGGCCAACCAAAACGGTCGCCTTCATGTGTATATATAAATCCGAACAGTTACAATCCTTTACAACCCTACCCACAACAGTACTACAGACCTCTAAGAATGTAACAACAACTATGACGGGACAGGGCCCCGCCATACCCCTGAATGTACAAGAACCTACAACTCAGGGAAACATACCAAAAGATAAGCCTCCGGAGAAACGGAGCTTCCCAACGCTGAACTGCGATCCTATGAGCGAGGATCCACAATCGTGTACTCTACCGCGGCATGAACGGCCCCGAGGAGGTCGCATAACAGGTACCAAGTATGTGAAACTGGAAAATACAGTAATGAAATCATATTTCATCATTTTATAAAACCTTTTGTGATAAGTAAACATTTATGCCAAGTAAGGGGACGCATATCCCCAGAATAATCACTCACACATAACTATGGGTCTCACGCCCATAATATCATTCATGCCCGTGGAACTCATTCCTCACTGCCGGCAGTACATGATGTAAAACAAAACCCATATGTGAACCTGAACACTAGATCCTGCCTGCGTCATCAAACCGATCGGGCCAACTAGAATCGCCCATACCAGATCCGAAAGCTAGTCATATTCCTTCACGGCAAAGTACGGAAGCCAACTACCAGATCCAAAAGCTAGCCACGCTACTGGCCGAGGCAAGTACTATCAGCGAACGTACCATAGTCTACCGTCTCACGAGATATGACCGAGGCAAGTATCTCAAGCTATCTACCAGCAGCCTGCCGATACACGAGAAATGACCAGGACAAGTATCTAAAGTGCGCCTGAACCACACGTACAATTCAAGCCCGTGATCTCACGTCACCGCGGCAAGCTTCATGGATTAGCGGTCCATGGACAAATAACAAAATCCTCACAATGACCGCATGCCCCCGGCATCTCACCTCGGAAGTCATGGCCATGAAACCATCCTACTGGACGCATGCCCGCGGAACATCCATCGCGTCAGCATGTCCAAAGGAATCACAAGATAATACTCAAAGTGGACGCATACTCGTGGAAAATCCAACGCGTCAGTATGTCCAAAAGAAATAACCAGATAATACTCAATAGTGGACGCATACTCGTGGAAAATCCAACGCGTCAGTATGTCCAAATAATCAATCAGATAGTCGGCCCTCCCCGAGAGACACGGTAGCACAGAATCAAAACACTTGCATTACAAAGCTATCACAACAAGCATAGGCAAGTTCAACGTACTTTTATTTTATGTCAGCAATACGGGTTTCAACCCAAAATACTACATACTTTCCTGCTTTCAAAAAAAGACCCCTCTTTATGTAAAAGCCACACAATACTAATACTCGTAGTATTAAAACACGTTTCCTTTTTAAACCACATTACATACCTTCAGAAAATCTTTACAAGCTTTTTAAAATCAAGTACTCTATACTTTCTGAACCAAGTGCTTTTCTTTTAAAACAACAACAAGTGTTCTTTTAAAACCCAAATAACTTTACTCTTTTTAAAACAAGTAACCTATACTTAAATCAAGTTACTTCTCTTTTTCCCAAAAACAAGTCGTTATAAGTCAAGTCTCTTATCTTTCAAGATCAAGTCTCTTAACTTTCAAAATCAAATCTTTCTTTTATTTTCATAAAGTCGTTATAACTAACTTCCCATAAAGCCATTATAACACTTTATGTTTTAAACAAACGAAACTCATTTCACACATGTACGTCTACCGTACTATATAGTTCACAACAATCATGCTCAAGAGTATAGGAAGAATCACATACCTCTTCGGCTTAATCCACAAGCCAAGTCAAGTATGCCGCGCGTAGAGAGATCCACCTATAACAACCACAATATATAAATCAACTTCTAGCTCTCTCCGTAGAATATTCTAAACACAAGATTCCTTATTCTACGTAAAATTAAGACCTCCCGCTATCACAAAAATCTCCTCCCCAAACCAGGCCCGCTACCAGGCCAACAACTCCCACGGGATTACACGGCTAACCGGACGTGGACAATTCTACTCCACAAAATACAATACCATCAGAATACGGACCTATGTAAATACAAATTCAATACTCATTCTATATATAGTATACTCAACTATATATTACTACAACATGTAATTTCCAATTCTGATAGGGACAAGATTATTTACCTCGATAAGCCCAAAATTATCCAAGTTTATAAGTCGATCCTGAGCAACGTTTAGCTCCAATTCCTTACGCTCCAACCCGCTCCAAGCAACCCTTAGAAGTTTCTAAACAACTTATCTAAATACATCCACCAAGCTAGGAAGATTTTTCTAGGGTTTCACTTTACGACTATTGGAATAAAGTAGTATTTCCGGGCTCCTAGTATTGAAATAACTTGGAATACTACTAGGGATACTAGGCTAAGGTATTTGGTATTATACAACAATACCCAAAGTATTCTACACAAGGGGGAGAGGGGCGGACGAAACACCACAAAGAGGGAGGGAGTATTTTTGCCTTGAAAGGCTTTCAAGTGAGGATGAAATACTCTTCAACTAAGGGGGTATATATAGAGGGTTCAAGGGTCAAGATCAAGCAAGGTGTGTGGTCAAGATTGGGCCATGTGTGTGTGGGTCCCACCACACCACATGGCCAAACGAAACTATGCCAAGTGTGAGGGCCAAATCGGCCAAGGGAGTAGGTGACAAGTGGCTAGCCACTTGTCACACCATTTCGGCCCACATGGCCACACAAGGGGGTGACACGTGTCGCCCCCCGATTCGTCCAAAATATTTCGTCTTCCGGAAATCTCCAAAATACCGAAAATCTCAAAAACAAAGCGGGCCCCACAAAACCGTAAATTTCTCCCGTGGGCCCCACGTGACCATTTCCGGAAATAAAATCTCATAATTCTAATATATTCCAAGAAGTCCAAATACCAAATCTGGGAATCCAATTCCCATTAACGAACCTTTTTCTTCACAAAAACCGGAAACTTTTCCGTCGAAAAATCACATCTTTCTTTCTTTCCAAAATTTCTGTCGTATTCTCGCACGTATGTCCCCACATACATACCCTGGAACTACGGGGTATAACATTAATAAGGTAACCATTAAGAATAGGTACCCCCTCCCCAGGATTGATGATTTGTTTGACCAGTTGCAGGGTGCGAGGTGTTTCTCAAAGATAGACCTGCGGTCTGGTTATCATCAGGTACGAGTTCGAGAGGCAGACATCCCAAAGACTGCATTCAGGACCCGGTATGGGCACTATGAGTTCAGGGTTATGTCTTTCGGTTTGACCAACGCTCCAGCGGTATTTATGGATTTGATGAACCGGGTGTTCAAGCCATTTTTGGATACATTTGTGATAGTATTCATTGATGACATCCTGGTTTATTCGCGGACAGATCAGGAGCATGCAGATCACTCGGCGATCAGATTGGGTCCTCCGGGCCGCGATTATTCGCCAAGTTCTCCAGTGTGAGTTTTGGTGGCCTCGATGGCATTCCTAGGCATATTATCGGGCTGATGGTGTTCGTGAATACGGCAAAGATCGGCGAAGCGAAGTCTTGGCGAGACCTACTACTCCGGCCAAGTACGCATTTCTTAGGTGGCGGGTTATTATCGTAGGTTTGTGGAAGCGGTTGCTTGATTTGACCGTTGACTAGGATGACTCGAGGCGCAGCCAAGTTCCGTGGACGAGGTCATGCGAAGGGTTTCCATTCTTTGAAGGAAAGGTTGACTACAACTCAGCTTACTCTTCCCGAGGGTTAGGCGGGTATGTGATCTATTGTGATGCCTCGGGTATCGGGCTAGGTGTGTTTTGATGCGTGGCAAGGTTATAGCTTATGCTTCCGGCGATTCTAAGCATGAGAGGAATTACCCTACCCACGACTTAGAGTTGGCGCGATTATTCATGCCTTGAAGATTTGGAGACATTATTTGTATGGGGTTCATGTGGATATTTATACGTACCACAAGAGCCTCAGATATCTTCGAGCAGGATCGAACTGCGGCAGGACGGTGGTTAGAGTTCTTTGAAAGACTATGATGTTGATATTCTATACCATCCGGGAAGGCCAACGTAGTTCTTGATGCCTTAGTCGTAGATCGATGGGAGCACGTCGGAGATACTGACGGCAGAGACGATGCGGTCCGCCGGATCCATCGATTAGCGAGCGCGGGGTTCGATTGATCGATACCGACGATAGTGGGGTACGGGTTCGTGAGGTTGCCGAGTCTTCCATCGTTGAAGAGGTGAAGAGGCGACAGTTTGAGGAACCAGTGTTGGTGCGGTATCAAGATGCAGCTCTTCGGGAGGAGAAGAGCCTATTCGAGGTAGCGCCTGATAGTCTTGAGATTTGAGGCGGTTGTGTTCCGATGCGTCGAGACCGTCAGATTCTCTGGGAGGCACACAATGCTCGTTATTCTATTCATCCGGGGTCGACCAAGATGTACCATGACCTCAGATGTTTGTATTGGTGGGATGGCCTGAAGAGGGACGTGGCAGGTTTTGTTGCTCAGTGTCCTAATTGCCAGCAGGTCAAGGTCGAGCACCGAGGCCCGGTGGATTATTGCGGCTATTGAGATTCGACTTAGAAGTGGGAGGTGATCAACATGGACTTTGTTCTGAGGTTACCTCGTACTCGGAAATCTGACTCCATTTGGGTCATTGTTGGTCGACAAATCAGCCCATTTCCTTCGATCGGGCGGCGTTTTGGTGAGGACTATGCCAGGTTGTACATCAGAGAGATTGTGAGGTTGCACGGTGTCCCGGTGTCGATTATATCTGATAGAGGAGCCCAGTTTATGGCTAACTTCTGGAGGTCTTTCCAGAAGGATTTAGGGACACAGGTGAGTCCCAGTACAACATTCCATCCTCAGACTGACGGGCAGGCAGAGCGTACTATCCAGACACTTGAGGATATGCTGCGGACCTACGTGATTGATTTCAGGGGTAGCTGGGAGGATCATTTGCCTCTTGTAGAGTTTGCTTATAACAACAGCTACCATTCCGATACAGACGGGCGCCATACGAGGCTTTATATGGGCGGAAATGTAGATCGCCGATTGGTTGGTTCGACGTGGGCGAGGTGCAGTTAGTTGGCCCAGACTTGGTACAGCAGGATGTGGATAAGGTGAAGCTTATCCAGGAGAGACTGTTAGCAGCCCAGAGTCGGCAGAAGTCATATGCGGATAATCGGCGTCGGCATTTGGAGTTTCAGGTAGACGATTGGGTCTTCTTGAAGGTGTCACCCATGAAGGGTGTGATGAGATTCGGTAAGAAGGGGAAACTCAGCCCAAGGTACATTGGGCCCTACCAGATCGTCCGTCGAGTAGGCAAGGTTGCCTATGAGTTGGATCTGCCATCAGAGTTAGAGGCGGTACATCCGGTCTTCCATGTTTCGATGTTGCGGAAATGTATCGGAGATCCAGCGAGAGTTTTCCCTACTAGTGAGGTCCAGGTGACAGAGGGGTTATCGTATGAGGAGAGTCCCATAGCGATACTCGATCGCCAGGTCAGGCGACTGCGGACCAAGGATATGGCTTCCGTCAAAGTCTTGTGGAGGAATGATAACCGAGAGGAGGTGACTTGGGAAGCGGAAGAGGACATGTTGAGGAAGTATCCTCACTTATTCCCTACACCTTCAGGTAATTCTTTTCCCTTACTTGTCAAGTTCTAATTGAAGCATCTGTTTTGTGTTAATGCATTTATGTGGCCATGTGTGGCATTATTGGTATGTCGGGGTTGTGAAAGGAAACGATTTCGCTAATTTTAAGTTTGACTCCGAAAGAACATTCGGGGACGAATTTTTCTAAGGAGGGAAGAATGTTACACCCCGTAAATTCAGATATAAGATAAGTTGACAAACATGTGTTGAACAGATTTTGAGTCTACTTTGGAGTGTTGTACCCCAGTTTTAAGAATTGAGGGGTGTTTAGCAAGCCTGGTATAAAGTTGGATGAGTCTAGTTTCCAACGCAACAAACCGCTCGTCGATAGGACATCGGAGCGGAGAGGTATGGGCGATGGAAGTTCAGCGGACAGGCGCATAGGAAGGATTTTTGTAGCAGGCGCCATAAATCCTGAAAATCCTCTGAGGTTTCGGCGCCGCGGCGCCGGCGGCAGGGCCGTGGCGCCAAGGCGGGATTTTTTCTGCGGAAAGTGCTAAAAACAGGGGATATTTTCGAAAAGGGCCTCTGGGAGGGTGACAAGTGTCCCTCCCATCTTGTTGACCAAGAAAAGGGCCCTATTTTAGGACCAAGTCTTGAAAGACTTGGTCATTTCACCTTAAGAACTCTTAAGAGCTTCTCTCTCTTTTCTCTCAAGGTTTTGAAGAAAGCTTAGCCTAGAGGGTATTGTGGGAGCGGCGGCAAGAAGGCAAAGTGTTGATAGAATTGTGGGAAACTCACGAGGACGAGTTTGATGGAAAAAGGGGTTGAAGAAAAAGGGCTTTGGAAGGCAAAATCTAAAAGGTAAAAGATTCTCTTTTCGCTTGGAAATTAATAATAATGCTTGTATAGTTGATTTTGACTACGTGACTCATGTTTATGGGATTGATAAGTATTATGGATTTCTTGTAGCCTTAGAATCCGAAATGTTATACAAGCCACTTGAAGGTTGGATTACTAATTTGTCGTTTATTAGAAATCGTCGCATGTTACTTACTTGAAGATTATAGTAGTTATAATCAAACGCGACTTGATATCATGTTATGCTACCAATTTGGATTGAAATGGAAATTGGATAAGAATTGGTATTGTTGTATTCATTATGGCCGAAATTGGACTAGTAGTTGTATTAGTTTGTTATCGTTTGTGGGGCGGAATTTTACGTCTAGTAGGCGTGTAATCCCTATTGATTAATTGCTTTGATTGTGCCTTAAATGTGGCGTGTTTGGTTATTGTATTCGGCCTTGAAAAGGTGGCAAAGTAAGTAGAAACAAAGGAGGTCTTTGTCAGATTTTCCGTAGAGTTTAGAGACTTTACACTAATAATATTCTACGTTTGAAGTAAGGCTTTAATAGACGTATTGTGAATATTATAGGTTGACATTCTACGGGCGGGACTTTGTATTTGGTAAGTGGTTTGACCCGGCGAGGTATGTAGAACTTTTCCTATCCTTTGAGCATGACTAGTTGCACGTATATAGTATGGTAGACGTACAAGATCTTGATATCCCTTACTAGTTTATTGAATGGCCAAGTCGGGTGAGTTAGGAGATTAACTCGCTTCTTTGAAAGTATTAAGGATGTCTTAAGTTTTATTAAAGTTAAGGGACTTGAAGAGTTTTAAAGTATGTGATACTTGATTCGTTTTAAACGTATAAGTCCCTTGGATAGGAAATTGTACTTAACTAAGGTATAAAGTGAATATAACGACTTTATGGGGAGTTAGTTATATTGGCTTTATGGAAAGATAAATGGCTTGATTTAATGAAAGGCAATTGGATTTTAAGGCATCGATTGCCTAAGGTTTTATAATAAAATGAGTCACTTGATTTAGAAAGCTAACTTTATTTCTAAAGGTATTGTGACTTGCCTTGAAATGTAATTTGGGCTTGATACTATGGTTAATAGTATCTTGGAGGTTTTCTACTAAAAAGAGTCATTTGTTTTAAAGAGTAGAAGTACGTAGTACTTTGGGTTAAATTCCCGGATTTTTATAAAAGACATGTTAGTGCCTTAAGTAAACTAAAATTAGAGTGTTTATAAACAAGAATAATAAGAAGTTAGGGGATTTCTTAACTTGCTTATGTATTGCATGATAAGCCGGTAGTGCTTATGTTATGTATGATAGCCGGATTTGTGCTAGTGGTATATTATTCTTTCTGGTCATTCCGGGTTTGTGGCATTTGCATATTAGTGGATTTGCTACCCACGATGCGAGGAATACCTCATGCGAGTCAGAAAGGGCTTATCGCGGGTGAAATAGTCCCGTGCGGGCGGGTCCGACCTATCACGAGAATACCTCATGCGAGTCCGTAAGGGCTTATGCGGGTGAAATAGTCCCATGCGAGGAATACCTCACGCGGGTCCACGCGACCTATGCGGGTGAAATAGTCCCAGGAGTAGGATTGCTAAATGATACTGCGGGCGGGTGGTCCTGCTTTGATCGTGAGCTTCCTATTTTATATCGTAAGGATACTACTATTTACTCTCATTGTTAGTAAGGCACAGTGTACTGTAATTTGATTATACATGTCTCCGGCTTTGATTTCGACTTAGGATGTAATTACAGTATTTTCCAGTTTTACATACTTAGTACATATTGTGTACTGACCCCCTTCCTCGAGGGCTGCGTTCATGCCGCAAGAAAGGGTAAGCAGGTGGTGGATCCTCATTCTTAGGATCACTTATCAGACGTCAGAAGCTCCATCTCTCCGGAGGCTTGTCTCTTTTAGTCTGATCTTTCCACGATGTTGTAGATTATGTACATTCGGGGTATGGCGGGCCCTGTCCCGCCACGATTGTTATTCCTGAGGTCTGTATTCACATACGTGGATTTGTAAGAAGCCGAGTTATGCGGTTGTACTTTTGATTATGTTTATATTATGGAAGGCGGCCTTATCGGCTAGCATGTGTTGTTTATTGTTTACACATGTATTTATGTTGTGTATGTTCACCGCTATTCTCTCGATGTATACAGCAGGGTGCCCGGTAGGCACCGCGCCCGGCCCGGTCGGTGACAGAAGCTAGAAGTTGATAGGCGTATTGTGGTCATTACAGGTTGACATTCTACGCGCGGCGTATTCAACTTGGCAAGTGGATTGAGCCGGAGAGGTATGTGGAACTATCTTCTTGAGCATGAGTTTTATAAATGTATAGTACGGTAGACGTACATGGTTAAAAATGAATTCGGTTTCATTTTGGTATCCTTGCCTTGTTTTCGAAAAGTATATGTGACTTGATGTTACATGGAAAGATTTCTTGACTTGAAAAGTATTGATTACTTGAACTATTCTAAAGTTAAGAAACTTGATTTCTAAAGTTAAGAAACTTGATTTCTAATGTTAAGAGACTTGAAGTATTCTGAAAGTTATGTAACTTGATTTGAAAGTATATGATACTTGGTTTTTAAAAGTATAAGTCTCTTGGTTATAAAAAGAATGAATTTGTCTAAAACATAAAAAGTTATAACGGCTTTATGGGAAGTTAGTTATAACGACTTTATGAAAGGTTAAGAGAGTAGTCTATTTGATTGATAGACATGAGTTTCCTAGGTTGTGAAATTAGAAGTTACATGGTTTCAAAGCCTTGAAATGAATTTCTAAAGGTGTAGTAACTTAATTTGAAAAATAGACACGTCTTGATACTACGGGTGTTAGTATCTTGGGGTTTTATATAAAAAGGAATCTTTTGAAAAGAATGGAAGTACGTAGTACTTTGGGTTAAATTCCCGGATTTTTATGTGACACGAAAGTTCCTTGAGTTTATAAAATGAAATTCATTTTTGTATGTTAATGAAAGTCTAAAAGATTTTATTGTCACGACCCGAACCCGGGCCCGTGACTGGTGCCTTACCCCGGGCACCCTAGTGATACAACATCAGAGAAAATCAGCGGAAATAAAAACATGAACATGAATTTAGAGACAAAATAAATAAACAGGCCAACCAAAACAGTTGCCTTCATCATATATACATAAATACCCGAACAGTTATCCTTTTTACAAACCCTGCCCACAACAGTGTTACAGACCTCTAAGATTTACACAACAACTATGACGGGACAGGGCCCCGCCATACCCCTGAATGTACACGGACCTACAGACTCAGGGTAACATACCAAAGATAAGCCTCCGAAGGAACGGAGCTTCCCAACACGCTGAAAGGTGATCCTAAAAGCGGATCGGCGGCGATGTACCTCACTGCGGCGTGAGCGCAGCCCCGAAGGTCGAGACAACGGTACCAAGTATGTGAAATCAGAAATACTGTGAATCGAAATCATAGTAGTCTATAAGCAGAGCGGTATGATAACCAAACTACGACATACACATACGATTATATCAATTCGTGGTCTCGCGCCACAACATCAATCCCGCGTGAGTACCTTCCTCACTGCCGGCAGTCTATGATATGATAACAACAAGATAGAAATCCAAATGGGAGCATACCCGTGCGCTACGCATCGTGTCAGTATGTCCAAAGGGAACAAATAAGACAACATTCCAAATGGAAGCATACCCGTGCGCTACGCATCGTGTCAGTAGGTCCAAAGGGAAACAATAAGACAAAATTCCAAATGGAAGCATACCCGTGCGCTACGCATCGTGTCAGTATGTCCAAAGGGAAACAATAAGACAACAAGGCGGTAATCAAAGTGGAAGCATACCCGTGCGCTACGCATCGTGTCAGTATGTCCAAAGTGATTTAACAAAAGTAACACTATCAGCGAACGCATCTGCGGAATTTCTCCGCCACCGCTGTACGCCCAAGTAAGTTCTCAACAAGTCAACCGACCCTCCATCGAGAGACGCGGTAGTATAGAAACACAATCTTTGCACAACAAAGGCTATCACAACAAGCATAGGCAAGTTTCACAACAACAAGCATAGGCAAGTTTCACGTCAACAAGCATAGGCAAGTTTCACAACAACAAGCATAGGCAAGTTATACACAACTCAAAGTACTTTCATTTTATGCCAACGTCCGGGTTTTAACACTAAAGTACTACGTACGTTAAATTCCTTTTAAAGAGATCTAATCCTTTTCTAAAAGTCACCCGATACCCGTAGTATAAAAATAGAATGACTTATATCTTTTAAGTAAACCAAAACAACTTCCATACTTTCCTTTTTAAAACCAAATTAAGGCAACACCATGCCTTCTCTTTCTCGACCAAAACACTTTTCTTTTAAAGTCAAGTTACCACATTAAAACCAATGATAAAACCTTTCTTTTGTTTTCATAAGGTCGTTATAACTAACTTCCCATAAAGTTGTTATACACCTTATGTTTTAAACCATTTTAAGACAACACAATGCCTTTCTTTTCCTAAAGTTCCAGCTTTGCCTAATTTCAAATACACAAGTCTTTTTTTGAAAAGTTCATAGTTCAATGTCTTAATCTCTTTTAAAACAATTGAGTAACATATGCCTTAGGCGAGTAGGTTATTCTTGTTCATAATCAATCTTATTAGCAGCCATGATCTAGAAATGTAATATCATTTTGTCTCATCTTAGCTTCTATTCAGATGGAGGTTTCTACTGGTTTTAATAATACTTAATTATTCAATACATTTCCCTTTATTAACGCTGCAGTGGTTTGTCGATACACATTCTGATTTCCGAAATCAGTAAAACATTATTCCTTCCAAAAACCAAGTACTCATTACTCACGAATGAGGTTTCACACAAACATCCATATTAAGTCAAGTCTCTTATCTTTTAAGAATAAGTCTCTTAACTTCTAAACCATTAAACCATTCTTTTTATCTCTCTTAAGGCGTTACACCTAACTTCTCATAAAGCTGGTATAACTTTTATGTTTTCAAACCAAGTATACACTTCTTTCAAAAAGGTTTCTTAATCTTTTAGAATACTTCAAGATTCTTTTACATCAAGTCGGTTATAAGTCAAATCGCTTATCTTTTAAAACCACAAAGCATTTCTCATTTACATAGAGTATTATAACCAACTTCCCATGGCCGTTATAACACTTTATATTTAAAGACAATCAAATACATTTAACACACGTACGCTCACCGTACTACATAGTTATACACATATCATGCCGAACAGATAGGAAGAGGTTCACATACCTCGCGACGAGTATCGACTAATAGCAAACGCTCAAGTACCTCAAACCGCTACACTCTACCAAGCAAATCACTTCACACGTAGTACTACAACCTATGAGGCCACAAAGCGCCTATTAATATCTTTAGATCTCAATGTAGAATATTCTACGTATCGAAAAGATTCTCCCCGCAACACAGTAAATCTCTCTCTATCGAGCCAAGCGGCCAACTGGGGTGGTTAACACGCCTAACCGGGCGTGTACAATTCTACTACACAGTAATGCTACACAAGTCTACTGTAATACAGTCCTATGTAATTACAGTTCAGTTCTCTTCTTAAAATTCAGGCTTAAGTCGCAAGACATTGCCGCACAACTATGTTCAATTCTATATATAGTATACCTTAACTATATATTCCAACAACATGTAACTTCCAATTACAACAGAAGGTCAAGGGTGTTTACCTCGTTAAGCCCAAAATTATCCGAGTTATAATGTCGATCCCGAGCAAGGTTTAGCTCACTCAGGCGCTCCGATCCGCTCCAACCAACCCTTAGAAGTTCTAACCAACTTCTACTTATAACTTCAACTACGGGTGAAGATTTACTTAGGGTTTCGTTTTTGTGACTGAGGGAAGTATAATAGTATTTTCTGGGCTTTTGTAGTGTAACTTTGGGGATACTACAAGGTATTTGGGCCAAGGTATTTGGGCATTATAACACTACTAGGAGAGTATTTCTATACCACAAAAGGGGGGTATGTATACGAGACACCACGGCTCGGGGGGGGGTACCCTACTAGGGCACCACAGCTGAGGGGAGAAGCTGCCGCGAGGCCTTTCTCAAAGGGGGAAGGGGTGCGGTGGACGAGAGAACAAGAGGGAGGGAGTGTTTGAGACTTAGGTAGATTGCTCAAGTGAGGATGAAGAAAGTCTTCAACTTAGAGGGGTATTTATAGGTCAAGGAATGGCCAACCAATGGCCAAGATCCATCCAAGTGTTAGGCAAGTGTAAGGCCAAGATTAAGCCATGTGCTACCTTATCCATCTACACAAAATATCCTACCTAACCCTTGACCAAAATTTCAACACCAAAAACGTGCAAGACTAGCCCATTTCGTCCGTCCACTCCTTCCAATTAGAGGGTGACAAGTGTCGCCCTCTCGTTGGTCCAAAATGTTTCGTCTCTCGGAAAAATCCGCAAAAAATATAAATGACATAGCCGGAATTTTCCCTACGAAAGCTGTGGAAACGTTTCGTCGAAAAACGACTCTAATCGGGTGTTGTGTACAAATTTCGAAACTAGCCAACTTTAAGGCTCAAATTGTATACGTACGCCCTCACGTACATACTCTGGAAATACGGGGTATAACATTTATGAACTTGCCTATGCTTTCTTGCGATAGCCTTTGAGTGCAAGTATTATATTTCTACGCTGTCGTGTCTCTCAGTTGGAGGGTCGGCTGTCTTGTGGTGAGTTTACTTGGACGTACCGACAGTGATGAAGGATTCCATGGGTATGCTTCCATTGTGATTGTTCCATGGACATGCTTATACGATGAAGGATTCCGGGGCATTCGACCATGTTATATACTATTTTTACTCCATGGACTAGCTCTCCATGAAGACATGTACCCGAGATGAGGGATTCCACGGGCATGTTATATACTATTATTATTCCATGGACATGCTTATACGATGAAGGATTCTGGGGCATGCGACCATGTTATATACTATTATTACTTCATGGACTAGCTCCCGATGAAGACATGTACCCGAGATGAGGTATTCCACGGGCATGTTATATATTATTATTACCCTATGGATTAGCTCGCCATGAAGTCATGTACCCGAGATGAGGGATTCCACGGGCATGAGATATATATATATATTGCATATGTGCACGCCGATAGTGAGGTGGGATTCTACGGGCGTGTTACATGGATATATTTTACACTTACGGCTGTCGGCAGTGATGGAGGATTCCACGGGCACGCTTTGATGTTTTGAGGGCTTGAGACCCTTACTGGACTGTGTGATGATTTTGAGGGCTTGTGTCTGTTACACCCCGTAAGTCCAGGACATGTATAAGAGAATGTATGTAAGGAATCAAGACTTGGAAATTGGTACGAAAGGAAGAATTGTTTTTCCGACGGAAAATCTTCCGAACGTCGGAAAGGAAATATGTTCGTTGAGGAGAATTAGATTCTCAAAATGCATTATTTGAAGAGTATGGAACTTATTAACATTATGGAAATTTATTTTTACGGATTTGGTCATGTGGGGCCCACCCGAGGAATTTTACGTTTTGTGGGGCCCACGAGGGTTACAGAATTTTATGGACGAATGAGAGGGAGACACGTGGCACCCCCACATATGGTATTGGTCGAATTTAGTAATGGTAAAATGGTCATTGACCATCAAGGAAGATAAGTCTTCAAAGCTTGAGATTGTTGACCAAGTCAACTTGTCCACTTGGCTATTATCCATGTGTTCTTCATCCTAGCCACTCAAGTGTTGCAATCTAAGCCCTCCATTGTGTTTTATATACCACACTAGTAGCAAGACAAGGTCTTCCAACACTTAGAAAAAATCACAACATTGTTGTTCTTGCAAGAGGCTCTCGGGTTTGCACATTTTTCCCACACAAAAATTTGTAGTTTTGATCCATTGTTCACAAGACTTAAACCCAATGTCCCTAAGGGTATTGTAAGGTTATCTCAATAGAAAGATTTCGGAAAAACGACGTTTTCGTATTAGTCGCAAGGCGGAAACTTAAGGAGTTCTTCAACTTTGAAGTTGGAACTTGAAGATGGGTTCTTCATAGGCTTCTAAGGAGTGCTTGGAGCGGATTGGAACATAAGGAAAGGAGCTAAGAATTGCTAAGGAGCGACTTTGAATCTTGGAAATTTTAAGGGCTTGTAAAGGTATAATTCTTGTCGTTTTAGTAATTAAGATTACTTATCATTGTAGTTATGGATATTAGCAAGCATGAGGTATTTAGTATGAGGTTTGATAAGTTTATTGGCTATTGGAACCCTAATCCGAAAACTAGCATGTTTAGCCTTAAGATTACAATTCAAGTTGATTATTAGTTTAAGTCGTTGCATGTTGTATAAAGAAGGAAATTGTAGTTGTTGAAGTTGTTTATGACTATATAACATGCTAGACCTTAGAACTTGGAATTGAAAAAGAATTGGAAAGGACTTGTGTTGAGTTATTGTTGGCCGAGAATGGCTAATGAGTATTAAACTACTTGGTATGAATTGTGGGGCGGAATTTTACACGTATTGTAAGGCGTGTAATCCCCTTTGATTGGTTGGTATGTTGAGCCTTAAATGTGGCATGTTTGGTTATTGTATTCGGCCTTGAAAAAGGTGGCAAAGTAAGTAGAAACAAAGGAAGTGTTGCCCGATATTCCGTAGAATAAGAGACCGTATACTTAGTATTATTCTACGTTAGAAACTAGAAATTGATAGTCATGTTGTGACCATTATAGGTTGACAATTCTACGTTAGAAACTAGAAATTGATAGTCATGTTGTGACCATTATAGGTTGACAATTCTACGTACGGCGTATTCGGTTTAGCTTGTGGATTTAGCCGAAAAGGTATGTGAACTATCTCCTCTTCTAGCATGATTCCTTAAGATAAAGAAAGTATGTCCTACTCCTTAAATGATCCATTCCTTGGTTATATTTGGATTGCCTAAAATAGAATTTGTTCTATGTACTTCCTTGATTGTACTTTGATGTTTAAATTGTAAGTTGTATAATCCATTGCCTTAGTGGAGTTTGGATTCTTAAGAGTGAAAGTATTTTTCTTAAAGTACATAGAGTCTTGAAAAGGAAGGGGTTTCCAAATCTTTTGGCTAGTGCCTTAGTTCCAAAACCTAAGGGTTGTTATAATGACTTTAGGGGAGTCAAAGGAGTGATTTACTTATGTCACGACCCGATCCCGGGCCCGTGACTGGTGCCTTACCCCGGACACCCTAGTGATACAACATCAGAGAAAATCAGCGGAAATAAAAACTTAAACATGAAACAAGAGATATGATAATAAAACAGGCCAACCAAAACGGTTGCCATCTTGCATATATACGGAAATTGAACAGTTACATCCTTTACCACTCTACCCACAACAAGATTTCATGCACTTAAGAATGTAACTCGACTATGACGGGACAGGGCCCCGCCATACCCCTGAATGTACAAGAACCTACAACTCAGGGAAACATACCAAGAGATAAGCCTCCGGAGAAACGGAGCTTCCCAATACGCTGAACTGTGATCCTAGGAGCGAGGATCAACAACCGATGTACCTCACCGCGCATAACGCAGCCCCAAGGAGGTCGCATAACAGTACCAAGTATGTGAAACCGAAATATCAGAAATGAAATCACAACAAATAAATAAAACAGAGACATGTATGATAACCAAAGCATAGATCACAACATAAAAACAATATGTCAAGTCGTGACTCACGCCTCAAAGTCATCACTCAAATATAACCCGAATTTAACTCGACAACGGCCGCATGCAAGACATCGTACCTCGGTATAAGCATGGTCATGGAACCATCCTAATGGAAGCATACCCGTGGGCCACCCATCGTGTCAGTATGTCCAAAGGAAATAACAAGATAACAATCAAAATGGAAGCATACTCGTGGGCCACCCATCGTGTCAGTATGTCCAAAGCAAATAACAAGATAACACTTCTAATGGAAGCATACCCGTGGGCCACCCATCGTGTCAGTATGTCCATAGTAAATACCAAGATAACACTCCTAATGGAAGTATACCCGGGCCACCCATCGTGTGTCGGTATGTCCAAAGTAAATAACAAGATAACACTTAATGGAAGCATACCCGTGGCCACCCATCGTGTCGATGTCCAATTGGATCGATATAATGGAAGCATACCCGTGGGCCACCCATCGTGTCAGTATGTCCATCAATCAACCGATAGCGGCCCTCCAACGAGACGCCAGAGTAGCGTAAATACAACACTTGCACAACAAAGGCTATCACAACAAGCATAGGCAAGTTCAACGTGCTCGTGACTTCCATTTTATTACAACAAATCCGGATTTTTACCCCCAAGGTACTACGTATGTTAAATTCTTTTTAAAAGATCCATTTCTTTTACAAAGGTCACCCGATGCCCGTATTATCAAAATAGAGTGACTAATATTTTAAGTAAACCAAAACAACTTCCATACTTTCTTTTTAAACCAAATTAAGACAATACCATGCCTTCTTTTTAGACCAAAACACTTTTCCTTTTAAAGTCAAGTTACCATTTTAAAACCAATGATAAAACCATTATTTTGTTTTCATAAAGTCGTTATAACTAACTTCCCATAAAGCTGTTATAACACTTTATGTTTTAAACCAATTTAAGACAAAACCATGTCTTTCTTTTAAACCAAAAACTCTTCAATTTCTTAAGTCTCTTTTTCCTTTAGAAATTCAGTTCCTTACTTTGGAAATTTAAGAAAATTAATGCTTGTTTATAATGATTCTTATTACAGCAGCCATGATCTAGGAAATGTAACACAATTTTGTCTTATCTTAGCTTCTATGCAGATGGAGGTTTCTACTGGTTTTAATAGTAATTAATTAGTCAATACATTTTCCTTTATTAACGCTGCAGTGGTTTGTTCGATACTTATTCTCATTTCCGAAATCAATATAATATTATTCCTTTTAAAACCCAATTACTCATTTCTCATAAAAGCGGTTTCACAACTGTTTAACACCAACCAAGTCCTTAATATTTCACATCAAGTCATTTATAAGTCAAGTCTCTTATCTTTTAAACACCACAAACCATTTCTTTACCTACATAAAGTTGTTATAGCAAACTTCCCTTAAAGCCGTTATAACACTTTATGTTTTAAACCAACCAAATTCATTTAGCACATGTACGTCTACCGTACTACATAGTTCACAACAATCATGCTAGAAGAGATAGGAAGAGGTTCACATACCTCGCGACGGTTATCGACAATTAGCAAAACGCTCCAAGTACTATAACCTTGCTAGCCTTTTCCACCCTTCAAGTAGAATACGCTACTCGTAGTACTTCAACCTATAATGGCCACAAAACGTCTATCAACTTCCAGATCTCTTCGTAGAATATTCTAAATACAAGATTCCTTATTCTACAGAAAATTCGGCAGCACCTCCCCCCCCCGTAACCACACAAATCTCCTCCTCTACTCAGGCCCGCTACCAGGCCAACAACTCCCAGGGGATTACACGTCTAACCGGACGTGTTCAATTCTACTTCACAGATATACTACACAAGTCTACTGTAAATACAGTCCAATGTAAATACAGTTCAATCCTTTTCAATATTCATTCTACATATAGTATACTCAACTATACATTACTACAACATGTAATATCCAATTACAATAGGGGGATAAAGATCATTACCTCGATATGCCCAAAATTATCCAAGATTATATGTCGATCCTGAGCAACGTTTAGCTCCTATTCTGTACGCTCCAAGAAACCCTTAGAAGTTTCTACACAACTTCTACTTAATACTTCAACCAACTATGAAGATTTTCCTAGGGCTTCGTTTTGTGACTAAAGGATATAAAGTAGTAGTTCCGGGCTTTTTGTATAGAGGAAACTTTGGAATACTACAAGGTATTTTGGAATAGTAACTATACTAGAAGACAACTTTTCTACCGGGGGGGGGGTGTTTCGACGAGACAATAAGGCAAGGGGTTTGTTTCATTACACCCGTAAGTCGTAACATGTATAAGAGAATGTACGAAAGGAAACAAGACTTGGAAATTAGTACGAAATGAGGAATTGTTTTTCCGACGGAAAATCTTCCGAACGCCGGAAAGGAAAAAAATGTTCGTTGTTGGGAATTGGATTCTCAAAAAGGAATTATTTGAAGAATATGGAACTCTTAACGTTATGGAAATTTATTTTTACGGATTTGGTCACGTGGGGCCCACCCGAGGAATTTTACATTTTGTGGGCCACGAGGTTACTAATTTTATGGACGAATGAGAGGGCGACACGTGGCACCCCCTCCATGAGGTTGGACGAAATATTGCAAGGGTGTTATGGTCATTTGACCTATGTAGATGATAAGTCTTCCAAGCTTGATATTGTTGACAAGTCAACTTGTCCACCTAGGCTTGATCCAAGTGAAACTCATCCTAACCTCACATTTGTTTGAGTCTAAGCCCTCCATTGTGTGTTATAAGCTTACTACTAGTGCAAGACTAGCTCATTACACTTAGAAAAAATTAGAGAACTCTTGTCCTCTTTAAGTTGCTCTCGGCTTAGTGCCTTTTCCCACTAGAAAATTTTGTAGTTTTGATCCTTTGTTCACAAGACTTTAACCCAATGTCCCTAAGGGTATTGTAAGGATATCTCAATAGAAAGATTTCGGAAAAAACGTATTTTTACGTTAGTCGCAAGGCGGAAACTAAGTGAGTTCTTCAACTTTGAAGATGGAGCTTGAAGATGGGTTCTTCATAGGCCTCTAAGGAGTGCTTGGAGCGGATTGGAACTTATGGAAAGGAGCTAAGAATTTCTAAGGCGCGACTTGGATCTTGGAAATTTTAAGGGCTTGGAAAGGTATAATTTTGTCGTTTTAGTAGTTAAGACTTACTTATTGTTGTAGCTATGGATTTTAGCAAGCATGTGTTATATAGTATGAAGTTTGATAATTATATTGGCTATTGGAACCCTAATCCGAAATCTAGCATGTTTAGCTTTAAGATTTCAATTCAAGTCGATTATTCCTTTAAGTCGTCGCATGTTGTGTAGGAAGGAAATTGTAGTTGTTGAAGTTGTTTATGACTATATAACATGTTAGACCCTAGAACTTGGAATTGGAAAAGGATTGGAAAAGACTTAGTGTTGTTGGTTGTAAGTTGGCCGAGAATGGCTTTAATTATGGAACTACTTTGTATGAATTGTGGGGCGGAATTTTACACGTATTGTAAGGCGTGTAATCCCCTTTGTTTGGTTGTTGTTTGGAGCCTTAAATGTGGCGTGTTGGTTATTGTATTCGACCTTGAAAAAGGTGGCAAAGTGAGTAGAAACAAAGGAAGTGCTGCCCGATTTTCCGTAGAATTAGAGACCGTATACTTAGTATTATTCTACGTTAGAGGCTAGAAGTTGATAGTCTTGTTGTGACCATTATAGGTTGACACTTCTACGCACGCGTATTCGAAGCAGCTTGTGGATATTAGCGAAAAGGTATGTGAACTATCTCCTCTTCTAGCATGATTCCTTAAGATTAAGAAAGTATGTTCTACTCCTTAAATGATCCATTCCTTGGTTGTATTTGGATTGCCTAGAATAGAATTTGTTCTATGTACTTCCTTGATTGTACTTTGATGTTAAATTGTAAGTTGTAAAATCCATTTTCTTAGTGAAGTTTGGATTCTTAAAAGTGAAAGTATTTTACTTAAAGTACATGGAGTCTTGAAAAGGAAGTGGTTTCCAAATCTTTTGGGCTAGTGCCTTAGTCCCAAAATCCTAAAGGTCATTATAATGACTTTAGGGGAGTCAAAGGAGTGATTTACTTAATTGTTTTAAAAGAGGAGAAATGACATGATTTAAGAGAAGTAACTTGTTTTAAAGGAGTGAGTTACTTGAGGTTTAAAAGTAGAAGAAACTTGTTTCCTATATATTAAGAGACTTGAAGTGTTTTGAAAGTTAAGAACTTGATTTGTAAGTATGTGATACTTGGTTTTAATAGTATAAGTCTCTTGGTTATAAAAGGAATGGATATGTCTAAAACCATAAAGGGTTATAACGGCTTTATGGGAAGTTGGTTATAACGGCTTTATGGAAGGTTTATAAAGTTGTCTATTTTGATTAAAGGGGCATAAGTTGCCTAGATTGTGAAAATTTGAAGTTACTTGATTTCAAGCCTTGAAATGAGTTTTCTAAACGTGTAGTAACTTACTTTAAAAAATAGACATGCCTTGATACTACGGGTGTTAGTATCTTGGGATTTTACATAAAAATGAGTCTTTTGAAAAGAGTGTACGTACGTAGTACTTTGACTTGATTAATTGAGAATAATTCTATGTGTGCCCTGATTAGTACTTTGGCTTGATAAATTGAGGATTTGTCTAAGTGTGCCTTGATAAGTACTTTGGCTTGTTAAATGAGAATTATTCTATTGGTGCCTCGATAAGTACTTTGGCTTGATAAATTGAGAATTTGTCTATGTCACGACCCGATTCCGGGCCCGTGACTGGTGCCTTACCCCGGGCACCCTAGTGATACAACATCAGAGTAATCAGCGGAACATAAAACGATACAAGACATATTATGAAATATGAAACAATAATCTGAGAAAAACTTGCCTTTCGGCATATATGTAAATAACAACTTTTTCAACATGAACAGTTTAATCCTTTTTACAAACCCTGCCCACAACAGTACTACAGACCTCTAAGAATGATATGACAACAATGGCGGGACAGGGCCCCACCAAACCCCTGAATGTAAACACTTACTACGACAGGGGACTATACCACTGATAAGCCTCCGGAGAAACGGAGCTTCCCAAACGCTGAACTGTGACCCTAAGAGCGAGGATCAACGACTGGTGTACCTCAACCTGCGGCATGAACGCAGCCGGCGAGGTCAAGATAACAAAAATTTGAGTATGTGAAACTAAAAATATCAGAATGAAATCATAATAGTCTATAAAGCAGAGACATGTATGATAAGCAAACTACGATTCACAACAAATAAGCAAATATGTCAAGTCGTGACTCACGCCTCAAAGTTATCACAATAAAACCGCACGGCAAGTACGAAGGCATAGCCGACTACTAAGACCCACAGCATCAAAAATACCACAAATCGTATCCCGAGGTCTTTCTAGACCGCACTACATGATCGGCCGCCACTCGCCGCAATATCAATGCGCCGCGTCATCCTCGAACTCTCGCAGCCCCGCATAGGTCACACACGGACCCGCACGAGGTATTCCTCGAATCATGGTCCTGCACTCCCGAGGTATACCCCGCATCGGCGCAGCTAACCTCGGTATCCGCCTAGGCTCCCGCAACCCGCATAGTCTCAAAAGACCGCATAGTCTCAACAGATCGCGCATAGGAATCCCGCATCGCTAAACACCCTAATGATCAATCTCGAGCTACCGCGACTCGCATAGTCACGAGGACCGCATAGCCGTGAAGACCGCATCAAGCGGTGGCAAGCCCTGATAATAAGTCAAAGGGTATGTGATACAATAATAGTACAACGGGCTTAACGCTTAACAACGTAAGCACAACAAGAATGACCCCTTACATCACGATCACACAAGATACTAACACACGTAGCATCCTAACATTTTCACTTATCACATCAAAAAGAAAGAATTTACACGGCTATCTCAAACCAAAGACAATCAAGTTATTCACACAAGGTACTTTAAGCTAACAAGTTCGGTTATCTACCCCTAAAGTACTTCATACATTAAATCTTTTAAGAGACCCCGTTGCTTTCAAATAAGTCACACAATACCCGTAGTATAAAATATAGTGAATGTCTTTTAAAATAAACCAAAACACTTACATTTTTAAAAACAATAAAAACAATTATTTTCCAAACGTCCAAGTTTGCCTAATTTCAAATGTTCACGTTTCTTATTTTAGAAAGGTTTCGTGGTTCATAGCCTTTTTCATTTAAGAATATAATTTCTTTTAAACAACTGAGAAACATAAGTCTTATATGAGTAGGATATTCTGTTTATAACAATCTTATTACAAAGAACCATGATCTAGAAATATCATTTTGTCTCATCTTAGCTTCTATGCAGATGGAAGTTGCTACCGGTTTTATTAATACTTAATTAATCAAAACATTTCTTTATTAACGCCATTGTGGTTTGTCGATACACATTCGATTTCTAAATCAAGAAACATTCTTAAGTCGTTATACATAACTCCCATAAAGCTAGTATAACTCTTAAGTTTTCAAAACCAAGTATTACTTCTTCTTTCAAAATGATTCAAAACTCTTTTGAAATACTTCAAGTTCTTTATTAACACATAACAAGCCGCTTATAGTTCAAATCGCCACCTTTTAAAAACCACATGTATTTTCTTACCAACATAAAGCCGTTATAACCAACTTCCCATAAAGCCGTTATAACACTTTATGTTTTACACCAATCAAATACATTTAGTACATGTATCGTCACCGTACTACATAGTTCACACATATCATGCTAGAAGAGATAGGAAGAGGTTCACATACCTCGCGACGAGTATCGACTAATAGCAAAACGCTCAAGTACTTCCAACCGCCGCTACCCTTAAGCCAAGTAGAACGCGCCACACATAGTACTTCAACCTATAAGGCCACAAGGCGCTTATTAACATTTAGATCTCACCAGAGAACATTCTACTAAAATTCGTAAGACTCTCCCCGCAAACAGAAATCTCCTCCTCTACCGAGGCCGGCTAACAAGCCAAACAAGGGGTTATACGCCTAACCCTAACTGTACAATTCTACACCACAAGATTACTACACAAGTCTACTGTCAGATTCGATTCGATTCTTCAGCTTAAGTCAAAATACATTGCCAACTAACCACGTTGCTTCTATATATAGTATACTTCAACTATATATTCTAACAACATGTAATTTCCAATTACAATAGAGGACAAGATATTTACCTCGATAAGCCCATAATTATCCGAGTTTAATGTCGATCCTTAGCAAAGTTTCGCTCTACTCGGTGCTCCAACCCGCTCCAAACAACCCTTAGAAGTTCTAACCAACTTCTA
Source organism: Przewalskia tangutica (assembly GCA_029844215.1). Lineage (NCBI taxonomy): Eukaryota > Viridiplantae > Streptophyta > Magnoliopsida > Solanales > Solanaceae > Przewalskia > Przewalskia tangutica. Next base: position 83,682 of record JAQGDG010000098.1, read on the forward strand.
CATAGTACTCCAACTAACTATGGAGGTTTTCCTTAGGGTTTCGGTTTTGTGGCTAAAGGAAGTATAATCGTATTTTCCTGGCTTTTGTATAAGTGTAACCTCGGGAATACTACAAGGTACTTGGGCAAGGTATTTGGACATTAAAACAATACTAGGAGAGTATTTCTATACCACAACAAGGGTATTATACGAAACAACTAGGCTAGGGGTACCCACGCCAAGGCACCACAAAGGGGAGGAGGCTCTCGGCCACAAGGCCACTCAAAGGGGAGGGGTGTTGGACGAACACAACACAAGAGGAGGGAGGATTTTAGGCTTGAAGGTTTCATTTGTGGATGAAGAGTTCATCAACATAAGGGGGTATTTATAGCAAAACCAAAGGCCAACCAATGGCCAAGATCTAGCCAAGTGCAAGGCAAGTGTAAGGCCAAGATCAAGCCAAGTGCACCCTAACCCTACTCCACAAAACATGGCACAAAACAAGCCACAAAACAAGGCCAAAACAAGGCACAAAACCATGAACCAATCGGCCAAGGCCAAGTCTCCTCTTTATCTAAACGAGGGTGACAAGTGTCACCTCCCGTTGGTCCAAAAATGTTTCGCCTCTCGGAAAAATCCGCAAAATAAAAATGACATAGCGGAAATTCCCTACGAAAGGTGAAAACGTTTACGAAAAACGACTCTAATCGGGTGTTGTGTACGAATAATTCGCCAAGCCTATTCTCAAGTTCGAATTTCCTACGACGCCCTCGCGTACATACTGAAATACGGTATAACATTCTCCTCTTAGAAACATTCGTCCGAATGTTCCTTCTAAGTCTCAAAACAAGCGTGCGCCAAAGATAGTCTTCACTACTATACTTACGAGAATCAATCCTGCCACCGCCACGAAACAACTTGCGCAAAAATGCTTACATCCAAGTCCACGAGGAAACACCTAATCATCACCACAAAACACTTCTCACGGGGTCTAAAATATACTTCCGCACTTCTCTTTACAAAAGAAATGATCACATCTATGCTCGCCATACATGCTCGCTTCTCTCTTTACTCGTCGTAGATACCGCTTTGTCACTTTGCTCGAGGCATTAACCTTCTCAGCGACCCAACAAATGGTACCACTTTTGTCACTTTGTCGCGAGCCTTGCTCGACGACCAACAAATGGTACCGGGCCGTTTGCGATCCTCGAGGATGTCGTACACTCGAACTCTTACCACATTCTCGACATCGCTCAGCTTCTAAAACTCGTCACCTAACCGGTGGTACTTTCGTTAAGACCGACCACACGAACTCTAAGCGTTCCGATTATCCATACGATTCCTCCGAGCCGCGTAACTTCTAGACAAGCTCACCTATCCACATCTGGAACAAGCTCAACCAATGCGAACCTGCCAACATCGAACCAATCGACGGCAACACTTCCGCCTCTCAAGGCTTCATAAGGCGATATCCGAACACCGAAATGGTAGCTTAAACACTCCTTCAACAGAGACAACAATTCGCAACTATCCTCGAAATCAAACACCGCCCGAGGCGAATGCGATTCGAGACTCACCTGAGTTCCTAACCCGCCGTAAACTTTAGAAAACGAAAATAGCCACAACACTGGCTTCACTGTCATAAGGTGAAGGTAGGCACCGTGCAGCCTTACAACCTTCGTATAACTCAACACAAGAGTAAACGGTCACTAAAGAACACGATGGGCTGCCCCATCGGCGCCATCGTCGAACGATCCACGAACTCGTATCGGTTAACTAAACTTGGGCCTAACACCTCACAACCCTAACACAAGGCGGGACCAAAGAAACTGACCCACGCGCCATACATGCCGCTGGTTGACCGCGATCGTGGCCTCAACCCGCGGCAACGCGCACAATACTAGCTCCCGATCCGAACAATCTCACTAATCACGTTTGAAAACCTAGCGTCTTCTTAGCTCAACTACCCCTTTCATTTCACACTACTAGGACCTATCCCAAACATAGCTCACGTGCACTATGTACTCCGATAAGGTCAAACATAACGCTACACCTTTTCGAGATGGCCTCCTCTAAGGTCTTTACGTAAAGCTCTAAGGCTCACACCTTCTATCCCCAAAATCTTACTCGGTTAAACAACCATGATCTAATCACGACTAACACACTGCTATCAGAACATAACACTTAAGGTATACTTACCTTATCACACATACTGATCTCTAGAGGGTTAAAGATATATCTATATCTCTTTCTTCACCCCGTCGTTCTAATCAAACTGCCCGTAGGGCGATAGCCGAGGGAGATGACACACTACCCACCGATCCCGAAGGCTAAGTCCTCCTGAGGACACTTTTCGACACCGCACTCGACGGTCGCCGTACAACAAGTACCAACAAAAACGACATTCCCGACGACGTCATCGCTAAGCGTGAACGGAAGTCCTGGAGTTCTGACCAACTCCTGCATACCCCGAACGTCCTGAACTCCGTGGAAGACCACTCTGCACTGGCGGAGGTGCATAATCTAATCTGCGGTGGCGACTCGCCTTGAAAGTTACCAGGACCTGCCGCTCGCCCTCTTCTGTCCTTTGTTAACCCGCCGATCTCTATGTTTCGGCTGGTGTGCATAAGCGCATACGTGCCATGCTCGCTTCAATCAAGAACTTACTCTTGCACAACCTTCGTTGATATTCATCAAGACTCGCGATACATCGGTATACTCTCTGGTAGCCAAATCCATAGCTAGTAATAGGGTCGCCTCTTTGCAATCCATATTCTCTGTTCCTGGTCGTGGAACTGAAGGTTCAAATATCATGGCCGCAGTAGGAACTGCCGCCGTGCTAAACTTTACTGGGGCTAGTGACGTCGCAGGAATCCCCGAATGAAGCATTACCCTAGGTAATGATTGGGCCTGCGCCCACGTAACCCTCTGAACTCTACTCGCAGCTCCCTCGGCTGCCTTGCCCTCCTGGGCCCGGGTTGCCCTACGCGGAGGCATAACGATAAGGGAAAGAAATACGCCAGGGTCTAACTTACAACACAGCCTCTAAGGCACGATCTCGAGTGAGAAGAATAGAAACCAATCCTAAATATCCTATAGCCTCCTCGATTATGGTGTGGTGCACAACACACCGATAATCAAGACTTCATCGATACGGTCAGACCCTTTCCGAGGATTAATCGCTCGATACCACTTTTGTCACGACCCGATTCTCGCCCGTGATCGTGCCTTACCCGCACCCTAGTGATACAACATCGAGTAATCACGAACATAAACGATACAAGACATATTATGAAATATGAAACAATAATCTGAGAAAACTTGCCTTTCTGATATATGTAAATAACAACTTTTTCAACATGAACAGCTTTAATCCTTTTTACAAACCCCGCCACACAAAAGATTACAGCACTTAAGAGTGACATGACAACAATGGCGGGACAGGGCCCCGCCATACCCCTGAATGTAAGCACTTCCTACGACAGGGACTATACCACTGATAAGCCTCCGGAGAAAACGGAGCTTCCCAAACGCTGAACTGTGACCCTGAGAGCTAGGATCAACGACTGGTGTACCTCAACCTGCGGCATGAACGCAGCCCCCCGAAGGAGGTCAGTACAACAGGTACCAAGTATGTGAAACTGAAAATATCAGAAATGAAATCATAATAGTCTATAAAGCAGAGACATGTATGATAAGCAAACTACGCTCACAACAAATAAGCAATATGTCAAGTCGTGACTCACGCCTCAAAGTTATCACAATAAACCGCAGACGGCAAGTACGGCGCATAGCCGACTACTAAGACCCACGCATCTAAAAATACCACAAATCAGATCCCGAGGTCTTTCTAGACCGCACCACATGATCGGCCGCCACTCGCCCGCAATATCAATGTGCGCCTATCCTCGAACTCTCGCAGCCCGCATAGGTCACACACGGACCCGCATGAGGTATTCCTCGAATCATGGTCCTGCATCACCGAGGTATACCCCGCATCGGGCGCACTAACCTCGGTATCCGCCTAGGCTCCCGCAACCCGTATAGTCTCAAAAGACCGCATAGTCTCAGACCGCATAGGGAATCCCGCATCGTGCTAAACACCCGAATGATCAATCGAGCTACCGCACTCGCATAGTCACGAGGACCGTGACAGCCGTAAAGACCGCATCAAGGGTGGCAAGCCCTCGTATAATAAGTCAAAGGGGTATGTGATACAATAATAGTACAACGGCTTAACGCTTAACAACGTAAGCACAACAAGAATGACCCTTACATCACGATCACACAAGATACTAACACACGAGCATCCTAACATTTTCACTTATCACATCAACAAGAAAGTATTTACAAGGCTATCTCAAACCAAAGACAATCAAGTTATTCACACAAGGTACTTTAAGCTAACAAGTTCGTATCTACCCCTAAAGTACTTCATACATTAAATCTTTTAAGAGACCGTTGCTTTCACATAAGTCACACAATACCCGTAGTATAAAATAGAGGATCGTTTTTTAAATAAACTAAAACACTTACCTTTGTAAAATCAAGTAACAACATTATTTTCCAAACGCCCAAGTTTGCCTAATTTCAAATGTTCACGCTTCTTATTTTAGAAAGGTTTCGTGGTTCATAGCCTTATTCATTTAAGAATATAATTTCTTTTAAACAACTGAGAAACATAAGTCTTATATGTGAGTAGGATATTCTGTTTATAACAATCTTATTACAAAGAACCATGATCTAGAAATATCATTTTGTCTCATCTTAGCTTCTATGCAGATGGAAGTTGCATCGGTTTTATTAATACTTAATTAATCAAAACATTTCCTTTATTAACGCCGCCGTGGTTTGTCGATACACATTCGATTTCAAATCAAGAAACATTCTTAAGCCGTTATACATAACTCCCATAAAGCTAGTATAACTCTTAAGTTTTCAAAAATCAAGTATTACTTCTTCTTTCAAAATGATTCAAAACTCTTTTGAAATACTTCAAGTTCTTTATTAACACATAACAAGCCGCTTATAGTTCAAATCGATTACCTTTAAAACCACATGTATTTTCTTACCAACATAAAGCCGTTATAACCAACTTCCCATAAAGCCGTTATAACACTTTATGTTTTACACCAATCAAATACATTTAGTACATGTACGCTCACCGCACTACATAGTTCACACATATCATGCTAGAAGAGATAGGAAGAGGTTCACATACCTCACGACGAGTATCGACTAATAGCAAAACGCCCAAGTACTTCCAACCGCCGCTACCCTTAAGCCAAGTAGAACGCGCCACACGTAGTACTTCAACCTATAAGGCCACAAGGCGCTTTATTAACATTTAGATCTCACCGTAGAACATTCTACCAAAATTCGCAAAGACCTTCCCCGCAATGACAGAAATCTCCTCTACCGAGGCCGCTACCAAGCCAACCAGTGGGTTATACGCCTAACCCTAACGGTACAATTCTACACCACAAGATTACTACACAAGTCTATCAGAATACGATTCAGATTCTTCTGTGCTTAAGTCAAAAGACATTGCCTAACTAACCACGCTCGCCTATATATAGTATACTTCAACTATATATTCTAACAACATGTAATTTCCAATTACAATAGGACAAGATATTTACCTCGATAAGCCCATAATTATCCGAGTTTAATGTCGATCCTTAGCAAAGTTTCGCTCCTACTCCGGGTGCTCCAACCCGCTCCAAACAACCCTTAGAAGTTCTAACCAACTTCTACATAGTACTCCAACTAACTATGGAGGTTTTCCTTAGGGTTTCGGTTTTTGTGGCTAAAGGAAGTATAATCGTATTTTCTGGGCTTTTGTATAAGTGTAACCTTGGGAATACTACAAGGTACTTGGGCCAAGGTATTTGGACATTAAAACAATACTAGGAGAGTATTTCTATACCACAACAAGGGGTATTATACGAAACAACTAGGCTAGGGGTACCCACGCCAAGGCACCACAAAGGGAGTGGAGGCTCGCCACAAGGCCACTCAAAGGGAGGGGGTGTTGGACTAACACAACACAAGAGGAGGGAGGGATTTTAGGCTTGAAGGTTTCATTTGTGGATGAAGAGTTCATCAACATAAGGGGTATTTATAGCAAACCAAAGGCCAACCAAGGCCAAGATCTAGCCAAGTGCAAGGCAAGTGTAAGGCCAAGATCAAGCCAAGTGCACCCTAACCCCTACTCCACAAAACATGGCACAAAACAAGCCACAAAACAAGGCCAAAACAAGGCACAAAACCATGAACCAATCGGCCAAGGCCAAGTCTCCTCTTTACCGTCAATGAGGTGACAAGTGACACCCTCCCGTTGGTCAAAAAATGTTTCGTCTCTCGGAAAAATCCGCAAAAATAAAAATGACATAGCCGAAATTCCCTACGAAAGTCGTGGAAAACGCTTTCACTAAAAACGACTCTAATCGGGTGTTGTGTACAAAAATAATTCGGCCAAGCCTATTCTCAAGTTCGAAATTTCCTACGTACGTCCCTGCGTACATACTCTGGAAATACGGGGTATAACAGTCTAAGTGTGCCTTGATTAGTACTTTGGCTTGATAAATTGAGAATTTGTCTAAGTGTGCCTTGATTAGTACTTTGGCTTGATAAATTGAGGATTTGTCTAAGTGTGCCTTGATAAGTACTTTGGCTTGTTAAATAAGAATTTTTCTATTGGTGCCTCGATAAGTACTTTGGCTTGATTAATTGAGAATTATTCTAAGTGTGCCCTGATAAGTACTTTGGCTTGATTAATTGAGAATTATTCTAAGTGTGCCTTGGTAAGGACTTTGGCTTGTTAATTGAGGATTTGCCTATGTGTGCTGGAAATAGCCGGTTGTGTGCTATTGGTATATCAGTCGTTCCGGGGTCATTCCCCGGGGTTGTGGCATTGCATATTTCCGTGGATTTGCTACCCACGATGCGAGGAATACCTCATGCGAGTCCGTATGGCTTATGCGGGTGAAATAGTCCCATGCGGCGGTCCAACCTATCGAGGAATACCTCACGCGAGTCCGTAAGGGTTTACGCGGTGAAATAGTCCCATGCGAGGAATACCTCACGCGGGTCCACGTGACCTATGCGGGTGAAATAGTCCCAGGAAAAGGATTGCTAAATGATACTGCGGGCGGGTGGTCCTGCTTTGATCATGACCTTCCTATTTTATATTGTAAGGATACTCACATTTACTCTCATTGTTAGTAAGGCACAATGTGTTGTAATTTGATTATCATATATGTCCCCGGATTTGTTTGTGTTACCCTATGGTCATGCTTTTACGATGTGGGATTCCGGGGCATGAGACCACGTGGTATTTAGGACACATGTGGGACTTGGTGTTCATGTATCCTTATTGGTGTTATTACATCATGGACTGCCGGCAGTGAGGAAGGATGCCACGGGCATGATTGATATTATGGGCGTGAGACCCATAGTTATATTTGAGTAGTGACTTTGAGGGCTGCGTCCCCGACTTGATATGACCGCTATGTGTTATGTCGTAGGTTGGCTATCATACATGTCTCTGCTTTGTTTAGACTGTTATGATTTTATTACATTTCATCGCTCACATACTTGGTACATTCTTCGCATCGACCTCCTTGGGGCTGCGTTCATCCGCAGTATAGGTCTGCTGTTTGGTGATCGGCAGTGTCGAGTCCGCTCGGGGTTTTGGATATCTCCTCTGTCCGTGAGTTTATCTTTTTGGTATATATCCTTCAAGACATGCTTTGTACAGCTTTAGGTACGGCGGGCCTTGTCGTCATATTTCGATTAACTCCAGAGTCTGTATTCATATGTGGATTGGACTCATATGCAGTGTAGTGTCTCTTGTTATATATAGTATATGGCAGCCTTGTCGGCTTTGCCCTTGCACGCGTCACGATTACTTTTAAAAAAAGAGGTGCTATTAAATTTCCAGATTTACTTGTGTTGTTAAGGTAGCGAGTGCCTGTGTAGGGCACCGATCCGCCCGGGTTCGGGGCGTGACAGAGTGGTATCAGAGCAGTCAGTCCTCAGAATGTTTATAGACCGTGTCTAGTAGAGTCTTGATTATCGGTGTGTTGCGCGCCACACCCATAAACAGGAGGCTACGGTGACATTTAGAGTTGGTTTCTATTCTTCTCATTCTAAGATCGTACATAGAAATGTTAGTAAGATGATTCCTCTCTGACGTATTGTTGTGTTACAGTTATGCCTCCAAGGAGGGCAACAGCCGCCCAGAAGGGCAAAGGTGTAGCAGGAGCTACGAGTCAGACTCAGAGGGTTGATAGGGCTTATGCCCAGGTTATACCGGATGATGTTCCGCAGTCGGCAAGTTCTTCTTCGCCAGGTTTTGAGGCCCCAGCAACAGAGCCTCCAGTTTCTCAGTTAAGGGAAGACTTTAGGGTCATGAAGGAAGCCATTATGTTATTGACCAAGATAGCAGTGCTACAGTTTCATCAGCAGGAGGTTATTCGGCCAGTACAGACAGATGTACAGGGGGTAGAGGGCCAACGCGGAGATCAGCGTAAGAGGGCTAGACCGGTTGGTTATCCCGGTGAGTTTTTGGACGAGCTGCCTCAGCAGCGAGTGAGATATTCGTCCCAGCCTACCCAGTACATACCCCCGCAGCTCACAGGTGGGAGATTTGACCCCACAAGGTATTTAGGAGCCGGTCCAAGCTCCAGGGATCGAGGTTCTCAGAGGAGCAGAGGATTTTCTCAGTCGAGGCCACTTATTCCTCAGTGTTCCAGATGTGGTAAGCGTCATTCGGGGAAATGCCGTTATGGCACAGGTGTTTGTTTTTATTGTGGCCGTCCGGGCCATATTCTGAGGGTATGTCCTTTTAGAAAGAGCACCGGTGAGGTAGCTCAGCCTATGAGGCCGATGGTTGATTCCCTTTCCTCCACAGCTGTGCGTTCCCCAGGGCTGGGTGTACAGATGTTAGCCAGTCGTGGTAGAGGTCAGGGTGGAGTTTATAGTTCTGGCGGTCCTTCGAACCGCATAGATGACGTGACTACTGGACAGGATCTGGAGGCAATATCTCATGGGGTTACCGGTATATTCGATTCTTTTGAATTATACGTGCGTTGATAGATTCAGATTTTACCCTAGCATATATGTTTTCCCTTTATTGCTGGAGTTGTAAAGTGATAGTACCCCAGAGGTAGGGATACCTTGATTGGTAAAGTGAAAAAGTTAAGAATATTGACAAGAATGATAAGTGAACTGAGACTATAGTTGTGTAGAGTTCACACGTAGTAATTGCCCCATGACAGTGTAAGACCAATAGGGAAAATTGTACAGTAGGAATACTTTGGCTTATGTGACGAACCTCTAGTGAATAGGGGATAGGGTAAGAAGTACCTTGAGATAAGAGAGAGTTTTATATCAGACTCAGAATGAGAAGTAAAGTATGATGATGGGTCGGGTTATAGACTTATTTCGGGTCAACCGATAGTATGGAATGGGGAGATATCAGTTAGAAATGGTCCCGTTATGTGATAGGGTCCCGAGGATGCCAGGCCCAAGTTTAGTAAATCGTTGTACGAGTTTGTGGACGCGTTCCACCGGAACTAGGTCGTAAGGACCGAGAAAAGCCTTAACGGGAATGTAAGTAACAATATGGCCAAGTTTGGATAGTAACTCCAAGTATTGGAGAACAGAAACAAAATTTGAGATTTTGTACGTGTACTAGATGATTTTGAAAGTACGAGAAAGTATGACAAGTAAGGAAAGAAAGGAACCTCTAAGGATCCGTATTTTAGAAGATCAGAACCTTCGAGTTTGTGAGAAGGGGTAGCGGACGGAAGGTCCATTGATATGTTTACGTATGTTAGGCGATGGCCAGGTGTGGCGTCGTTAGTCTTGTGGAGTATTGATTGTTAGGCATAGTATAGAGTTTATGACGGAGTTTGTATAGCTTGGCAACCGACTAAGAACATTCGGGGACGAATGTTTCTAAGGGGGGAAGAATGTTACACCCCGTAAGTCCAGAACATGTATAAGAGAATGTACGAAAGGAAACAAGACTTGGAAATTAGTACGAAATGAGGAATTGTTTTTCCGACGGAAAATCTTCCGAACGCCGGAAAGGAAAAAAATGTTCGTTGTTGGGAATTGGATTCTCAAAAAGGCATTATTTGAAGAGTATGGAACTCTTAACGTTATGGAAATTTATTTTTACGGATTTGGTCACGTGGGGCCCACCCGAGGAATTTTACATTTTTGTGGGGCCCACGAGGGTTACGGAATTTTATGGACGAATGAGAGGGAGACACGTGGCACCCCCTTCATGAGGTTGGACGAAATATTGCAAGGGTGTTATGGTCATTTGACCTATGTAGATGATAAGTCTTCCAAACTTGATATTGTTGACAAGTCAACTTGTCCACCTAGGCTTGATCCAAGTGAAACTCATCCTAAACTCACATTTGTTTGAGTCTAAGCCCTCCATTGTGTGTTATAAGCTTACTACTAGTGCAAGACTAGCTCATTACACTTAGAAAAAATTAGAGAACTCTTGTCCTCTTTAAGTTGCTCTCGGCTTAGTGCCTTTTCCCACTAGAAAATTTTGTAGTTTTGATCCTTTGTTCACAAGACTTTAACCCAATGTCCCTAAGGGTATTGTAAGGATATCTCAATAGAAAGATTTCGGAAAAAACGTATTTTTACGTTAGTCGCAAGGCGGAAACTAAGTGAGTTCTTCAACTTTGAAGATGGAGCTTGAAGATGGGTTCTTCATAGGCCTCTAAGGAGTGCTTGGAGCGGATTGGAACTTATGGAAAGGAGCTAAGAATTTCTAAGGCGCGACTTTGGATCTTGGAAATTTTAAGGGCTTGGAAAGGTATAATTTTGTCGTTTTAGTAGTTAAGACTTACTTATTGTTGTAGCTATGGATTTTAGCAAGCATGTGTTATATAGTATGAAGTTTGATAATTATATCGCTATTGGAACCTAATCCGAAATCTAGCATGTTTAGCTTTAAGATTTCAATTCAAGTCGATTATTCGTTTAAGTCGTCGCATGTTGTGTAGGAAGGAAATTGTAGTTGTTGAAGTTGTTTATGACTATATAACATGTTAGACCCTAGAACTTGGAATTGGAAAAGGATTGGAAAGGACTTAGTGTTGTTGGTTGTAAGTTGGCCGAGAATGGCTTTAATTATGGAACTACTTTGTATGAATTGTGGGGCGGAATTTTACACGTATTGTAAGGCGTGTAATCCCCTTTGTTTGGTTGTTGTTTGGAGCCTTAAATGTGGCGTGTTGGTTATTGTATTCGACCTTGAAAAAGGTGGCAAAGTGAGTAGAAACAAAGGAAGTGTTGCCCGATTTTCCGTAGAATTAGAGACCGTATACTTAGTATTATTCTACGTAGAGACTAGAAGTTGATAGCCTTGTTGTGACCATTATAGGTTGACACTTCTACGTACGGTGTATTCGGCTTAGCTTGTGGATTTAGCCGAAAAGGTATGTGAACTATCTTCTCTTCTAGCATGATTCCTTAAGATAAAGAAAGTAGGTTCTACTCCTTAAATGATCCATTCCTTGGTTGTATTTGGATTGCCTAAAATAGAATTTGTTCTATGTACTTCCTTGATTGTACTTTGATGTTTAGATTGTAAGTTGTAGAATCCATTTTCTTGATGAAGTTTGGATTCTTAAAAGTGAAGGTATTTTTACTTAAAGTACATGTAGTCTTAAAAAGGAAGTGGTTTCCAAATCTTTTGGCTAGTGCCTTAGTTCTAAAACCTAAAGGTCATTATAATGACTTTAGGAGTCAAAGAGTGATTTACTTATTTGATTTAAAAGAGGAGAAATGACATGATTTAAGAGAAGTAACTTGTGCTAAGGGTGAAGTTACTTGAGGTTTAAAAAGAAGAAAACTTGTTTTCTAACTATTAAGAGACTTGAAGTATTTTGAAAGTTAAGAACTTGCTTTGTAAGTATGTGATACTTGGTTTTAATAGTATAAGACTCTTGGTTATTGAAGGAATGGATACGTCTAAAACCATAAAGGGTTATAATGGCTTTATGGGAAGTTGGTTATAACGGCTTTATGGAAGGTTAGAAAGTTGTCTATTTTGATTAATCGGCATAAGTTGCCTAGATTGTGAAAATTTGGAGTTACTTGATTTCAAGCTTTGAAATGAGTTTTCTAAAAGTGTAGTAACTTACTTTGAAAAATAGACACGCCTTGATACTACGGGTGTTAGTATCTTGGGGCTTTACATAGAAAGGAGTCTTTTATAAAAGAATGTACGTATGTAGTACTTTGGCTTGATAAATTGAGAATTTGTCTAAGTGTGCCTTGATAAGTACTTTGATTTGTTAAAAGAGAATTATTCTATGTATGCCTTGATTAGTACTTTGGCTTGATAAATTGAGAATTTGTCTAAAGTGTGCCTTGATAAGTACTTTGGCTTGTTTAAAGAGAATTATTCTATGTATGCCTTGATTAGTACTTTGGCTTGATAAATTGAGAATTTGTCTAAAGTGTGCCTTGATAAGTACTTTGACTTGTTTAAAGAGAATTATTCTATGTATGCCTTGATTAGTACTTTGGCTTGATAAATTGAGAATTTGTCTAAGTGTGCCTTGATAAGTACTTTGACTTGTTAAAAGAGAATTATTCTATGTATGCCTTGATTAGTACTTTGGCTTGATAAATTGAGAATTTGTCTAAGTGTGCCTTGATAAGTACTTTGGCTTGTTAAAGAGAATTATTCTAAGTGTGCCTTGGTAAGGACTTTGGCTTGTAATTAAGGATTTGCCTATGTGTGCTGGAAATAGCCGGTTGTGTGCTATTGTTATATCAGTCGTTTCGGGGTCATTCCCCGGGTTTGTGGCATTTGCATAATTCCGTGGATTTGCTACCCACGATGCGAGGAATACCTCATGCGAGTCCGTAGGGCTTATGCGGGTGAAATAGTCCCATGCGGGCGGTTCCAGCCTATGCGAGGAATACCTCATGCGAGTCGTAAGGGCTTATGCGGGTGAAATAGTCCTATGCGAGGAATACCTCACGCGGGTCCAAAAGGGCTTATCGGGTGAAATAGTCCCGTGCGGGCGGGTCCAACCTATCGAGGAATACCTCGCGGGTCCGCGACCTACGCGGTGAAATAGTCCCGGGAATAGATTGCTAAATGATCCGCGCGGATGGTCCTTGATCACGAGCTTCCTAGTTTATATTGTAAGGATACTCCGCTTACTCTCATTGTTAGTAAGGCACAATGTGTTGTATTTTGATTATCATATATGTCCGGTTGTTTGTGTTACCCTATGGTCATGCTTTTACGAGGTGGGATTCCGGGGCATGGGACCACGAGGTATTGAGGACACAGGTGGGACTTGGTGTTCATGTATCCTTATTGGTGTTATTACATCATGGACTGCCGGCAGTGAAGAAGGATTCCACGGGCATGATTGATATTATGGGCGTGAGACCTATGGTTATATTGAGTAATGACTTTGAGGGCCTGCGTCCCTGACTTGATATATTTGCTTATGTGTTATATCGTAGGTTGGATATCATACATGTCTCCGTGTTATTTAGATCGCTATGATTTTATTACGCATTTATTGTTCACATACTTGGTACATTCTTCTTGACCTCCTTGGCCGCGTTCATCTGCGCAGTTTAGGTCTGTTGTTTGGTGATCGGCAGGTGTAGGATCCTGCTCAGGGTTTTTGGATAGCTCCCTCTGTCCAGGAGTTTATCTTTTTGGTATATGTCCTTCAAGACAAGCTTTATGCTGTTTGGGTGCAGCGGGGCCTTGTCCCGTCATAGTTCAGTTTAACTCCTAGAGGTCTGTATTCATATGTGGGATTGGACTCGTGTACAGTGTAGTGTCTTTTATTATGTATATTACATGGCAGCCTTGTCGGCTTTGCCTTGCACGTACGTTGGTTTTAAAAAAAAAGAGGTGTTATTTCATTTCCGCAGTTTACTTAGTTGTTACGGTAGAAGGGTGCCTGTGTAGGGCACCATCCACGGCTTGGGTTCGGCGTGACAGAGTGGTATCGAGCGATCGATCCTCGGAATGTCTGCTGCGTGTCTAGTAGAGTCTTGATTATCGGTGTGTTGCGTGCCACACCCATAAACACGAGCTACAGGACATTTACGAGTTGGTTTCTATTCTTCTCACTCTAAGATCGTGCCATAGAGTGTGTTAGTAAGAAAATTCCTCTCGACGTATTGTTGTGTTCTGAGATGCCTCGAGGAGGGCAACATCCGCCCAGAAGGGCAAAGGAGTAGCAGGAGCTACTAGTCAGACTCAGAGAGTTGATAGGGCTTATGCCCAGGGTACACCGGATGTTGTTCCACAGTCGGCGAGTTCTTCTGCGCCAGGTTTTGAGGCCCCAGCACCAGAGCCTCCAGTTTCTCGGTTAGGAGAAGACTATAGGGTCATGAGGAAAGTCGTTGTGTTATTGACCAAGATAGCGGTGCTAGCAGTTGTAAGTGATAGTACCCCAGAGGTAGGGATACTTTGATTAGTAAGTGAGAAGTAAGAATGTTGACAAGAAGGTGAACTGAGACTATAGTTGTATAAAGTTCACAAGTTGTAATTGCCCACATGATTGTAAGACCAATAGGGAAGATTGTACAGTAGAAATACTTTGGCTTATGTGGCGAACCTCTAGTGAATAGGGGATAGGGTAAGAAGTACCTTGAGATAAGAGAGATTTATTCCAGACTAAGAACGAGAAGTTAAGTGTGACGGTGAGTCGGGTTATGGACTCATTTCGGGTCAGCCGATAGTATGGAATGGGGTAATGTCGATTAGAAATGGTCAGATTATGTGATAGGGTCACGAGGATGCCAGCCGAGTTTAGTTAATCGTTATGCGAGTTTGTGGACGCGTTCCACCTAACTAGGTCGTAAGGACCGAGAAGAGCCTTAGCGGAAATTCAAGTAGCTTAATGGCGTGTTTGATTAGTAACTCCAAGAGTGGAGAACGAAACGATATTGAGATTTTGTCGTGTACTAGATAAGTTTGAAAATACGAGAAAGTATGACTAGTAAGGAAAGAAAGTAACCTCTAAAGATCTGTTTTGGGAAAGGCTGTAACCTTCGAGTTTTGTGAGAAGGGGTCGCGGACGGAAGGTCCATTGTTATGTTTACGTATGTTGTGGTGGCCATGTGTGGCATCGTTGGTCTTGTGCAGTTTTGATCGATAGGCATAGTATAGAGATTGTGCCGGAGTGTGTATAGCTTGGCAACCGACTAAGAACATTCGGGGACGAATGTTTCTAAGAGGAAGAATGTTACACCCCGTAAGTCCGGAACATGTATAAGAGAATGTACGTAAGGAAACAAGACTTGGAAATTGGTACGAAAGGAAGAATTGTTCTTCCGACGGAAAATCTTCCGGACGTCGGAAAGGAAAAATGTTCGTTATTGAGAATTGGATTCTCAAAATGCATTATTTGAAGAATATGAAACTTATTAATATTATGGAAATTTATTTTTACGGATTTGGTCACGTGGGGCCCACCCGAGAAATTTTACGTTTTGTGGGGCCCACGAGGGTTCTGATTTTATGAACGAATGAGAGGCGACACGTGGAACCTCCCACATGGCTTGGTCGAATTTATGCAAGGGCATAATGGTCATTGACCAGGTGAAAGATTAGTCTTCTTGAGCTTGACAAAGTTGACCAAGTCAAGAGCCATTTGGCTTGATCTCTTCCCTCCAATTTTAACAAGTGTTGTTATCCAAGCCCTCCATTGTGTTATAAGTATACTACTAGTAGCAAGACTTGAGCATTTTACACTTAGAAAAATTAGAAACATTGTTGTTCATAGAAGCTCTCGGGTTCACTATACTTTCCACACAAATTTTTTTGTAGTTTTGATCCATTGTTCACAAGACTTTAACCCAATGTCCCCAAGGGTATTGTAAGGTTATCTCAATAGAAAGATTTGAAAACGTATTTTTACGTTAGTCAAGGCGGAAACTAAGGAGTTCTTCAACTTTGAAGTTGGAACTTGAAGATGGGTTCTTCATAGGCCTCTAAGGAGTGCTTGGAGCGGATTGGAACATAAGGAAAGGAGCTAAGAATTGCTAAGGCGCGACTTTGAATCTTGGAAATTTTTAAGGGCTTATAAAGGTATAATTTTGTCGTTTTGGTAGTTAAGACTTACTTATTGTTGTAGCTATGGATTTTAGCAAGCATGTGTTATATAGTATGAAGTTTGATAAGTATTTTGACTATTGGAACCCTAATTCGAAATCTAGCATGTTTAGCTTTAAGATTGGAATTCAAGTCGACTAGTGGTCTAAGCGTCGCATGTTGTATAAAGAAGGAAATTGTAGTTTTTGAAGTAGCTTATAACTATATAACATGTTTGACCTTGGAACTTGGAATTTGAAAATGCTTGGAAAAGACTTAGTGTTGCTATGTAAGTTGGCCGAGAATTGGCTAGTGTGCATTAGACTACTTCGTATGAATTGTGGGGCGGAATTTTACACGTATTGTAAGGCGTGTAATCCCCTTTGTTTGGTTATTGTATTCGGCCTTGAAAAAGGTGGCAAAGTGAATAGAAACAAAGGAAGTGTTGTCCGATTTTCCGTAGAATTAGAGACCGTATACTTAGTATTATTCTACGTAGAGACTAGAAGTTGATAGCCTTGTTGTGACCATTATAGGTTGACACTTCTACGTACGGTGTATTCGGCTTAGCTTGTGGATTTAGCCGAAAAGGTATGTGAACTATCTCCTCTTCTAGCATGATTCCTTAAGATAAAGAAAGTAGGTTCTACTCCTTAAATGATCCATTCCTTGGTTGTATTTGGATTGCCTAAAATAGAATTTGTTCTGTGTACTTCCTTGATTGTACTTTGATGTTTAGATTGTAAGTTGTAGAATCCATTTTCTTGATGAAGTTTGGATTCTTAAAAGTGAAGGTATTTTTACTTAAAGTACATGTAGTCTTAAAAAGGAAGTGGTTTCCAAATCTTTTGGCTAGTGCCTTAGTTCTAAAACCTAAAGGTCATTATAATGACTTTAGGGAGTCAAAGGTGATTTACTTATTTGATTTAAAAGAGGAGAAATGACATGATTTAAGAGAAGTAACTTGTGCTAAGGGTGAAGTTACTTGAGGTTTAAAAAGTAGAAGAAAACTTGTTTTCTAACTATTAAGAGACTTGAAGTATTTTGAAAGTTAAGAACTTGCTTTGTAAGTATGTGATACTTGGTTTTAATAGTATAAGTCTCTTGGTTATCAAGGAATGGATACGTCTAAAACCATAAAGGGTTATAACCCTTTATGGGAAGTTGGTTATAACGGCTTTATGGAAGGTTAGAAAGTTGTCTATTTTGATTAATCGGCATAAGTTGCCTAGATTGTGAAAATTTGGAGTTACTTGATTTCAAGCTTTGAAATGAGTTTTCTAAAAGTGTAGTAACTTACTTTGAAAAATAGACACGCCTTGATACTACGTGTTAGTATCTTGGGGCTTTACATAGAAAAGTCTTTTATAAAAAGATATGCGTATGTAGTACTTTGGCTTGATAAATTGAGAATTTGTCTAAGTGTGCCTTGATAAGTACTTTGATTTGTTAAAAGAGAATTATTCTATGTATGCCTTGATTAGTACTTTGGCTTGATAAATTGAGAATTTGTCTAAAGTGTGCCTTGATAAGTACTTTGACTTGTTTAAAGAGAATTATTCTATGTATGCCTTGATTAGTACTTTGGCTTGATAAATTGAGAATTTGTCTAAAGTGTGCCTTGATAGGTACTTTGACTTGTTTAAAGAGAATTATTCTATGTATGCCTTGATTAGTACTTTGGCTTGATAAATTGAGAATTTGTCTAAAGTGTGCCTTGATAAGTACTTTGACTTGTTAAAGGAGAATTATTCTATGTATGCCTTGATTAGTACTTTGGCTTGATAAATTGAGAATTTGTCTAAGTGTGCCTTGATAAGTACTTTGGCTTGTTAAAGAGAATTATTCTAAGTGTGCCTTGGTAAGGACTTTGGCTTGTAATTAAGGATTTGCCTATGTGTGGTGGAAATAGCCGGTTGTGTGCTATTGTTATATCAGTCGTTTCGGGGTCATTCCCCGGGTTTGTGGCATTTGCATAATTCCGTGGATTTTCTACCCACGATGCGAGGAATACCTCATGCGAGTCCGTAGGGCTTATGCGGGTGAAATAGTCCCATGCGGGCGGGTCCAGCCTATGCGAGGAATACCTCATGCGAGTCCGTAAGGGCTTATGCGGGTGAAATAGTCCTATGCGAGGAATACCTCATGCGGGTCCGAAAGGGCTTATGCGGGTGAAATAGTCCCATGCGGGCGGGTCCAGCCTATGCGAGTGTCACGACCCGTTCCGGGGCCCGTGACTGGTGCCTTACCCGGGCACCCAAGTAGTCATACATCAGAGAAAATCAGCGGAATATAAAACAAGACATGAAATAATTGTAAATGATACGATTTACGATGAAAAGCTTGTCTTTGGCATATATACATAAACCAAGTTTTGCGATTACATCCCAAATGTACAACATGACTCTGCACTTAAGGAAATAAACAACTATGGCGGGATGGGGCCCGCCATACCCCGATCAGACAAAACTAATTACAACGGGAGAGCATACCCAACAGTAGAGCCTCGGAGAAGATGGAGCTCACGACACCAATGCAAAAGAGATCCTAAGGATGTGGATCTAGCACTGCCGCTTACTTGCGGCGTGAACGCGGCCCGAAGGAGGTCGGCATAACAGTACCAAGTATGTGAAATCGTAAGTACTTAAATGAAAACATATCATTTTAAAATCAGTTTACATATATGTATGAAACAACTAGTAATCGCACATAGTGCATCATAAACAAGAGCAACAATAGGTAAATCGTGATGTCTTTTCTAGGCCGCGAATGATCAAGCGGGGCCACTCGCCCATATTATCATTCCCGAAGCCTAATCGACTCCTGAGTCCGTGATAGGCCACTCACATAGGCCCGCATGAGGTATAACCCGCATCGGTAGCTACTCCTGCAACGTCCCGACTCGTTGTCGTATGGCACATAGACCGCGTGAGGCATAACCCCGCATACTAACTTGGAACTCTCAGAGCTCGCATAGGCCCTGGACCCGCGAGGTATTCTCGAATCATGGTCCCATCACCGAGTCTACCCCGCCGCTGAGGCTCGGAGGACAACCCCCTGTATCATCTCAAGAGGCGAGTGATATAGTACTAACACAATAGCTTATAGTTCAAACAACATAAGCATAAGTAAGACGACCTCTTTACACAAACGTTACAAGATACTAACACATAGCATCACAATATGTCTACTCACCAAAACCATCTTATTATACCCTTCTAAATCAATACAAGTCTTTTATAAAACACATAAGTAAATCGTTCCTTTTATAAAACTTAAGCCGTTATACTTAACTTCCCATAAAGCTAGTATAACCCTTTAAGCTTCTTGTTTTAAAAACAACTATTCTTCTTCTTTCAAACTATGTTATAATTCTTTTGAAAGACTTTTAAGATCTTTATTATTCGTGCTTAAGTCGCAAAGACATTGCCGTAAGTATTATTCAGGCTTAAGTCGAAAGACATTGCCGTAGTTATTATTCAGTTAACACATGTACGTCTACCGTACTATATATATATTTAAAATATCATGCTTTAGGAAGAATCACATACCTTCTCGGCGAAAACCTCCTGCCAAGTTGAATATGTCGCGCGCAGAGAATCGGCCTATAATAGTCACAGACATCTATCAAAGTCTAGACTACTCTGAAGGTCATTCTAAACAGAGGGTTCACAATTCTACGGAAAGTCGGGAAGCACTTCCCTACCCGTTGAGCTTATATAAGTCTACTGTGAAAACAGTCCTATGTAAGTATAGTTTGATTATTCTTCTTTTAAACCCTTCTACTGTGATAACAGTTCAATTCTATTCTGCAATATTCTTCTAAGTATTTAATACTTATTCTTATACTACTACAGTATGTATTCTCTAATACAAAAGAGGATTAGAATTATTTACCTCGGTAAGCCCAATAATATCCTAGATAAAAGTCGCGCCTGAGCAAGGTTTTGCTCCTAAGTTGTATGCGCTCAGAGCTCGAAAACCTTAGAAGTTCTTCACAACTTCTACAAAGGACTAAGGGATTTGGGCTAGGGTATTTTGGGCATTATAACAATACTAGAAAGCAACTTTTCTACAAGGAGGGGTAGATTTCGGCTAGGCTAGGGGCCTCGCCAAACTTTACACAAGGGGAAAGGTGTTTGGACGAAATGGCTTTAAGGAGAGGAGAGGATTTTTAGACTTGGAAAGCTTTTGTGGATGAAGAACTCTTCATCACAAGAGGGTATTTATAGGTCAAGGATGGCCAACCAAGGGCAAGATTTGCCAAGTGCTAGGCAAGTGTAAGGCCAAGATTAGGGCAAGTGTACCTAGCCAACTTGCACACAAAATATCCTACCAACTCCTTGACTTGTGCAAAGGCACAAAAACGTGCAACTATGTCCAATTCGTCAATGGACGATTTCAAGTCCACCAATTGGAGGGTGCCAAGTGTCGCCCTCGTTGGTCCAAAAGTTTCGTCTCTCGGAAAAATCCGCATAAATACTAAATGACATAGCCGGAATTTTCCCTACGAAAGCGTGGAAAGCGTTTAGTCGGAAAACGATTCTTTTAGTGAGTTGTGCACAAATAAAACGTCAAGGCTAAAACTTTTAAGGCGAACTTTTATGCGTGCCTTACGTACATACTCGAAATACGGTATAACATTCTCCCCCTTAGAAACATTCGTCCGAATGTTCCTTCCAAGACGATTAACGATAAGATTCTTCATAACTTAAAACGATTGCAAATGCCACACACGGCCACGTAACAACACTTAGGCATAAAGCGATAATGAAGATTTACAAGTAGGAAAGTGAATTACCGGAGGTGTGGGAATAGGTGAGGATATCGCCTCATGTCTTCCCTCGGCTTCCCATGTCATCTCCTCCCGAGCTCGTTCGCCACAAGACTTTGTGGAAGCCACGTCCTTGGTCAGACGCTAACTGACGATCGATTATCGCTATGGAATCTCCTCATACGATAACCCCCACACCGGACATCGTCAATCGGGTGCACCGTAGATGGATCCCAATACATCTCTCAAAGATAGATACGTGAAAAACCGGATGCATCGCCTCCGGATCGGACGGCAGATCCAACTCATAGGCAACCTTGCCTACATCATGCGGACAATCGAAGCGCCCAATGTACCTTGCAGTGAGTTTCCCTTCTTCCCGAATCTCATCACACCCTCATGGGTGACACTAGAAATCCCAATCATGAACCTCGAACTCCGGATGCCGACGGCGATGATCTGCATATGACTTACGCGACTCGGTGTCGATAGCCGCCTCGGATAAGCTTCACCTTATCCATCGCTGCTGCACCAAGTCTGGTCCCACTAATCGTACCTCGCCCATCGAACCAGCCTATAGGCGTCTGCACTTCCTCATACAAGGCCTCATAAGGCGTCATCCCGAATCTGGAGTGGTAGCTATTATTGTATGCAAACTCAACTAGAGGCAAATGATCCTCCCACTACCACGAAGTCAATAACACGGGCTCGCAGATATCCTCGAGAGTGCGGATAGTGCGCTCTGCTGTCGTGCATGCGTGGATGGAATGCGATTGCTCGACTCACTGCGTCCCTAAACCTCTGGAAAGACCTCGAAGTTAGCCGTAAACGGCTCCTGCATGCGATATGATCGAAATAGGGACTCCATGCGATCGGCGATCTCTCGGATGTAAAGTCGGCATAATCCTCAGAAAAAGTCGTCTGACGGGAAGAAAGTGGGCTGATTTCGTCCACCGTCGACGATAACCCATATAGAATCATGTCTCCTCCGAGTGCGAGGTAATCACGTGATGAAGTCCATGTTGATCACCTCCCACTTCGGTCGGGATCTCTATCGTGTAACAAACCACCGTGCCTGCGGTGCTCTACCTTACTGCGACAACATGGGCACCGAGCTACGAACTCGCAACGTCCTCTTCAAGCCATCCCACCAATACGGATCTAAGGTCGTGGTACATCTTGGTCGACCACGGATGGATGAAGTAACGCCGATGTGTGCTTCCCCAAGAACCTGCGCCAAGTCCGAAACATCCGGAACACACAACCGCCCTCAAACCTTAGCACCCGTGGTGATACCTCAAAGGACCGCCCTCACGAAGAGTTGTATCACGATAACGTGTCAAAATCGATCCTCGAGCGGTTGCCTCTTCACCTCCTCGACGATGGAAGACT
This sequence comes from Przewalskia tangutica, assembly GCA_029844215.1. NCBI lineage: Eukaryota > Viridiplantae > Streptophyta > Magnoliopsida > Solanales > Solanaceae > Przewalskia > Przewalskia tangutica. The sequence continues at coordinate 105,950 of JAQGDG010000098.1, forward strand.
CGGCAACCTCACGAACTCGAACCCAGCTATCGTAATCAATCAAGCGGACACCAAGGCTCGCTAATCGGTGCAAATCACGAACCATGTCCCTCTCTCTGTCGCACATCCGATAGGCTCCCATCGACCTACGACTAAGAGCATCTGCCACCACATTGGCTTTCCCGGGTGGTACAGATATCAACATCGTAATCCTTAAGCAACTCTAACCACCGTCTGCCGTAAGTTCGACTCCTGCGTGAAGATATACGGAGGCTCTTGTGGTGCGTATAAATATCCACGTGAACCCCATACAAATAGTGCCTCCGCATCTTCAAAGCGTGAATCACAGCTGCTAACTCCAAATCATGGGTGGGGTAGTTCCTCTCGTGTTTCTTAAGCTGTCGGGATGCGTACGCTATAACCTTGCCATGCTGCATTAACACACATCCCAACCCGATGCGGCGATCGCATGATACAACATAACCGTCTGGACCTGCGGAAGTAAGAAGCGGGCGGTCGTCGATCTCTTTTCAAGAATCGAAACCCCGCTCACAAGCATCGTCCATCAAACTTGGCGCCACGAGTCACCTAGTCAATGGTGCGAAGATAGAAGCAAACTTCTCCACGAACGCCGATAATAACTTGCAAGGCCCGAGCTGCGAACCTGCAGCCGGAGTAGTAGGTCTAGGCCAACTCGGATCGCCTCGATCTTGGCGTATCTACGAATACCATCGGCCGACAATATGCCCAAGAAAAGCCACGAAGTTAACCAAAACTCACATTTGGAAAACTTGGCGTCTGTTCTTAGTCGGAGAAGCCATCGGCCGATCTCAAATGCTCGCATACTCTCGCCTGGCGAGAATAAACCAAGATATCATCAATGAACACTATCACAAACGTGTCCAAAAATGGTTTGAACACTCGGTTCATCAAATCCATGAATACCACGAGCATTCGTCAACCCAAATGACATGACCACGAACTCATAATGCGTCTGGGTCGGAATGCGATCTAGGGACATCCACCTCTCGACTCGAACTGATGATAGCCCGATCGCGGTCAATCTTGGAGAAACATCTCGCGCCACAATCGTCGAACAAATCATCAATCACGGGAAGGGGTATTCGTTTAATGGTCACCTTGTTCACCGCTGTAGTCAACACATGCGCGGCGTCGCCCTTCTTCTTCACGAACAATCTGGCGCCCCGGGAGAAACACTGGAGCGATAAAACCGCTTCTCCAAAGAAATCTCTCGGTGGTCCTTCACTCTCTCAACTCGGGTGCCGTTCGTATGGCGGAATGGAAATAGGCGAGTGTGCAATATGTCTATACAAAACTCAATCTCCTCTCGGGAGGATACCCGAGTGTCCGAAACACGTCGGGAACTCTCGACCATTGGGCGACGGAAAATCTGGTACGCAACCTTGATATCAAACACCGACGAGATGGTAGATATACCCTTTTGCACCATCTTCCTAGCCTTGAGGTAGAAATAAACCTACCGCCGGCGTCTGGTGCTCCTCCCACACAACAATGGCTCGCCAGAAGCTGGAACCGTCTACTCTCTCTGCGATACATGGGCGTAGCAAGAAGCTAGCCAATCCATCCCCATGATCACGTCGAAGTCAATCATCTCCAACTCTATCAAGTCGGCTAAGTCGGCGGCGTAAATGGTCACGGGACAAGCTCTATATACGCCGAGCTACCACCGAATCACCCATGGCGTAGCTACCTCGAAAAGGTCTATGGACTCGTGCTCTATCCTATCCTACTAGCAACAAGGGAGATATATAGGGCAGTAGAACCGGATCTATCAAAGCATACACATCAAACCCGAGAACGATAAGGTACACGTGGCGACATCGGTGAGGCCTCACGATCTCGGTTGGACAAAGCATAAATGCGGTTCGAGGACCGCTAGAAGCGGGACCGCCCACGACCTCTGCCGCGACCTGGTCCATGAGTACCGCCTCGGCGAGTAATCGTAGGAGATGATGAAGCGGCAATGAACACGAAGGTGAGCCTACCACCGCGCTTCCCGGTCGGACGATCCCGCAGTGACCTGCTGGCCACAATCAGAATAAGCTCCAAAAGTAGTACCACACTTCCGTAATGGGATCTACGCATCGGCCACCTGGGGTGGTCGATCGGCGATCTCTCTACTCGGACGTCCGAAGCCACAGGGCCCAGTCTTTCCTCGAATACTCTGGTGTCTTGAGGACGGTGCAGAGTGCTCTGTCCGGCGTGGTGCAAATCTAGGCTCCGCTGGCCGCCACCACGATAGCCACCGTAAGACCCTCCGCCTTGGCGCCTGCTCGGCCGTCGCACTCGTCGACCTCTGCGCTCGCCGCATCCAAGGGCATGAGCTGCGTGCGGGTAATGTCCATACCGGTGAAGAGAAACACCGCCGCATGACTCGGCCATATAATCATCTAGCCCGTGGCGTGGCGGTGCACCCTATCCTCATATCTGCTACCAACGCTGGGACATATCGAGCCAATGAATCAAACTCGACATTGTACTCACGGCGGTCGTCCTCTCTGCCTCGGCGGTAAAATCTATCGGCCGCGCCTCGCCATCTGTGGAGGTAAGAAGTGAGTGAGAAAGCCTGCGAGAACTCATCCCAGTAGCCGGGATGCGTGCTCTCCGGGATAACTCCACGAATCAAACCAATCGGCTGCGGTATCACGCGGCTTATGTGATCAAAGATCACGGACTCGGTCTCGGCCACGATCACTCTCAAAATCCTCAGGTGACGGATGAACTCCTGCGGATCATCCTCGGCTCGACCAGTAAAACTCTGGCGGGCTACAACTCGGAAGTCTCGTAGCCTCAAACTCTGCGCCTCGGGTGAACCACGGTACGATCGGGAGGCTGAACTGCGCATCGGCTGTCCTCGTATGCGCCACGATCACGCCAATAGTCGGGCCGTCTCGCTTGTACCTTAACTCCTCGCCCCGGTGTGGGGCGGGAGGTGTGGGTGCTGTGGTCTCTTTGGGGTGGCGGCGTCGTGGAACTCGCCGTCTCGTATAGGCGGGCCCGAGCCCTCGTGACTCTAGGTGTCCACTAGCGGCTCCTCGGTGCCTTGCCGCCACGGGCGGGTTGCCTTACGTGGAGGCATAACTGTTACAGAAAAAGGGATTCGTTAGAAGGGTCCGACTTATAACACAGCTCTAAGGCACGATCTCAGAATGAGAAGAATGGAAACCAATCCTAAATATCCTATAGCCTCCTGATTATTGGTGTGGTGCACAACACACCGATAATCAAGACTCTACTAGATACGGTCTGTAGACACTTTCCGAGGATTAACTGCTCTGATACCACTTTTGTCACGACCCGTTCCGGGGCCCGTGACTGGTGCCTTACCCGGGCACCCAAGTAGTCATACATCAGAGAAAATCAGCGGAATATAAAACAAGACATGAAATAATTGTAAATGATACACAGTTTCTGATGAAAAGCTTGCCTTTCGGCATATATACATAAACCAAGTTTTGCAGTTACATCCCAACTGTACAACATGACTACAGACCTCTAAGGAAATAAACAACTATGGCGGGACAGGGCCCCGCCATACCTGGATCATATAAAACTAATTACAACGTGAGAGCATACAGCAGTAGAGCCTCCGAGAAGATGGAGCTCACGGCGCAATGCAACAGAGATCCTAAGGATGTGGATCTAGCACCTGCTTGCCCTTACCTGCGGCATGAACGCAGCCCCCCGAAGGAGGTCAGTACAACAGGTACCAAGTATGTGAAACTGTAAGTACTTAAATGAAAACATATCATTTTATTATCAGTTTTCATTTATGTATGATACAACGAGGTAACCGCATAGTGCCACATCATAAACAAGAGCAACAATAGGTAAACTGTGACAGGTCTTTTCTAGGCTGCGAATGATCGAAGCAAGGCCACTCGCCCATATTATCATTCTGCAAGCCTAATCCTGGACTCCCGGAGTCCGCATAGGCCACTCACATAGGCCCGCATGAGGTATAACCCGCATCGAAGGTAGCTACTCCTCGGCAACGCCCCGACTCGTTGTCCGCATGGCACATAGACCGCGTGAGGCATAACCCGCATACTAACACGAACTCGTAGCTCCGCATAGGCCCCCTGGACCCGCATGAGGTATTCTCGAATTATGGTCCCAGACCGCCTGAGTCTACCCCGCATCGGAGGGCAGCTTAACCCCCGGTATCATCTCAAGAGGTGAGTGATATAGTACTAACACAACAGCTTATAGTTCAAACAAGATAAGCATAAGTAAATCGACCTCTTTACACAAGCGTTACAAGATACTAACACATAGCATCACAATATGTCTACTCACCAAAACCATCTTATTATACCCTTCGTAAATCAATACAAGTCTTTTATAAAACACATAAGTAAATGTTCCTTTTTATAAAACTTAAGCCGTTATACTTAACTTCCCATAAAGCTAGTATAACCCTTAAGCTTCTTGTTTTAAAAACAACTATTCTTCTTCTTTCAAAAGTGTTATAATTCTTTTGAAAGACTTTTTAAGATCTTTATTATTCAGCTTAAGTCGCAAGACATTGCCGTAAGTATTATTCGGGCTTAAGTCGAAAGACATTGCCGTAGTTATTATTCGATTAACACATGTATCTCTACCGCACTATATATATATTTAAAATATCATGCTTTAGGAAGAATCACATACCTTCTCGAAAACCTCCCAAGTTGAATATGTCGCAGAGAATCGCCTATAATAGTCACGACATCTATCAAAGTCTAGACTACTCTGAAGGTCATTCTAAACAGAGGGTTCACAATTCTACGGAAAGTCGGGCAGCACTTCCCTACCCGGTGAGCTTATATAAGTCTACTGTGAAAACATTCCTATGTAAGTATAGTTTTGCTCCTAAGTTGTACGCTCCGGTAGCTCCAAGAAAACCTTAGAAGTTCTTCACAACTTCTACAAAGGACTAAGGGATTTGGGCTAGGGTATTTTGGGCATTATAACAATACTAGAAAACAACTTTTCTACCAAGGGAGGGGGGGTAGATTTCAGCTAGGCTAGAGGGGGGGCCCTCGGCCAAACTTTACACAAGGGGGGGGGGGGGGGGGAAAGGTGTTTGTACGAAATGGGTTTAAGGGCGTGGAGTGGATTTTTTTACTTGGAAAGCTTTTGTGGATGAAGAACTCTTCATCACAAGAGGGGTATTTATAGGTCAAGGGATGGCCAACCAAGGGCCAAGATTTAGCCAAGTGCTAGGCAAGTGTAAGGCCAAGATTAGGGCAAGTGTACCTAGCCAACTTGCACACAAAATATCCTACCAACTCCTTGACTTGTGCAAAGGCACAAAAAACGTGCAACTCTATGTCCAATTCGTCCAATGGACGATTTCAAGTCCACCAATTGGAGGGTGCCAAGTCTCGCCCTCCCGTTGGTCCGAGATGTTTCGTCTCTCGGAAAAATCCGCAAAAATACTAAATGACATAGCCGGAATTTTCCCTACGAAAGCTGTGGAAACGTTTCGTCGGAAAACGATTCTTTTAGTGAGTTGTGCACAAATAAAAACGTCCAAGGCTAAAACTTTTAAGGCCAAACTTTCGTACGTACGCCCTTACGTACATACTCCGGAAATACGGGGTATAACAGCGAGGAATACCTCACGCGGGTCCACGCGACCTATGCGGGTGAAATAGTCCCAGGAATAGGATTGCTAAATGATACTGCGGGCGGATGGTCCTGCTTGATCATGAGCTTCCTATTTTATATTGTAAGGATACTACTGTTTACTCTCATTGTTAGTAAGGCACAATGTGTTGTATTTTGATTATCATATATGTCCCCGGATTTGTTTGTGTTACCCTATGGTCATGCTTTTACGAGGTGGGATTCCGGGGCATGGGACCACGAGGTATTGAGGACACATGTGGGACTTGGTGTTCATGTATCCTTATTGGTGTTATTACATCATGGATCGCGGTGAGGAAGGATTCCACGGGCATGATTGATATTATGGGCGTGAGACCCATGGTTATATTGAGTAATGACTTTGAGGGCCTGCGTCCCTGACTTGATATGACTGCTTATGTGTTATGTACTGTAGGTTGGATATCATACATGTCTCCTGTGTTATTTAGACTGCTATGATTTTATTACAGTACTTATTGTTCACATACTTGGTACATTCTTCGTCGACCTCCTTCGGCCGCGTTCATGCCGCAGTTTAGGTCTGTTGTTTGGTGATCGGCAGGTGTAGGATCCTGCTCAGGGTTTTTGGATAGCTCCCTCTGTCCAGGAGTTTATCTTTTTGGTATATGTCCTTCAGTACAGGCTTTGTACAGTTTTGGGTACGGCGGGGCCTTGTCCCGTCATAGTTCAGTTTAACTCCTAGAGGTCTGTATTCATATGTGGGATTGGACTCGTGTACAGTGTAGTGTCTTTTATTATGTATATTATATGGCAGCCTCGTCGGCTTTGCCTTGCACGTACGTTGGTTTTTAAAAAAAAAAAAGAGGTGTTATTTCATTTCCGCAGTTTACTTAGTTGTTAAGGTAGAAGGGTGCCCAGGTAGGGCACCAGTCACGGGCCCGGGGTTCGGGGCGTGACAATAACACTTTATGTTTTAAACCAACCAAATTCATTTAGCACATGTACGTCTACCGTACTACATAGTTCACAACAATCATGCTAGAAGAGATAGGAAGAGGTTCACATACCTCGCGACGGTTATCGACAATTAGCAAAACGCTCCAAGTACTATAACCTTGCTAGCCTTTTCCACCCTTCAAGTAGAATACGCTACTCGTAGTACTTCAACCTATAATGGCCACAAAACGTCTATCAACTTCCAGATTTCTTCGTAGAATATTCTAAATACAATATTCCTTATTCTACAGAAAATTCGGCAGCACCTCCCCCCCCGTAACCACACAAATCTCCTCCTCTACTCAGGCCCGCTACCAGGCCAACAACTCCCAGGGGATTACACGTCTAACCGGACGTGTTCAATTCTACTTCACAGATATACTACACAATTCTACTGTAAATACATTCGATGTAAATCTGATTCAATCCTTTTCAATATTCATTCTACATATAGTATACTCAACTATACATTACTACAACATGTAATATCCAATTACAATAGGGGGATAAAGATCATTACCTCGATATGCCCAAAATTATCCAAGATTATCTGTCAATCCTGAGCAACGTTTAGCTCCTATTCTGTACGCTCCAAGAAACCCTTAGAAGTTTCTACACAATGTCTACTTAATACTTCAACCAACTATGAAGATTTTCCTAGGGCTTCGTTTTGTGACTAAAGGATATAAAGTAGTAGTTCCGGGCTTTTTGTATAGAGGAAACTTTGGAATACTACAAGGTATTTTGGAATAGTAACTATACTAGAAGACAACTTTTCTACCAAGGGGGGGGGGTGTTTCGACGAGACAATAAGGCAAGGGGGGGTTTGTTTCGGACGAGAGCTTCTACTAAGGAGGTTGGACGAGAACTACTAACAAGGGGGAGGGATTTTGAGACTTGGAAAGTGTTTTTGTGGATGAAGAAGTCTTGCACTTAAGGGGGGTATTTATAGGCCCTCCAATGGCCAAGATTCAAGCAAATGTAGGGTGGAGATTTGGATCCATGTGATGGATGAAGTCTTCCAACCAAGTGTCCACCACAACCTTGGGACATATGTCCACCACAACATTGGGACATATGTCCACCCCGAACCCCGGGCCCGTGACTGGTGCCCTACCTGGGCACCCTTATACCTTAACAACTAAGTAAACTGCGGAAATTTAATAACACCTCATCCTTTTTTATTTTAAAACCAACGTACGTGCAAGGCAAAGCCGACAAGGCTGCCATATAATATACAAACAAAAGACGATAACCGTCATATGATTCCAATCACATATGAATACGGACCTCAAGAGTTTTATCAAATATGACGGGACAAGGCCCCGTACCCATAATCGTACAAAGCCTGCATCAAGGAACTATACCAAAATGATAAACTCACGAGCAGGAGCTATCCAAAACTACGGCGGTCCTACACTGCCGATCACGGTGCGTGCCTAAACTGCGGCATGAACGCACCCGAGGAAGGTCGATGCGAAGAATGTACCAAGTATGTGAGCGAGTAAATGCGTAATGAAAACATAACAGTCTAAACAAAGCGGAGACATGTATGATAGCCAACCTACGATTACAATACATAAGCGATCATATCAAGTCGGGGGCAGCCTCAAAGTCACTACTCAAATATAACTATGGGTCTCACGCCCATAATATCAATCATGCGTGGAATCCTTCCTCATGGCGATCCATGATGTAATAACACCAATAAGGATACATGAACACCAAGTCCCACGCGTGTCCTAAATACCACGTGGTCTCATGCCCGGAATCCCACATCGTAAAAGCATGACCATAGGGTAACACAAACAAATCCGGACATATATGATAATCAAATTACAACACATTGTGCCTTACTAACAATGAGAGTAAACGATAGTATCCTTATAATATAAAATAGGAAGCTCATGATCAAAAGCAGACCATCCGCGCAGATCATTTAGCCATCCTACTCGCGGGACTATTTCACCCGCATAGGCGCGTGGACCGCGTGAGGTATTCCTCGCATGGGACTATTTCACCGCGTAAGCCCTTACGGACTCGCGTTAGGTATTCTCGCATAGGTGGACCCGCCGCGTGAGACTATTTCACTCAGCATAAGTCCTTACGGACCCGCGAGGTATTCCTCGTCGTGGGTAGCAATTCCACGAATCTGCAAATGCCACAAACCCGGGAATGAGCGAACGACCGATATACCAATAGCACAACCGGCTATTTCCGGCACATAAGCGGTTCTCAACTAAACAAGCCAAAGTACTTATCAAGGCACATAGAATAATTCTCAATTAATCAAGCCAAAGTACTTATCAAGGCACACTTAGACTAATTCTCAATTAATCAGGCCAAAGTACTTATCAAGGCACAAATAGAATAATTCTCAATTAACAAGCCAAAGTACTTATCAAGGCACACTTAGACAAATTCTCAATTTATCAAGCCAAAGTACTTATCAAGGCACAAATAGAATAATTCTCAATTAACAAGCCAAAGTACTTATCAAGGCACACTTAGACAAATTCTCAATTTATCAAGCCAAAGTACTTATCAAGGCACAAATAGAATAATTCTCAATTAACAAGCCAAAGTACTTATCAAGGCACACTTAGACAAATTCTCAATTTATCAAGCCAAAGTACTTATCAAGGCACACTTAGACTAATTCTCAATTGATCAGGCCAAAGTACTACGTACGTACATGTCACGACCCGACCCCGGGCCCGCGACTGGTGCCCTACCTGGGCACCCTTACAGGTATACATTAGAGAAAATCAGCGAAACATACATGAAACTTATAAAATAAAACAACAGTAATAAAACAACAGGTTAGCCGATAGGGCTACCTTCCTGAACGTACATACATAAACGAAGCAGTTGCCTCATTTCCTTTACAAACTGACCCACAAATGTGACTACAGAACTCTAAGAATTACAACTGCGGCGATGAGGCCGCCATACCCTGAATGTACATAAGTCTACTATATCGTGGAAACCGTACCAAATGATAAGCCTCCGAGTGAAAGGAGCTTCTTTCCAAAATCTGAGAGATCCTAAGAGCAAGGATCACCACACGGGTACTATAACTGCGGGCATGAGCGGCCGAAGAATTCGGTTAACAGTTTGTATGGAGCAGAAATAAAATGCAATAACCAAATCGTATCTGTATAAAGAATGTCCTTTTAACTCACGAAATCAATCATATATTAACTGCCTTTCCTTCTTTCAATAAAATTAACGACATATTCATACATACATACTTAAGAGTTTAATTCGGTCTTTTTCACATAACTTACATATCTTACATAACATAATCCGCCCATTATGGAGGACTTCTTATTTGGGAGCTTACTTTGATTATCCATACGTGATAACATGTCCGCCCATTTGCGGGACACGGTGTACTCATAAATCATGTGGCATAATCCGGCCCGCCTGTGGGGCTCGGTGTACTGTGGAATCATGTAGCATAATCCGGCCCTCCTGTGGGGCTCGGTGTAAGATGGCGTAACCCGGCCTATGTGAAGGCTCGGGGTAATATGGCGTGTCCGCCTATGTGTAGGCTCGGTGTATTTCATAACGTAATCCGGCCTATTCGTAGGCTCGGTGTATTTCATAACGTAATCCGGCCTATTCGTAGGCTCGGTGTATTTCATAACATAATCCGGCCTATTTGTAGGCTCGGTGTAATTCATAACGTAATCCGGCCTATTTGTAGGCTCGGTGTAATTCATAACGTAATCCGGCCTATTTGTAGGCTCGGTATAATTTTCCTTACATAACATTTTTAAACCATCTTTTCACTTCTTCTTAAGTCGTCATAACAACTTCCCATAAAGCTATTATAACAACCATTCATTTTAGAGAACTTATGTCACTTTTATTCTTACAACAATTTAGGAAAACGGGATCCAAAGATACTACGTACATACATACTTAAAAAGAATCGTATCGCTTAAAACATCATAATCCTTAAAAGACAATCAAAGTTCTTAGTCTTCAAACTTCATAACATACTTCCTTTAAAGCCCAATTACTTATACAAAAACATATAAAGTTCCATACCTTCCCAAAACCAAGTAATTCATTCCCTTAAAATCATATAACTTCCACTTTTAAAATCAATCCCCTTTTCACATATAAATTCAAGTCATTTTCGAACATAAAATCCACTTACTTACTTTAAACAATTCAAGACACATAGCCTTTAAATCAAATCTCATAACTTTCTAACCGTTCTTACCAACGTCTCCCATAAGACCTAGTAAGGACTTAGGACAATTTAAACATACTCTTAACTTAGATTCAACAATGTAAATACTTAACTTCTAAGAGTAGAAGGAATCTTGAAATACTATCACATGGAGATTTCATACGTAGGATCATGCCAAAGAAAGAAGAGGTTCACATACCTCGCGACGACTAGCGACAAGTTGCAAAAAGGCTCCAAAGTACTTCAACCTATAATGGCCACAATACGTCCATTAACCTCTTAATTCAAACGTAGAATATTCTAAGTGCTAAGTCGCTAAATTCTACGGAAAATCGGACAGCACCTCCTTTGTTTCTACTCACTTTGCCACCTTTTTCAAGGCCGAAATACAATAACCAAACAGCCCCAATTGGCTCTCATCAAAATAGAAGGTAGTCCAATACAAATGAATAACTAAATGACCAATTGGCTCACAATTTAGAAAGTAGTCCAAATTCGACCACCTAGAGTTCAACCATACCAATACTAATCAAATTTCCATTTCAATCCAATTTGTTAATCATAACATGATATCAAGTCGCATTTGGTTAAAATTACCACAATCTTCAAATCAATAACATGCGACGATTCTAATAACGACTAAATTGAAATCCAACTTAACATGGCTTACATTACATTCCGGATTTCCAATGCTACAATCAATCCACAATCCTTATAAACTTCTACATATCAACTTCATGCTAGCAACACGTAAAGCTAACAACAACAATATAAATATATAATCTTGTAACACATTAAAGGACAAAATTATACCTCAACGAATCTTAATCCAATTCCAATCCGAAGTCGCTCCTAGTAGTTTAGAACCTCTCCAAGACACTTCAATCCGCTCGTTGAGACCCTTAGAACCATACCAACAACTTTCCTTCAACTTCCAATCCAAAACCTAGAAAGACCCTTAGGTTTTCGTTTTGCGACTAACCCGCAAACTATTTTTTTCCAAGGTTTTTTCTATTGAGATATGCTTACACTACCCTCAAGAACCTTGGTTTAAAGTGTGGAGCCTAAAGAACAAGAAACGAAATTTTTTCCTTTTGAAGGAGAGGGAACCCGAGAGCTTCTTGCTCTTGCTCTTCAATTCTTGTGAATTTTTCTAAGTGTTAAGCTAGTCATACTACTACTAGTATTATAAAGAAACATGGAGGGTCAAGATGTAAACAATTGGGTGGTTTGGATGATCTCTTAACAAATATCAAGACTTGTGGGACCTTGACTTAGTCAAACTTCTCAAGCTAATCAACTTGCAAGACTTGCCATCTAGGACTATGGTCAATGACCATATTGGCCATGCCAATTTCGTCCAAGGCATCTATAAGGGGGGTGACACGTGTCGCCTCCCATTCGTCCACAATAATACGTTTCCGACAATTCCATAATTAGTTAAATTTTACAAGTCTCTAATTTAACACTTGCGAGTTCTTACGACGTTTCTTAAAACATGTCCTGTAATTACGGTGTAAGACATTCTTTTCAAAAGACTCCTTTTATGTAAAATCCCAAGATACTAACACCGTAGTATCAAGCGTGTCTATTCTTCAAAGTAAGTTACTATACTTTTGAAACTCATTTCAAGCTTGAAACCAAGTAACTTCAAATTTTCACAAACTAGGCAACTTATGCCGATTAATCAAAATAGACAACTTTCTAAACCTTCCATAAAGCCGTTATAACCAACTTCCCATAAAGCCGTTATAACCCTTTATGGTTTTAGACATATCCGTTCCTTTTATAACCAAGAGACTTATACTATTAAAACCAAGTATCACATACTTACAAATCAAGTTCTTAACTTTCAAAACACTTCAAGTCTCTTAATATATAGAAAACAAGTTTCTTCTACTTTTAAACCTCAAGTAACTCACTCCTTTAAAACAAGTTACTTCTCTTAAATCATGTCATTTCTCCTCTTTTAAAACAATTAAGTAAATCACTCCTTTGACTCACAAAGTCATTATAATGACCTTTAGGTTTTGGAACTAAGGCACTAGCCAAAAGGTTTGGAAACCACTTCCTTTTTAAGACTTCATGTACTTTAAGTAAAATACTTTCACTTTTAAGAATCCAAACTTCACTAAGGAAAATGGATTATACAACTTACAATTTAAACATCAAAGTACAATCAAGGGAGTACATAGAACGAATTCTATTTTAGGCAATCCAAATACAACCAAGGAATGGATCATTTAAGGAGTAGGACATACTTTCTTTATCTTAAGGAATCATGCTAGAAGAGGAGATAGTTCACATACCTTTTCGGCTAAAATCCACAAGCTAAGCCGAATACGCCGTACGTAGAAGTGTCAACCTATAATGGTCACAACAAGACTATCAACTTCTAGTCTTTAACGTAGAATAAAACTAAGTGTACGGTCTCTAATTCTACGGAAAATCGGGCAGCACTTCCTTTGTTTCTACTCACTTTGCCACCTTTTTCAAGGTCGAATACAATAACCAACACGCCACATTTAAGGCTCCAAACAACAACCAAACAAAGGGGATTACATGCCTTACAATACGTGTAAAATTCCGCCCCACAATTCATACCAAGTAGTTTAAAACTCAAAGCCATTCTCGGCCAACTACATACTAACAATTCAAGGTCTTTTCCAACCCTTTTCCAATTCCAAGTTCTAAGGTCTAACATGTTATATAGTTATAAACCATTTCAACAACTACGATTTCCTTCTTACACAACATGCGACGACTTAAACGAATAATCAACTTGAATTGTAGTCTTAAGGCTAACATGCTAGTTTTCAGATTAGGGTTCCAATAGCCAATATAATAATCAAACTTCGTAATATATAACTCATGCTTGCTAATAACCATAGCTACAACAATAAGTAAACCTTAATTGCTAAAACGACAAGATTATACCTTTATACGCCCTTAATATTTCCAAGAATCAAAGTCGTGCCTTAGCAATTATTAGCTCCTTTCCTTATGTTCCAATCCGCTCCAAACACTCCTTAGAAGCCTATGAAGAACCCATCTTCAAGTTCCAACTTCAAAGTTGAAGAACTCCTTAAGTTTCCGCCTTGCGACTAATATAACTCATGCTTGCTAATATCCATAGCTACAACAATAAGTAAGTCTTAACTACTAAAACGACAAAATTTATACCTTTATAAGCCCTTAAAAATTCCAAGATTCAAAGTCGTGCCTTAGCAATTTTTATCTTCATAAAGTCGTTATAACTAACTTCCCATAAAGCCATTATAACACTTTATGTTTTAAACAAACAAAATTCATTTCACACACGTACGTCTACCGTACTATATAGTTCACAACAATCATGCTCAAGAGTATAGGAAGAATCACATACCTTTTTAGCTTAAACCACAAGCCAAGTCAAGTATGGCCGCGCGTAGAAGATCCACCTATAAAGGCCACAATATATCTATCAATCTCTAGTTCTTTTCGTAGAATATTCTAAATACAAGATTCCTTATTCTACAGAAAATTCGGCAGCACCTCCCCACCCCCCCGCTATCACAAAAATCTCCTCCCCTATCAAGGCCCGCTACCAGGCCAACTACTCCCAGGGGCTTTACACGTCTAACCGGACGTGTTCAAATCTGCTTCACAATAATATGCCTGAAGTCTGTAAGTACACAATGTAAATCTGATTCAATTCTATCAATCTTCTTTCCTCATATAATATACTCAAGTATAACTACTACAACATGTAATATCCAATTACAATAGGGGGACATAGATCATTACCTCGATAAGCCCAAAATTATCCAAGTTTATAAGTCGATCCTGAGCAACGTTTAGCTCCAACTCCTTACGCTCCAACCCGCTCAGCGACCTCCTAAGTTTCCAACAACTTCTCTAAAAACTTCAACCAAACTAGGAAGATTTTTCTAGGGTTTCACTTTACGGCTATTGGAATAAAGTAGTATTTCCGGGCTCCTAGTATTGAAATAACTTTGGAATACTACTAGGGATACTAGGCCAAGGTATTTGGGATTATCCAACAATACACCAAGTATTTTCTACACAAGAGGGGGGAGGGACGAAAACTCACTAAAGGGAGGGAGTATTTTTGGCTTTGGAAAGTCTTCAAGTGTGGATGAAATACTCTTCAACCTAAGGGGGTATTCATAGAAGAATCAAGGGTCAAGATCAAGGTAAGTGTAGGGTCAAGATTGGGCCATGTGTGTGTGGGTCCCACCACACCACATGGCCAACGAAATTGCTAGACAAGTGGCTTTCCACTTGTTAGCCCATTTCGGCCAAGGGACAAGTGGCTAGCCACTTGTCCTACCATTTCGGCCAAGGTGCCACATGGGGGTGACACGTGTCGCCCCCCGACTCGTCCAAAATATTTCGTCTTTCGAAAATATCCAAAATACCGAAAATCTCAAAAACAAAGCGGGCCCCACAAAATCGTAAATTTCTCTCGTGGGCCCCATGTGACCATTTCCGAAAATAAAATCTCATAATTCTAAATTAATCCAAGAAGTCCAAATACCAAATCTGGGAATCCAATTCCCATTAACGAACCATTTTCTTCACAAAAACCGGAAACTTTTCCGTCAAAAAAATCACATCTTCCTTTCTTTCCAAAATTTCTATCGTATTCTCGTACGTACATTCTCACATATATATCCTGAAACTACGGGGTATAACATTCTTCCCCCCTTAGAAACATTCGTCCTGAATGTTCCTTCTAAGCCTCTAATCAAACGTGTGCCGGTATAGTCTCCACTACTATACTTACATAAAAACCGATCATGCCACCACTGGCCAGAATATAACATGTGCGCAAAACTCAAATCCAAGCCAATGAGGAAACACCTCCAACGTCACAAAAAGCTCACACCCAAGGTCTAAAGGATACTCCCTTCGCATCCTCTCTTCACAAAAGACTAATCACTTCCGTTCTCACATCACATGTTCACTTCTTTCCTTTCTCGTCGTACCCTTCTCGACACTCGAACTCTTTCTAGTACATGTACCACACTTCAGTCATCGCTTCAGTTTCCAAAACTTTGGGGCCACTACCCCCAAACTTGGTCATCTCACTAGCTTCAATTTCCTCTAAGGCCATTCCCGGCCTTCACGATCCGATTCTAGTCGAACACATCCACGAACTCATACGATGGTTACCTAAACTTGGGCCTAGCACCCTAGTGACCCTATCACAAAGCGGGACCACCACAAACTGACCCCACCCCAAACCGGGCTGCGGGTTGACACGCAACCTTGCCTCAACCCGACCCATTATCGCGCCAACTCTCTCGTTCCCCGATCCGGAACAATCTCACTAATCAAGTCACGAAAACCTAATGGTCTTCTTAGCTCAACTACCCTCTTATAAATCACACCACTCAGGGACTTATCACACAATTATACTCCACGTATACAATGTACTCCGACAAAGATCAAATCGTAAACAAAATCTTTTACTCAAGACGGCCTTGCATCCAAGGTCTCCACGTATAATATTCTAAGGCTCACAATCTCTATGTACCCAACTTCCCCCTTTACTAACCAAGCCTCTAAATCACAATTTAGCATAACGCTATCTGAACATAATACTCAGCACATCATCATATCATAAACGATACCACTTCTGAGGGTGAAGGATATACCTTGTTATACCCGTATTTCCGGTATGTATGCGTGGGGCGTGCGTGAAATTTGAACTTGTGATTTAGGCTTGGCGAATTCTTTTGTTCACAACACCCGATTTGAGTCGTTTTTCGACTAAACGTTTCTACCTTTCGTAGGGAATTTCCGCTATGTCATTTTAATTTTTAAGCGGATTTTTCCGAGAGACGAAACATTTTGGACCAACGGAGGGTGGCGTGTGTCACCTCGCATTGGAAGCAGGCGGCAACCCTTGGCGAATTGGGCTACTTTATGGCCTTGATTTGTGCCTTGTTTTGTGCCTTGTTTTGTGGAGTGTTTTGTGGAGTAGGGTTAGGGTGCACATGGCTTGATCTTGGCCCTACACTTGCTATGCACTTGGCAAGATCTTGGCCATTGGTTGGCCTTGGCTTGTGCTATAAATACCCCTCTCCCTTTGATGAATTCTTCATCCTTTCCACAAATCTTCTAAGTGTTTGTAACGACCCGTTCCGGGGCCCGTTACTTGTGCCTTATCCCGGGCACCCTAGTGATACAATCATCAGAGAAAACCAGCGGAAAATAAAACTTTAAACAAGAAACAAGATACGATCATAAAGCAGGCCAACCCAACGGTTACCTTCCAATAACATATATAAATACAACTCTTACAAAACGAACAGTTTAATCTTTTTTTACAAACCCTGCCCACAACATTTGATGCACTCTAAGATTTACAACAACTATGGCGGACAGGCCCGCCATACCCCTGAATGTACAAGAACCTACAACTCAGGGAACACATACCAAAAGATAAGCCTCCGGAGAAACGGAGCTTCCCAAAACGCTGAACTGAGATCCTAAGAGCGAGGATCCACGACCGATGTACCTCTACCGCGGATGAACGCGGCCGAAGGAGGTCAAGGCAATTGCAGTATGGCGCAAAAATCAGTAATGAAATCATACTAGTCTATATAAAGCGGGAGACATGTATGATAACCAAACTCTGATTCACAACATAAAGCAATCATGTCGATCGGACTCACGCCTCAAGTCATCACTCAAATATAACTATGGGTCTCACGCCACAACATCAATCATGTTCGCATCACGGCGCGTGCCCCGGACTGCGCCGGTGTAGACATGTCCATGATGCAACAATAATACCAATGCCCGGCCACATGCCTAATTCTACCTCGGTGTAGACACGCCCATGTGACATCAACAATAATATCTTTGGGTGATCAACCACGCCGCACGCCACATGCCCGAATTCTACCTCGGTGTAGACATGTCCATGTAACCACAATAACAATATATCGGGTAATCAACCCGACCGCGTAGCCGCATGCCCCGAATTCTACCTCGGTGTAGACGCCCATGTGACATCATCAACAAGCGATAATCAAAATGGAAACATACCCGTGGAATTCTCCATCACCGCCGACGTCGAGTAAGTTCTCGACAAGTCGACCGGCCTCTATCGAGAGACGGTAACACAGAAATACCACACTTGCACAACAAAGGCTATCATCACAAGCATAGGCAAGTTTCACAACAACAAGCATAGGCAAGTTTCACAACAACAAGCATAGGAAAGTTTCACAACAACTCAAAGTACTTTCATTTTATGCCAAAGTCCGGGTTTTTAACCCCAGAGTACTACATACGTTAAGTTCTTTTAAAAGAGATCCATTACCTTTATAAAAGTCACCCGATACCCGTAGTATTAGAATGACCAACCCACATTCCTTTTCAAAATCAAGTAACAACATTCTTTTCCTAAGTTCCAGTTTGCCTAGTTTCAATTACTCAAGCTTCTCATTTTCAAATGGTTTCATAGTTCCCAAACTTAATCACTTGATTCCTTTTTAGAACAATTGAGTAATATATGTCTCACGTGAGAGTAGGTTATTCTTGTTTACAACATACTTATTACGGCAGCCATGATCTAGAAGATGTAATATCATTTTGTCTCATCTTAGTTTCTATGCAGATGGAGGTTTCTACTGGTTTTAATACGATACATCATTATTCAATACATTTTCCTTTATTAACGCTGATGCAGTCGATACATTTCGATTTCGAAATCAGTAAAACATTATTCCTTTAAATAAAACCAAGTGTTACTCTCCCTTCAAAACGATTTATAAATCTTTTGAAATACATCAAGTTCTTTATTATGACTTAGCCAGTTATAATTCACATCAGTTTAAAACCACACAGTATTTTCTTACCTACAAAGTATTATAACCGACTTCCCATAAAGCCGTTATAACACTTTATGTTTAAGAACAATCAAACACGCTAACACACGTATGCGTCTACCGTACTACATAGTTCACACATATCATGCTAGAAGAGATAGGAAGAGGTTCACATACCTCGACGATTTATCGACAATAAGCAAAATGCTCCAAGTACTCTGACGCACTAGCCCTTTCCACTCGAGTAGAATACGCTACTCTTAGTACTTCCACCTATAAAGGTCACAACGTCTATTAACCCCAAAACACAAGTTACTATCTTTCTACGAAAATTCGGCACCTCCCCCCCATGAGCGTAAATCTCTCTCTTCATTCGCTACGGCTAGCCACTAAGCCAAATCCGTGGGGGGTTCTATATGAAAGCGTGTACAATTCTACTCAAGAATACTACACAATCTACCGATACCCTATGTAAATACAGTTGATTCGATTCTTTATTCTTGGGCTTAAGTCAAAAGACATTGCCAAATACTAAGTATAGTTCCATATATAGTATACTTCAACTATATATTCTAACAAACATGTAATCTCCAATTACAATAAGGGGACAAGAATATTTACCTCGATAAGCCCAAAATTATCCAAGTTATAATGTCGATCCTGAGCAAGGTTTAGCTCTACTCGCGCTCAATCCGCTCCAAACAACCCTTAGAAGTTCTAACCAACTTCTCAAATACTTCAACCCACTATGAAGATTTCCTTAGGGTTTTGGTTTGAGACTAAAAGGACAAAAGGTAGTATTTCCGGGCTCTACGTATAGAGGTAACTTTTGGAATACAACAAGGTAAAGGCTAAGGTATTTTGGGCATTATAACAATACTAGGAGAAGTATTTCAATGCCACAAGGGAGGGGTATTATACGAAAACAACTAGACTAGGGGTACCCACGGCGCGAGCACCTGAGGGAGGAGGAGAACCCCCGGCCAAAGGCCACATGAAAAGGGGGAGGCTCTTGGCTAGAGCTCACAAAGAGGGGAGGAGGGTTTCAAGACTTGGAAGTTTTGGAATGGATGAAGTCTTCACACAGGGGTATTTATAGCAAAACCAAAGGCGACCAAGGGCCAAGATCCTTCCAAGTGTAAGGCAAGTGTAAGGCCAAGATCAAGCCAAGTGCACCCTAACCCCTACTCCACAAAACATGCCACAAAACATTGCAAAAACATTGCACAAAACAATGCCACAACAAGGCACCACCCAGACCTAAGGCGTCGAGGTGACAAGTGTCACCTCTTGTTACAAAATGTTCCGCCCTTCGGAAAAATCCGCCAAAAATACAAAGCGACATAGCCGAATTTTCCGCCGCAGTTCACGTAAGCGTTTAGTCAAAACGACTCTAAGGTGTTGTGCACAAAGGTAACCGGCGAAGCCACTGGCGGGGTGACACGTGTCACCCTCCTATTGGCCCTCATAAAGCGTCTTCGAAAAATATCCACAATGGCCAAAATCTAAAACAAAGTGGGCCCTACAAGCCAGTAAATTTCTCCGTGGGCCCACGTGACCATTTCAAAATAAAATCTCAAAATTCTAATATAATCTATGAAGTCCAAATACCAAATCTGGGAATCAATTCCCATTAACGAACCTTTTTCTTCACAAATAATCGGAAACTTTTCCGTCGAAAACTCACATCTTCCTTTCTTTTCAAAATTTCTGTCGTACTCTCTCACGTACGTCCTCACATATATACCCTGCAACTGGGTATAACGGTGTAAAATCCCTCCTCTCCCCTCTTGTTGACTCGTCCAGCTCTTTCCCTTTGAAAGGCCCCTCGCGAGAGCCCTCCACACTCTCAGTAGTGTGGCGTGGTACCCCACTAGCCTAGTTGCTTTAATAATACCCCCTTTGTGGTGTAGAAATACTCTCAAAAGTATTGTTATAATGCCCAATTACCTTAGCCGTATACCTTGTAGTATTCTAAGGTTATACTATCTGGCTTAGGAAATACTATTATACTTCCGTCAGTCCAAAACCGAAACCCTAGGAAAATCTCCATAGTCCGTTGGGTATTTTGTAGAAGTTAGTTAGAACTTCTAAGGGTGGTTTAAATGAGTTGGAGCGCTCGGAGTTGGAGCTAAGCGATTGCCAGGATCGACTTTATACTTGGATAATTATGGTCTTATCGAGGTAAATATCTTGTCCTCTATTGTAATTGGAAATTACATGATTGTTAGACTATAGTTGAAGTATACTATATGTAGAAGCGAACGTTGTTGTCGGCAATGTCTTTTGACTTAAGCTGAATAATAAGAAACCTTTTCGAAAGAAGAATCTTGAATTGTATTTACATAGGGTGTATTCTGATGAACTTGTGTAGCTTTTACGTGGAGTAAATTGTACCCGTTGGGTTAGATGTATAACCCCTTGTTGGCTTGGTAGCGGCCTCGATAAAGGAGGAGATTCTCTGTTGCGGGGAGGTCTTTGCGAATTTTCGTAGAATGTTGCGATGAGGTCTAAATGTTAATAAGCGCCTTGTGGCCTTATAGGTTGAAGTACTACGTGTGGCGCGATCTACTTGGCTTAAGGAGTAGCCGGCGGTTGGAAGTACTTGGGCGTTTGCTATTAGTCGATACTGCGTCGCGAGGTATGTGAACCTCTTCCTATCTCTTCTAGCATGATATGTGTGAACTATGTAGTGCGGTGAGCGTGCGTGTGTTAAATGTATTTGATTGGTTTGAAACATAAAGTGTTATAACGGCTTTATGGGAAGTTGGTTATAACAACTTTATGTAGGTCAGAAAATACTTTGTGGTTTTAAAGGTAAATGATTTGTTTATAAGCGGCTTGATGTGTGATAATAAAGAACTTGAAGTATTTCAAAAGATTTCTAAATCGTTTTGAAAGAAGAGTGATACTTGGTTTCTTTGAAAACTTAAGAGTTATACTAGCTTTATGGGAAGTTAGGTATAACGGCTTAAGAATGTTTCTTGATTTTGGAAATCGGGATGTGTATCGACAAACCAACTGCGGCGTTAATAAAAGGAAATGTTTTGAATAATTAAGTATTATTAAAACCGGTAGAAACTTCCATCTGCATAGAAGCTAAGATGAGACAAAATGATATTTCCTAGATCATAGGCTTTGTAATAAGATTGTTATAAACAAGAATATCCTACTCACATAAGACTTATGTTTCTCAGTTGTTTAAAAGAGAATTATATTCTTAAATGAATAAGACTACGAACTCTGAAACCTTTCTAAAATAAGAAAGCGTGAACATTTGAAATTAGGCAAACTTGGGCGTTTGGAAAATAATGTTGTTACTTGATTTTACAAAGGTAAGTATTTTAGTTTACTTAAAAAGATAGTCACTCTATTTTTATATACTACGGGTATTGTGTGACTTTTGACGTACCTTTAAAGAGTTATTGTATAAAGTACTTTGGGATTAATTCGAACTTGTTAACTTAAAGTAGAAAGTACCTTGTGTGAATAACTTGATTGTATTGAATTGTGATAGCACAGTAATACTTTCGTTGCTTTGATAAGTAATCATGTTAGGATGCTACGTGTGATAGTATCTTGTGATGTTTGTGTAAAGGGTTTTCCCTTGATTGTGCTTCTTAACTATCGGTCGTTATGATAGTATTGTGCCACTCATCGTGACATATTCGGAGGTTAAGGCCCTCCGATCTGGGGTAGACTTCAGCGGGTCGATGGACTATGATTCGAGAATACCTTATGCGGGTGCAGTAGGGCCTATCGCGGGCTGCGGGAGTTCGGAGTTAGTGTGCGGCCGCCTTGTGGTCATGCGGTCCTTGTGGCCATGCGGACGGCGAGTCGAGGGCCGCCGGGAGTAGCTACCCTCGATGTGGGTTATACCTCATGCGGGCCTATGAGTTTGGCCTATGCGGGCTGCGGGAGTTCGAGGTTGAAGCGCGTACATTGATCTGCGGGCAAGTGGCGGCTTTGATCATGTGACGGTCTAGACAAATCTTATAATCTGATTCATGACCTGGTTGGTATGCGTGGGTTTTAGTAGTCGGCTATGCCTTCGTACTTACCGTCTGATTTTATTATGACACAGTGGGACACGGTGTTCATGTGTGTTCCTTGGTGCTTTTATATCATAGGCTGCGGCGATGAGGAAGGTATTCCACGGGCATGATTGATGTTGTGGGCACGAGACCCATTGTTATACTTGAGTGATGACTTGAGGCGTGAGTCACGACTTGACATGGCTTGCTTTGTTGTAAGCGTAGTTTGATTATCATACATGTCTCTGCTTTATATAGCTGCTATGATTTCATTTCTGATATTTATTTTGATTTCACATACTCGGTACTGTTATCTTGACCTCCTTCGGCTGCGTTCATGCGCGAGTAAAGGTACACCGATCGTTGATCCTCGCTCTTAGGGTCACGATTCAGCGTTTGGGAAAGCTCCGTTTCTCCGGAGGCTTATCGTGGTATAGTCCCCTGTTGTTTTAGGTGCTTACATTCAGGGGTATGACGGGGCCCTGTCCCGTCGTTGTTGTCATATCATTCGTAGAGGTCTGTAGTACTGTTGTGGGCAGGGTTTATAAAAGGGATTAAATTGTTCATTTGTAAGAGTTGTTATTTATATATATGCCGAAAGGCAAGTTTTCCTCAGATTACTGTTTTGTACTTCATTTGTTTCATGTATGTGTTTTATGTTCGTGATTACTCGATGTTGTATCACTAGGGTGCGGGGTAAGGCACCGATCCACGCCTAGGTTCGGTCGTGACAAAAGTGGTATCGAGCGATAAATCCTCGGAAAGTGTCTACGAACCGTATCGATGAAGTCTTGATTATTGGTGTGTTGTGCACCACACCAATAATCAGGAGGCTATAGGATATTTAGGATTGGTTTCTATTTCTTCTTACTCTGAGATCGTGCCTTAGAGTTGTGTTGTAAGTTAGACCCTCTAACGTATTTCTTTCCCTTACCGATATGCCTCGCGTGAGGCAAAACCGGGCCCGGGAGGCGAGCGAGGAGGCTGCGAATAGAGTTGGAGGGTTCGTGGGCACGCAGGCCCAATCATTACCTAGGGTAATGCTTCATTCGAGGATTTCTGCGGCGTCGCTGCTAGCCCAGTGAGTTTAAGCACGGCGGCGACAGCGGTTCCTCTGCGGCCATGATATGTGAACCTTGTTCCACGGCCAGAGCAGAGAATATAGATTTCAAGGAAGCGACCTGTTACTAACTATGGATTTGACTACCGGAGAGTATACCGATGTATCGCGAGTCTTGATGAATATCAACGAAAGGTTGTGCAAGAGTAAGTTCTTGATTGAAGCTTGAGCATGGCACGTATGCGGGCTTTGCGCGCGAGCGAGGCGATGTAGAGATCGGCGGGTTAACGAAGGGCGATAGAAGAGGGCGAGCGGCAAGGTCCTTTGGTAACTTTCGGCGAAGTCGCCTCGCGGCCGATTAGATTTGCACATCCACGGTCGCAGTGGTCTTCCACGGATTTCGGGGCGTTCGGGGTATGCGAGGAGTTGGTTAGAACTCCGTGGCTTAGGTTCACGGTTGTGAGCGTCATCGGGAATGTCGTCTTTTAGTTAGTACTTGTTGTACCTATGACGTCAGTCGATGTCGAAAGAGTGTCTGGTAGAAGGACTTAGCCGAGGATCGGTGGGTAGTTCGTCACCTTCAGCTATCGCCTACTGCAGGCGGGTTTGATTAAACGACTAAGGGAGTGAAGCGATAGATATAGATATATCCTTAACCCTCAGAGATCTGTATATGTGATAAGGTGAGTATACCTTAAGTGCTATGTTCGATAGCGATGTGTTAGTTGTGATTAGAAATCATGATGGGTTAAGAGTAAGATTTTGGGGATAGAGAAGGTGTGAGCCTTAGAGTTTTATACGTAGAGACCTTAGAGGTGAGGCCATCTCGAGAAAGGTGTAGTGTTATGTTTGATCCGTATCGGAAGTGCATAGTGCACGTGAGCTACGTTTGGGATAGGTCCTAAGTAGTGTGGAATGAAGGGGTAGTTGAGCTAAGAAGACCGCTGGGTTTTCGTAGCGTGATTAGTGAAGTTTTCTTCGTGGAGCTAGCATTGTGCGGCGTTGCGGGTCGGGTTGAGGCCGCGTTGCGGGTCAACCAGCGGCGAGTTTGGTGGTGGGGTCGGTTGTGGTGGTCCGTCTTGTGTTAGGGTCATGAGGGTGTTAGGCCCAAGTTTAGTTGACGTGCGAGTTCGTGGATGCGTTCGACCGGTGGTTGGGCGATGGGGCAGCCCATCGTGTTCTTGATCGGGACCGTTCACTCGGCGATGTTGTTTTAACGAAGGTTGTAAAGGCTGCACGGGGTGCCTACCTTCACCTTATGGCAGACAGTGGAGCCCAGGGTACGGCTGTTTTTTTTTCTGGAAGTTTTACCAAACATGTGTTAAGAACTCATGTGAGTCTCAAAATCGCATTCGCCCTCGGGCCAGTGCTTAGATTTCAGGGATAGTTGTTTGGATTGTTGTCTCCTGTGGAGGGAGTGTTTAGGCTACCATTTCGGTGTTCGGATGTCACCTTTTGAAGCCTTGTAGGCGGAAGTGTAAAGTTGCGATCGATTGGTTCGATGTTGGCAAGGTTGACGATTAGTTCGAGCTTGTTCCGGTGATTGTGGATAGTGTGAAGCTTGTCTAGAAGAAGTTCCGGCGGCTCGGAGGAATCGTGCGGATAATCGGCGGCAAGCTTAGAGTTGAGTTGGTGGTCGGTCTTCTTGAAAGTACCACCGGACGGTGTGAGCTTTGGAAAGCGAGAAACTTAGCGAGTTACTTTGGGCCTTTGAGAGTTCATGTGAAGAATAGGCGGGTTGCCTATATGTTAGCATTTGCCGTCCGACTTAGGAGGCGGGGCGTCCGATCTTTCGTATTGTTATGTTCGAAAGTATCGAAGATCCATCCGAATGTTCCCGATTAATGATGCCACGTAAAGAGATAGTAACCCGAGTTTTGGAAACTAAAGCGATATCGAAATGTGGTAAGGGTTCGAGTGTCGACAACCTTGGTGATCGCATGCGGCCGGTACCATTTGTTGGAGTCGTCGGAGCAAGGCTCGCGACAAAGTGACAAAAGTGGTATCATTTTGGTGATGTTAGAGGTGTTTCCTCGTGGACTTGGATGTAAGTTTTTATGTGCGCGGGTGTTTTACGTGGCGGATGTGGCGGGTTGGTTCTCGTAAGTATAGTAGTGAAGACTATCTTTGGCGCGCGTTGTTTTGAGACTTAGAAGGAACATTGGGGCGAATGTTTCTAAGGAGGAGAATGTTATACCGTATTTCAGTATGCGTGGGGCGTGCGTAGAAATTTGAACTTGTGATTTAGGCTTGGCGAATTCTTTTTGTTCACAACACCCGATTTGAGTCGTTTTTAATGACGTTTCCACGACTTTCGTAGGGAATTTCCGGCTATGTCATTTTAATTTTTGCGGATTTTTCCGAGAGGCGAAACATTTTGGACCACGGGAGGGTGACATGTGTCACCTCACATTGGAAGCAAGCGGCAACCCTTGGCGAATTGGGCTACTTTATGGCCTTGATTTGTGCCTTGTTTTGTGCCTTGTTTTGTGGAGTGTTTTGTGGAGTAGGGTTAGGGTGCACATGGCTTGATCTTGGCCTACACTTGCTATGCACTTGGCAAGATCTTGGCCATTGGTTGGCCTTGTCTATAAATACCCTCTCCCTTTGATGAATTCTTCATCCTTTCCACAAATCTTCTAAGTGTTAAAATCCCTCCCTCTCCTCTTGTTGACTCTCGTCCAAGAATCCTCTCCCCTTTGAAAGGCCCCTTGGCAGAGCCCTCTCCACCCCTCCTAGTAGTGTGGCCGTAGGTACCCCACTGCTAGTTGCTTTCGTATAATACCCCCTTTGTGGTGTAGAAATACTCTCAAAAGTATTGTTATAATGCCCAATTACCTTAGCCAGTATACCTTGTCGTATTCTAAGGTTATACCTATCTGGCTTAGGAAATACTATTATACTTCCGTCGATCCACAAAACCGAAACCACTAGGAAAATCTCCATAGTCAGTTGGAGTATTGTGTAGAAGTTGGTTAGAACTTCTAAGGGTGGTTTAGAGCGGGTTGGGCGCTCGGAGTTGGAGCTAAGCGATTGCCGGGATCGACTTTATACTTGGATAATTATGGGCTTATCGAGGTAAATATCTTGTCCTCTATTGTAATTGGAAATTACATGATTGTTAGACTATAGTTGAAGTATACTATATGTAGAATGAGCGTTGTTGTCGGCAATGTCTTTTGACTTAAGCTGAATAATAAGAAACCTTTTCGAAGAAGAAGTCTTGAATCAGTATTTACATAGGGTGTATTCTGATAGACTTGTGTAGCTTTTACGTAGAGTAGAATTGTACCGTTCGGGTTAGATGTATAACCCACTGGTTGGCTTGGTAGCGGCCTCGATAAAGGAGGAGATTTCTGTTTGTTGCGGGGAGGTCTTCTTAGAATTTTCGGTAGAATGTTCTGCGATGAGGTATAAATGTTAATAAGCGCCTTGTGGCCTTATAGGTTGAAGTACTACGTGTGGCGCGATCTACTTGGCTTGGGAGTAGCCGACGGTTGGAAGTACTTGGAGCGTTTTGCTATTAGTCGATGCTCGTCGCGAGGTATGTGAACCTCTTCCTATCTCTTCTAGCATGATATGTGTGAACTATGTAGCGGTAGGCGTACGTGTGTTAAATGTATTTGATTGGTTTGAAACATAAAGTGTTATAACGGCTTTATGGGAAGTTGGTTATAACGACTTTATGTAGGTCGAAAATACTTTGTGGTTTTAAAAGGTAAATGATTTGTTTATAAGCGGCTTGATGTGTGATAATAAAGAACTTGAAGTATTTCAAAAGATTTCATCGTTTTGAAAGAAGAGTGATACTTGGTTTCTTTTGAAAACTTAAGAGTTATACTAGCTTTATGGGAAGTTAGGTATAGCGGCTTAGAATGTTTCTTGATTTTGGAAATCGGGATGTGTATCGACAAACCAACTGCGGCGTTAATAAAAGGAAATGTTTTGAATAATTAAGTATTATTAAAACCAGTAGAAACTTCCATCTGCATAGAAGCTAAGATGAGACAAAATGATATTTCCTAGATCATGATTTCTTTGTAATAAGATTGTTATAAACAAGAATATCCTACTCATAAGACTTATGTTTCTCAGTTGTTTAAAGAGAATTATATTCTTAAATGAATAAGACTACGAACTCTGAAACCTTTCTAAAATAAGAAACGTGAACATTTGAAATTAGGCAAACTTGGGCGTTTGGAAAATAATGTTGTTACTTGATTTTACAAAGGTAAGTATTTTAGTTTACTTAAAAAGATAGTCACTCTATTTTTATATACTACGGGTATTGTGTGACTTTTGACGTGCCTTTTAAAGAGTTATTGTATAAAGTACTTTGGGATTAATTCGAACTTGTTAACTTAAAGTAGAAAGTACCTTGTGTGAATAACTTGATTGTATTGAATTGTGATAGCACAGTAATACTTTCGTTGCTTTGATAAGTAATCATGTTAGGATGCTACGTGTGATAGTATCTTGTGATGTTTGTGTAAAGGGTTTTCCCTTGATTGTGCTTCTTAACTATCGGTCGTTATGATAGTATTGTGCCACCATCGTGACATATTCGGAGGTTAAGGCGCCTCCGATGCGGGGTAGACTTCGGGCGGGTCGATGGACCTATGATTCGAGAATACCTTATGCGGTGCAGTAGGGCCTATCGCGGAGCTGCGGGGAGTTCGAGTTAGTGTCGCGGCCCTTGTGGTCATGCGGTCCTTGTGGCCGTGCGGACGGCGAGTCGGGGCGCTGCGGGTAGCTACCCTCGATGCGGGGTTATACCTCATGCGGGCCTATGAGTTTGGCCTATGCGAGTGCGGGAGTTCGAGGGTTAGGCGTACATTGATCTGCGGGCAAGTGGCGGCTTTGATCATGTGACGGTCTAGGCAGATCTTATGATCTGATTCATGACTGGTTGGTGCTGTAGGTTTTTAGTAGTCGGCTATGCCTTCGTACTTACCCGTCTGATTTTATTATGACACGAGTGGGACACGGTGTTCATGTGTGTTCCTTGGTGCTTTTATATCATAGATGCCGGCGGTGAGGAAGGTATTCCACAGGCGTGATTGATGTTGTGGGCACGAGACCCATTGTTATACTTGAGTGATGACTTGAGGCGTGAGTCACGACTTGACATGGCTTGCTTTGTTGTAAACGTAGTTTCGTTATCATACATGTCTCTGCTTTATATGACTGCTATGATTTCATTTCTGATTTATTTTGATTTCACATACTCGTTTTTGTTATCGACCTCGCTTGAAGTGCGTTCATGCCGCGAGTAAAGGTACACGATCGTTGATCCTCGCTCTTAGGGTCACGATTCAGCGTTGGGAAAGCTCCGTTTCTCCGAGGCTTATCGTGGTATAGTCCCTGTTGTTTTAGGTGCTTACATTCGAGGTATGGCGGGGCCTGTCGTCGTTGTTGTCATATCATTCGTAGAAGTGCAGTAATCTTGTTGTGGCGGGGTTTATAAAAGGGATTAAAGCTGTTCATTTGTAAGAGTTGTTATTTATATATATGCCGAAAGGCAAGTTTTCCTCAGTTCTTGTTTTGTACTTCATTTGTTTCATGTATGTGTTTTATGTTCGATTACTCGATGTTGTATCACTAGGGTGCCCGGTAAGGCACGATCCACGAGCCAGTTCGGTCGTGACATACCTGAAATCAAATAGGCGGTTCCAATGACCGCTAGGCGGAACTTCCACCACGACCCTGCTCGCACGCCGTGTATGAACACCTGCTGCTATCGGCGAAGAACCCACAACAGATCCCGAAGGCCGAGTCTCAACATCCGCGCTACCTCTGGTAGGACAATTTCTCGCAAAATGGCCCTGCTGGCCACATGTAAAACAAGTCCTCTGACACTCCCCCGAATGGGGTTTACCACACTGGCTACACTTAGGTCGGGGTGGCTTCATCTGGCCAGCACCCCAACTCCCCTGAAAACCTGAACCCTTGGAGCCCTGACCTGCTCCTGAATACTCTGGAGGCCCTGAAGGCGTGAGGACCACTGCATCTTGGCGACGGCGTATAACTAGTCTGCTGCTGCGGCGGTCCGCCTTGAAAGTCACCAAAGGACCCTGCCGTCCTGGCCTTCTTCTGCTGGTATTGGACAATCCGTCGGTCTCTCCGTGCCTCACACCCTAGTGCATGAGCCTGCATGCGGGCAATGTCGTGCACATGGTGACGATACACCGAACAAGACTGCGCCGAGTAGTCAAGCCTGTGACGTAGCGGTGTACTCTGTCCTCCATATTAGCTACTAACGCAGGGACATATTGAGCCAACGAGTAGAACTCTACGTTGTACTCCCGAACTGTGCGTCTTTCCTGTCTCAGCATCGAAAACAGCCGGCCGTGCCTCATCATCTGCGGAGGTAAAAAATGGCTGAGAAATGCCTCCGAGAACTCGTCCCAAACAGCTGGAGGCGTATTGTTATACCCCGTATTTCCTGAGTATGTACGTGTGGGCATACGTAGAAAAGTTTGGGCCTTAAAGTTAGGCAAGTTTCGAATTTGTACACAACCCCCGTAAAGAGTCGTTTTTCGACGAAACGTTTTACAGAACTTGCGAAGGGAAAATTCCGGCTATGTCATTTTTTATTTTTGCGGATTTTTCCGAGAGGCGAAATATTTTGGACCAACGAGAGGGCGACACTTGTCACCCTCAAGTGGCGGATGGTGGACGACTTTGGGTCACGTTTTTGGCCATGTTTTGGCCTTGTTTTGTGCCTTGTTTTGTGGCTTGTTTTGTGCCTTGTTTTGTGGCTTGTTTTGTGCCTTGTTTTGTGGCTTGTTTTGTGGAGTAGGGATAGGGGGCACTTGGGCAAATCTTGGCCCTCCACTTGCCCCCCACATGGCTTGATCTTGGCCATTGATCTTCCTATAAATACCCCCCCCCCCCTTTGTGAAGACTTCATCATCCACAAATGTTTCCAAGTCTTGAAATCTCCCTCCCCTCTTCTTGTTGTGTTCGTCCAAAGCCTCTCCCCCTCCCCCTTTGAGAGGCCTTGTGGCCGAGAGGGTACCCCCCCTCCTAGTGGTGTTGACCGAGGGGTACACCCCCCCTTGCCTTGTATGGTTCTCGTAATACCCCCCCTTTTTTGGTAGAGAAATAATCTCCAAGTATTGTTACTATACCCAAAATACCTTGTATATACCTGTAGTATTCCAAAAGTTACCTCGATACGTAGAGCCCGGAAATACTACCTTTTGTCCTTTAGTCTCAAACCGAAACCCTAAGGAAAATCTTCATAGCGTGTTGAAGTATTAAGTAGAAGTTGCGTAGAACTTCTAAGGGTTGTTTGGAGCGGGTTGGAGCGCCGAGTGGAGCTAAACGTTGCTCAGATCGACATTTATACTTGGATAATTTTGGGCTTATCGAGGTAAATACACTGACCTTCTTTTGTAATTAGAGTACATCTTTGTTGAAGTATAAGAATTAAGTATAAGTTATATACCGAAGGTATATAAGAAGGAAGACTGTACTTACATGGGGTACTTACAATGAGACTTGTGTAGTTTGGCGGGTAGGAAGTCTTTGATTTTCCGTAGAATTATTTTACGTATAGTCTAGTCATTGATAGACTTGTGTGACCATTATAGGGTGAAATCTTTGCGAGTGGCGTATTACTCGAAGAAGTGAAAAAGGCTAAGCAGGATTACGATTGCTTTGGAGCTATTTGCTAATAATCGATAATCGTCGCGAGGTATGTGATTCTTCCTATACTCTTGAGCATGATATTTTAAAAGGAATATATATAGTACGGTAGACGTACGTGTGGCAATGTCTTTTGACTTAAGCCTGAATAATAAGAATCTAGAAGTATTTTACAAGAATATATATATAGTACGGTAGAAGTACGTGTGTTAACTGAATGTAGTGTTACGGCAATGTCTTTTGACTTAAGCCTGAATAATAAGAACTTTGAATTATTTCAAAAGAATTAAGAACCGTTTTTGAAAGAAGAGTAATACTTGGTTTGAAAGCTTAAGAGTTATACTAGCTTTATGGGAAGTTAGGTATAACGAATTAAGAGAGATAAAAAGAATGGTTGATTGCTTTTAAGAAGTTAAGAGACTTGATCTTAAAAGATAAGAGACTTGACTTAATTGAATTGATGTGAAAGTTGTTAAGAAGTGTGAAACCTCATTCGTGAGTAATGAGAACTTGGTTTTTAAAGAATAATGTTTCTTGATTTCGGAAATGAGAATAAGTAAGGAACTTGATTTCTAAAAGAGACTTGAGGAAATTAAAGAGTTTTTGGTTTAAAAAGAAAGGCATTGTTTTGTCTTAAAATTGGTTTCAAACATAAAGTGTTATAACAGCTTTATGGAAAGTTAGTTATAACGACTTTATGAAAACAAAAGAATGGTTTTATCATTGGTTTTAAAGTGGTAACTTGACTTTAAAAGGAGAAGTGTTTTGGTCTAAAAAGAAGGCATGGTATTGCCTTAATTTGGTTTTAAAAAGAAAGTATGGAAATTGTTTTGGTTTACTTAAAAGATGTTAATCACTTTATTTTGATACTATGGGTATCGGGTGACTTTTGTAAAAGAAGTGGATCTTCTAAAAGAATTTAACGGACGTAGTACTTTGGGGATTAAAACACGACCTTGTCATAAAATGAAAGTATCTTGAGTTGTGTGTAGTGTTATACCAGTATTTCCAGTATATGCGTGGGGCGTGCGTAGAAAAGTTTGGGCTTTTAAAGTGGCTTGGCGATTTCACTTTGTGCACAACACCCGATTAGAGTCATTTTTAAATGAAGCGTTTTACATAACTTGCGAAGGGAAAATCCGGCTATGTCATTTTTAATTTTTGCGGATTTTTCCGAGGCGAACGTGTTGGACCAACAAGAGGCGCCTTGGCACCTCTCATTGGTGGACTTTATGGGGCGATAATGAGCGAATTGGACCCTTGGGGTTGGTAGGATATTTTGTGTGTTGATTGATAATGTGGGACCCACACACTTGTCCAAATCTTGACCTTACACTTGCATTGCACATGGCGTCATCTTGGCCGTTGGTTGGCCTTTGCTTGACTATAAATACCACTCCCTTTGAAGACTTATTCATCCTAAAATGTTCTAAGTCTTAGAAATCCTCCCCTCCTTCTTGTTGTTCTCGTCCTCCCCTTTGAGAGGCCCCTTGGCGAGAGTTCTCCCCAGGCCGAGTACCCCGCAGTGGGGTAGGTAGAGGTATCTACCACTTGTGGTGTTGTCTCGTATAAATACCCACTCTTGGTAGAAATACTCTCAAAAGTATTGTTCTTATACCCAAATTACCTTAGCCGTATACCTTGTAGTATTCTAAGGTTATACCTATCTGAAAAGCCCAGTAATACTATTATACTTCCGTCGGTCCACAAAACCGAACCACAGGAAAATCTCCATAGTTAGTTGGAGTATTATGTAGAAGTTGGTTAGAACTTCTAAGGGTGGTTTGGAGCGGAGTTGGAGCTAAACGTTGCCCAGGATCGACATCTATACTTGGATAATAATGGGCTTATCGAGGTAATTATCTTGTCCCCCTATTGTAATTGGAGATTACATGTTGTAGGAATATATAGTTGAGATATACTATATATATAAGAATGAACATAGTTTTGTGGCAATGTCCTTGGACTTAAGCACGAATTTAAAGAAAGAAGCGAGCTGTAATTACGTGGGGTGTATTCTGATGAAACTTGTGTGGTTGTGGTGGGGAGGGCTGCCCAATTTCCGTAGGATCTTGTATCTAGATTTGTTCTCCGAGTAGTCTAGACTTTGATAGACTTGTATAACTGTATAGGTTGAATGTTCTGAGTAGTGGCATGTGCTACTTGAGAAGGTGGACCAGGCTAAGCGGGTTATAGCGAGTGGGCGATTTGCTAATAGTCGATAATCGTCGCGAGGTATGTGAACCTCTTCTATCTCTTACAGCATGATATGTGTATAAGCCTATGTAGTGCGGTGAGCGTCGTGTGTTAATTGAACGTAGTTATACGGCAATGTCTTTGACTTAAGCGAATAATAATAATCTTGAAGTAGTTCAAGAGAATTAAAGCTTTTTAAAGAAGAGTAATATTTGGTTTTAAAATCTTAAGAGTTATACTAGCTTTATGGGAAGTTAGGTATAATGACTTAAGAGAGATAAAGCGAATGATTTATTTATTTTAGAAGTTAAGAGACTTAACTTAAATGAATTATATGAATTTTGTGTGAAACCTCGTTAAGTGAGTAATGAGTACTTGGTTTTTAAAAGGAATGATGTTTCTTGATTTGGAAATCGAGATGTGTATCGACAAACCACTGCGGCGTTAATAAAGGGAAATGTTTTGATTAATGAAGTATTATTAAAACCGGTGAAACCTCCATCTGCATGCTTGGTAAGATGAGACAAAATGATATTACATTTCTAGATCATGGTGCTTAATAAGATTGTTATGAACAAGAATAACCTACTCACGTAAGGTATATGTTTCTCAAATTGTTTTAAAGGATTAAAACTATGAACTACGAAACCTTTCGAAAAATGAGAAACTTGAGTAATTGAAATTAGGCAAACTTGAAACGTTTGGAAAAGAATATGGTTACTTGATTTTACAAAGAGAAGTGTTTGATTTACTTCAAAAGGTAATCACTCTATTTTCATATACTACGGGTATTGTGTGACTTATGTGAAAGAGACGGATCTTTTAAAGATTTAATGTATGAAGTACTTTGGGGATAGATACCCGAACTTGTTAGTAGAAAGTACCTTGTATGAATAACTTGATTGTATTGGTTTGTGATAGCCTTGTAATACTTTCTTGTTGCTTTGATAAGTAAACGTGTTAGGATGTTACGTGTGTTAGTATCTTGTGATGTTTGTGTAAAGGGGTTTCCCTTGATTGTGCTTATTAACTATCAGTCGTTATGATAGTATTGTACCACTCACCTCTTGACATAATCCCGGGGGTTAAGCTGCCCTCCGATGCGGGGTAGACTCAGGCGGGTCTAGTGACCTATGATTCGAGAATACCTCATGCGGGTCCAGGTGATCCGTGCGGGCTACGGGAGTTCGAGGTTAGTATCACGGCCGCTTGTGGTCATTATAACGCCCGAACGGGCACATTGCGGTGCCTTACCGGACACCTAGTGATACAACATCGAGAAAACCAGCGGAAAATAAAACACGAGTCATGAAACAAGAGATATAATAAATAAGCAGGCCAACCAAAGCAGTTGCCTTGGTATATACATAAAAACCCGACAGTTATCCTTTACAAACCACACTTGTGATGCTCTGAGACCTCTAAGATTTACAACAACTATGACGGGACGGGGCCCGCCGTACCACGAATGTACAAGAACCTACAACTCGAGGAAACATACCAAAGATAAGCCTCGAAGGCGGAGATTTCAACATTTGAAATGAGATCCTAGGCGGGGATCCACGGCCGATGTACCTCTACTGCGGCATGAGCGCGGCCGAAGGAGAGTCGATAACAGTACCAAGTATGTGAAATGTAAAAATCACGTAAATGAAATCATACTAGTCTATAAAAGCGGGAGACATGTATGATAACCAAACTTACGATTCACGACATAAAAGCGATCGTATCGTCGAGGACTCGCGCCTCAAAGTCACCACTCAAATATAACTATGGGTCTCACGCCACAACATCCATCATGTTCGCATCATGGCGCGTGCCCCGGAATCTTGCATCGGTGTAGACATGTCCATGATGCAACAATAATAACAAGGCGCGTGGCCACGTACCGGAATCTGCGACGGTGTAGACATGCCCGTATAACCTCGATATGATATCTTTGGGTGGTCAACCACGCGTAGCCACATGTCCCGAATCTTTGCGTCGGTGTAGACGCGTCCATGTTGCATTAATAACCATATATCGGGTAATCAACCGGCACGCGTGGCCGCGTGCCGGAATCTGCGTCGGTGTAGACATGTCCGTGTGATATCAGCAACAAGACGATAATCAAAATGGAAACATACGGTGGAATTCTCCATCACTGCCGGCCCGTCGATAAGTTCTCAACAAGTCAACGCCTCTATCGAGAGCGGTAACACAGAAATACCACTTGTACATGCAAAAGGCTATCATCACGACATAGGCAAGTTTCACAACAACAAGCATGGCAAGTTTCACAACAACTCAAAGTACTTCCATTTATACCAAAGTCGGGTTTTAACCCCAAAGTACTACATCGTTAAGTTCTTTTAAAAGAGATCCATTACTTCTATAAAAGTCACCCGATACGTAGTATTAGAATGACCAACCCACATTCCTTTTCAAAATCAAATATGACGTTCTTTTCTAAGTTCGGTTTGCCTAGTTTGATTACTCAAGCTTCTCATCTTGAATGGTTTCATAGTTCCCAAACTTAATCACTTGATTCCTTTTAGAACAATTGAGTAATATACGTCTCACGTGAGAGTAGGTTATTCTTGTTTACAACATTCTTATTCTGCGACCATGATCTAGAAAATGTATATCATTTTGTCTCATCTTAGTTTCTATGCGGATGGAGGTTTCTCTTGGTTTTAATACAATTCATCATTATTCAATACATTTTCCTTTATTAGCGCTGCGTTGGTGCAGTCGATACACGTTACGATTTCGAAATCGATGAAACATTATCCCTTTAAATAAAACCAAGTACTCATTACTCACGAATGAGGTTTCACACAAACATTCACATTAAAACAAATAAGTTAAGTCTCTTATCTTATAAGATCAAGTCTCTTAACTTCTAACATCGATAAACCATTTTCTTTACCTCTCTTAAGACATTATACCTAACTCCCATAAAGCTTAGTATAACTCTTTTAAAACCTTTTAAAACCAAGTGTTACTCTCCTTCAAAGCGATTTATAAATCTTTTGAAATACATCAAGTCCTTTATTATAACAAGCGATTATAATTCTCATCGATTACCTTTTAAAACCACAAAGTATTTTCTTACCTACATAAAGGTTATAACCAACTTCCATAAAGCGTTATAACACTTTATGTTTTAACAATCAAACACAGATTAACACGTATGCGTCTACCGTGCTTACATAGTTCACACATATCATGCTAGAAGAGATAGGAAGAGGTTCACATACCTCGCGGCGATTATCGACAATAAGCAAAAAGCTCAGTACTACAACCTTGCTAGCCTTTCCACTCCTCGAGTAGAATCGCTACTCTTAGTACTTTCACCTATAAAGGTCCAAACGTCTATTAACCCCAAAACACAAGTTTCTATCTTTCTCTGAGAAAATTCGGCACACCTCACAACAGCGTAAATCTCCTCTCTATCGAGGCGGCTACCAAGCCAACCGGGGGTTTACACGCCTAACGGGCGTACAATTCTACCACACAAGATGCACAAGTCTCTGTCTGATCTATGTAATTCTGATTCGGTTCTTTTCTTTATTCTTGAGCTTAAGTCAAAAGACATTGTCGAATACTAAGTATAGTTCCATATATAGTATACTTCAACTATATATTCTAACAAACATGTAATTTCCAAGTACAATAGAGGGACAAGATAATTACCTCGATAAGCCCATAATTATCCAAGTTAAATGTCGATCCTTATCAACGTTTAGCTCGACAGGTGCTCCATCGCTCGAACAACCCTTAGAAGTTCTATCCAACTTCTACTTAAATCCTTCAACTAACAATGAAGATTCCTTAGGGTTTCGGTTTGAGACTAAAAAGGTAGTATTTCGGGCTCTACGTATAGAGTTAACTTTTGTAAAATAACCAGGTATAAGGCCATGTTATTTTGGGCATTATAACAATACATGGAAGACAACTTTCTACCAAGAGGGGTATGCTCTCGGCCCACAAGGCCACTAGGGGGTAGTACCTGCCGGCCACGGCCTCACGAAATGGGGGAGGGAGGGGAAACTCTCGGCTAGCACAAAAAGAAAGAAGGAGAGGGTTTCAAGACTTGGAAATTTTTGGATGAAAGAAGTCTTCAAGCTTAGGGGGTATTTATAGCAAAACCAAAAGCCAACCAATGGCCAAGATCAAGCCATGTGCAAGGCAAGTGTAAGGCCAAGATCAAGCCAAGTGCACCAAAACACTCCACAAAACACTCCACAAACAAGCCCACAAAACAAGGCACAAAGGAGGGACGATCGGCGAGGCCAACCGAGGCTCTTGGATGCCCAAATCGTCCAAGCCAATCCATTTGCTTCCAATGTGAGGTGACACATGTCACCCTCGTTGATCAAAATGTTTCGTCTCTCGGAAAAATCCGCAAAATTATAAATGACATGGCGGAATTTTCCTACGAAAGCGTGGAAAGCGTTTAGTCGAAAAAGCGACTCTATTTGGCACTTGTGCCCAAATTCGATCCTT
Organism: Przewalskia tangutica; assembly: GCA_029844215.1. Classification (NCBI taxonomy): domain Eukaryota; kingdom Viridiplantae; phylum Streptophyta; class Magnoliopsida; order Solanales; family Solanaceae; genus Przewalskia; species Przewalskia tangutica. Next base: position 144,050 of record JAQGDG010000098.1, read on the forward strand.
TGCCTAACTTAAGGCTCAAATTCTCTCGTGCGTCCTTACGTACATACTGGAAATACGGGTATAACATTCTCCTCGCCAGAAACATTCGTCGAATGTTCCTTCTCAGTCTCAACACAAACATGCGCTAGTATAGCGCTTCATCGCTATCATCGAAAGCGATCATGCCACACGGCCATAAAAATAACAAGCGCGCAATACTTAAACCCAGTCAGCGAGGAAACACCTCTAATCATCACAAAACCCCTTACGAGGTCTAAAATATACTCCTTCCACCCGTTTCACAAAAAGCGATCACACGCGTTCACTTTTCCCCTATCTTTGTACCGCTTCTCGAACACTCAAACTCTTTCTAGTATCCGTACCACACTTCCGTCAACGACATTTCCCACCCGCGGAATCACTACCTCAAACTTGGTCATCTCGCTAATCTCGATTTCCCTAAGGCCATTCGGCCTTGAATGATTAGTCGAGCGTATCCACGAACTCATCGATGGTCATCTAAACTTGGGCCTAGCACCCTCGTGACCACGCCACTGGCGGGACCACCAGTGACCGCCGCCGAAGCGGGGCGGGTTGGCCCGCAACATAGCTGACCCGACCAGCGTGGCGCCGACTTCGCTCGCCGACACGGAACACGTCATGGAAGCTACCACTTCCGTCTCACACTAACCAGATTTTTAAATCACACTATAGCACAAAGCTATCCGAACATAACACTTAACACATCATTAACATCAATACATACAAGTATCAGCGGAGTTAAGGATATACGAAACTAGGCGGTTCGAGGCCGCTAAAGCGAGAACTTCCACGCGACCTCTAGTGGTCGCCGGCCTCTAGTAGTCTGTGCTATCCTACCAGCGCTACCCGCAGTGGACGATCTCGTCATATGGCCTGTTGGCGCAAGAATAACAAGCTCCATTGGTACTCGACACTCCCGAAATGCGGTCTACCGCATCGACCACACCGAGGTAGGGGTGGCTGCATCCCAGCAACACCCTACTCACGAACATCTGAAACACAGGAGCCACGACACGCTCTGAATATCGAGGTCCGAAAGTGCGGAGGACCACTCTGCAATGGCGGAGGTACATAACTAGTCTCTGCTTGAGGCGGTCCGCCTCGAAAGTCGCCAAAATATCCGGCCGTCTTGGCGCCTTAGTGGCGAGTCCGCTGCGTCGATCTGCGCTCCTCGCACCCAGTGCATGAGCACGAATGCGGGCAATGTCGTGCGGTGAAGAAACACGAACAACTCTGCTAGGTAATCGTCGAGCCTGTAACATATCGGTGCACTCGATCCTCCATACTAGCTACTAATGCGGGAACATCTGGGCTAATGAGTCGAACTCACATTGTACTCCCAGGTATGCGCCTTCTGCCTCAACATCAAAATTTGTCGGCCGAGCCCTCGCCGTTTGTGGGGGCAAGAAATGTGCGAGAAGGCCCCGAAAACTTCGTCCCAAGCGGTGGAAGTGCATGCTCTCCGGGAAAGCTCCACGAGTCAAACCAATCGGCTGCGGTATCACGCGGCCGATCACGAACAAATATCCACGACTCGGTCTACGAAGCCTTGATCACGCATGATCCTGCAAGCGGCGGATGAACTCTGCGGATCATCCTCGCGACCTCGACCGTAAAACTCGGGCGGGCTCTGACTAAGAAATCCGTAGCCTCAAGCCATGCGCCTCGGGTGCACTACGGTCTTCTTTGGGCTGAGGCTGCTGCGTCGGCCTATCCTCATGTCGGCCTGACCACGGCCAATAAGCGGGCCATCTCGCTGACCCGTCTCCCCGCTCGGTGTGGGTGGAGGCTCGGTCTTGTAGTCTCGGCGGCCAACTGCTGCGGCTCTAAGCTCTCTTTGGTCTTTGGCGGCGTCGCAAAACTCGCCGTCGAAGCACTACCTCAGTCTTGGCCGGGCTGCGCCTCGTACTCCTCTGAAACCCAGCGACTCCCTCGGCTGCCTTGCCCTGGGCCCTGGTTGCCTTCGCGAGGCATAGCGGTAAAAGCGAAACACGTCGGAGGGTCCAACTTACAACACGACTCTAAGGCACGATCTCGGAATGAGAAGAATGGAAACCAATCCTAAATGTCCTATAGCCTCACGATTATAGATGTGGTGCCTGACACCGATAATCAAGACTACTAGACGCGATGCGTAGACACTTTCAGAGGACTAAGCGCTCTGATACCACTTTATGCGCCGAACGGGCACATTCGCAGTGCCTTACCGGGCACCTAGTGATACAACATCGGAGAAAACAGCGGAAAAATAAAACCACGAGTCATGAAACAAGAGATATAATAAATAAACACCAAAGCAGTTGCCTTGGTATATACATAAAAAGCAGCAGTTATCCTTTTACAAACCACACTTGCCGATTACTCTGAGACCTCTAAGATTTACAACAACTATGACGGGGACGGGGCCGCCATACCACAGATGTACAAGAACCTCTGACTCGAAAGCATGCAAAGATAAGCCTCAGGAAGGCAGAGCTTTCAACACTGAAATGAGATCACAGGCGGGGATCCACGGCCGATGTACCTCTACTGCGGCATGAGCGCGGCCGAAGGAGGTCGATCTGGCAATTACCAAGTATGTGAAGCTGTAAAAATCACGTAAATGAAATCATACTAGTCTATAAAAGCGGAGACATGTATGATAACCAAACTTCTGATTCACATAAAGCGATCGTGTCAGTCGGGGACTCACGCCCTCAAAGTCACCACTCAAATATAACTATGGGTCTCGCCCACAACATCCATCATGTTCGCATCATGGCGCGTACCCGAATCTTTGCGCATCGGTGTAGACATGTCCATGATGCAACAATAATAACAAGGCGCGTAGCCACGTACCGGAATCTTGCGCCGGTGTAGACATGCCCATGTAACCTCGATAACAATATCTTTGGGTGGTCAACCGCGCGTAGCCACATGTCGGAATCTGCGTCGGTGTAGACGCGTCCATGTTGCGATAATAACCATATATCGGGTAATCAACGGCAGCGCGTGGCGCGTGCCGGAATCTTTGCGTCGGTGTAGACATGTCCGTGTGATATCAACAATGAGCGATAATCAAAATGGAAACATGCGGTGGAATTCTCCATCACTTTGCCCGTGCGTCGATGAAGTTCTCAACAAGTCAAGGCCTCTATCGAGAGCGGTAACACGAAATACCACACTTGTACAACAAAGGCTATCATCGCGGCATAGGCAAGTTTCACAACAAGCATATGCAAGTTTCACAACAACTCAAAGTACTTCCATTTATACCAAAGTCAGGGTTTTAACCCCAAAGTACTACATCGTTAAGTTCTTTTAAAAGAGATCCATTACTTCTATAAAAGTCACGATACGTAGTATTAGAATGACCAACCAGCATTCCTTTTCAAAATCAAGTACGACATTCTTTTCCTAAGTTCGGTTTGCCTAGTTTGATTACTCGAAGCTTCTCGTCTTCAAATGGTTTCATAGTTCCCAAACTTAATCACTTGATTCCTTTTTAGAACAATTGAGTAATATCGTCTCACGTGAGAGTAGGTTATTCTTGTTTACAACATTCTTATTACCATGACCATGATCTAGAAAATGTATATCATTTTGTCTGTCTTAGTTTCTATGCGGATGGAGGTTTCTCTTGGTTTTAATACAATTCATCATTATTCAATACATTTTCCTTTATTAGCATTTGCGGTGATGCAGCCGATACACATTCGATTTCGAAATCGGTAAAACATTATCCCTTTAAATAAAACCAAGTACTCATTACTCACGAATGAGGTTTCACTGAACATTCACATTAAAACAAATAAGTTAAGTCTCTTATCTCATAAGATCAAGTCTCTTAACTTCTAACATCTGTAAACCATTTTCTTTACCTCTCTTAAGACATTATACCTAACTCCCCATAAAGCTTAGTATAACTCTTTTTAAAACCTTTTAAAACCAAGTGTTACTCTCCTTCAAAGCGATTTATAAATCTTTTGAAATACATCAATCCTTTATTATAACAAGCGGTTATAATTCTCATCGATTACCTTTTTAAAACCACAAAGTATTTTCTTACCTACATAAAGTGTTATAACCAACTTCCCGTAAAGCCGTTATAACACTTTATGTTTTAAACAATCAAACCACGATTAACACGTATGCGTCTACCGCCTTACATAGTTCACACATATCATGCTAGAAGAGATAGGAAGAGGTTCACATCCTCGCGACGATTATCGACAATAAGCAAAAGCTCAAGTACTACAACGCACTAGCCCTTTCCACTCCTCGAGTAGAATACGCTACTCTTAGTACTTTCACCTATAAAGGTCACAAACGTCTATTAACCCCAAAACACAAGTTTATCTTTCTACTGAGAAAATTCAAGCGTCCACACATGGCAGCGTAAATCTCCTCCTCTATCGAGGCGGCTACCAAGCCAACGGGGAGGTTTACCGTCTAACGGACGCGTACAATTCTACCACCACGATGCACAAGTCTCTTTATGTCTGGTCCTATGTAATTACTGATTCGGTTCTTTTCTTTATTCTTGGGCTTAAGTCAAAGACATTGCGAATACTAAGTATAGTTCCATATATAGTATACTTCAACTATATATTCTAACAAACATGTAATTTCCAATTACAATAGAGGACAAGATAATTACCTCGATAAGCCCATAATTATCCAAGTTAAATGTCGATCCTTAGCATTTAGCTCGACAAGTGCTCGTCCGCTCCAAACAACCCTTGAAGTTCTATCCAACTTCTACTTAAATCCTTCAACTAACAATGAAGATTCCTTAGGGTTTCGGTTTGAGACTAAAAGGTAGTATTCGGGCTCTCGTATAGAGGTAACTTTTGGAAAATAACAAGGTATAAGGCAGGTATTTTGGGCATTATAACAATACTTGGAAGACAACTTTCTACCAAGGGGGTATGCTACCCCACAAGGCCACTAGGGGGTAGTACCTGCCACATGGCCTCACGAAAAGGGGAGGAGGAAACTCTCGGCTAGCACAAAAGAAAGAAGGAGAGGGTTTGAGACTTGGAAATTTTTGGATGAAAGAAGTCTTCAAGCTTAGGGGTATTTATAGCAAAACCAAAAGCCAACCAATGGCGAGATCAAGCCATGTGCAAGGCAAGTGTAAGGCCAAGATCAAGCCAAGTGCACCCAAAACACTCCACAAAACACTCGCAAAACAAGCCCTGAAAACAAGGCACAAAAGGAGGGACGATCGGCCAAGGCCAACCAAGGCTCTTGGACGCCCAAATCGTCCAAGCCAATCCATTTGCTTCCAATGTGAGGCTGACACATGTCACCCTCCCGTTGGTCCAAAATGTTTCGTCTCTCGGAAAAATCCACAAAAATTATAAATGACATAGCCGGAATTTTCCCTACGAAAGCTGTGGAAACGTTTCGTCGAAAAACGACTCTATTTGGCACTTGTGCCCAAATTCGGTCCTTTGCCTAACTTAAGGCTCAAATTCTCTACGTACGTCCTTACGTACATACTCTGGAAATATGGGGTATAACAATCATGCGGTCTATGTGGCCATGCGGACTGCGAAGTCCAGGCGGATGCCGGGGAGTAGCTACCCTCGATGCAGGGTTATACCTCATGCGGGCCTATGAGATTGGCCTATGCGGAGCTGCGGGAAGTTCCAGGGCTAGACGCGCGATTAGATCTGCGGGCGAGTGGCGGCTTTGATCATGTGGCGATGATGCGGATCTCATGATCTGATTTATGACCTTGTTGAGTGTGGGTTTTAGTAGTCGGCTATGCTGCGTCTTACCATGCAGTTTTATTAGGACAGATGGGACACGGTGTTCATGTGTATTCCTTGATGCTTTTATATCATAGACTACCGGCAGTGAGGAAGGTATTCCACGGGCATGAATGATGTGGTGGGCGTGAGACCATAGTTATATTTGAGTGATGACTTTGAGGGCGTGAGTCCATGACTTGACATGATTTGCTTATATTGTGAATTGTAGTTTTGGTTATCATGCATGTCTCTGCTTTATATAGACTACTATGATTTCATTTCACTGATATTTTGATTTCGCATACTAAATTTTTGTTATGCGACCTCGCTTGAAGTGCGTTCATCTGCGCGAGTAAAGGTACACCGATCATTGATCCTCGTGCTTAGTCCGCGATTCTGCGTTTGAAAGCTCCGTTTCTCGAGCTTATCGGTGGTATAGTCACATCGTTGTAGGTATTTACATTCGGTATGGCGGGACCCTGTCCCATTGTTGTCGTATCATTCTTAGAAGTGCAGTAGTGCTGTTGTGGCGAGTTGTAATAAGGATATAGCTATTGATTCTAAATTGCTTTATATATATCGAAAAGGCAAGTTTTCTCGATTCTTGTTCTTACTTCATAATATTTTGATGCCTTGTTTTGGAGATTCGATTACTCGATGTATGGCTACTTGGGTGCGGGGTAAGGCACGATCACGGGCCAGGTTGGTCGTGACAAAAGTGGTATCGAGCGATTAATCCTCGGAAAGTGTCTACAGGCCGTATCGATGAAGTCTTGATTATCGGTGTGTTGTGCGCCACTAATAATCGAGGAGGCTATAGGATATTTAGGATTGGTTTCTATTCTTCTCACTCGAGATCGTGCCTTAGAGCGTGTTGTAAGTTGGACCTCGGCGTATTTCTTTCCCTTAACGTCATGCCTCGCGTAGAAGGCCGGGCGGGAGGCAAGGCGGCGAGGAGGCTGAGTAGAGTTCGAGAGGTTCTGAGGCATGACCAATCATTACGAGTTAGGTGCTTCATTTGGGGAGTTCTGCGGCGTCGCTGCCCAGTGAGTTTAGCACGGCGGCGATTCCTCTGCGGCCATGATATTTGAACCTTGATTCGCGGCCGGAAACGATGAATTTAGATTGCAAAGCGACCTGTTACTAGCTATGGATTTGGCTACGAGAGAGTATCGATGTACGCGAGTCTTGATGACTACCTAAGAGGTTGTGTAAGAGTAATTCTTGATTAGGCTTGAGCATGGCACGTATGCGGGCTTGCGCGGCGGTAAGCGTAGAGATCGGCGGGTTAACGAGGCGGCAAGAAGAGGGCGAGCGGCAAGGTCCTTTGGTAACTTTGAGGCGAGTCACCTCGCGGATTATATTATGCACATCCGGTCTGCGAGGAGGTCCTCCACGATTCGGGGCGTTAGGGTATGCGGGAGTTGGTCGAGCTCGGATCTTAGGTTCCACGGTGTGGCGTGACGTCGTCGGGAATGTCGTCTTTTAGTTGGTACTTGTTGTACTGCGACCGTCGAGGTTTGATGTCGGAAGAGTGTCCTTGTAGGAGGACTTAGCCTTCAGGATCGGTGGGTAGTTTGTTATCTTCTTAGCTATGCGCCTACAGGCGGTTTGTTTAGACGACTAAGGAGTGAAGCGATGAATGCATATCTTTAACCCTCTAGGGATTAGTATGTGTGATAAGATGAGTATACCTTAAGGGTTATTGTGTAAATTGTGATTAGAAATCTTGGTTAGTTAACCAAGTGAGATTTGGGGGATTGAGAAAGTGTAAGCCTTAGAGCTTTATACGTGAAGACCTTAGAGGTAAGGTCATCTCGAGTAAAGGTGTAGTATTTTGTTTGATCCTTATCGGAGTGCATAGTGCACGTGAGCTATGTTTGGGATAGGTCCTAAGTAGTGTGAAATGAAAGAGGGTAGTTGAACTAAGAAGACGCTAGGTTTTGTAGCGTGATTTGAGAGATTGTTAGGATCGGGAGCTAGTGTTTCTTGCGCATTCTTGGGTCGGGTTGAGGCCATGTTGCGGGTCAACCCGCGGCATGTATGGTGGTGGGGTCAGTTTGTGGTGGTTCCGCCTTGTGGTAGGATCACAAGGGTGTTTGGCCCATGTTCAGTTAACCAGCGTACAAGTTCGTGGATACATCCGACCGATGGTCGGGCGATGGGTCGGCCGTCGTGTCTTTCGATCGAGCCGTTTACTCGGCGAGGGTTATGCGAGCGTTATATCGAGAAAGGTTGTAAGGCTGCAGGGTGCCTACCTTCACCTTATGTGACAGTGAAGCCAGTTGTGGCTATTTTCGTTTTACGAAAGTTTTACGAGCGGGGTTAGGAACTTCGGTGAGTCTCAGAATCCACGTTCGCCTCGGGCGGTGTTTGATTTTCGGGGTAGTTCTGAGATTGTTGTCTCCTGTTGAAGGAGTGTTTTTAGCTACCATATCAGTGTTCGGATGTCTCCTTATGAAGCCTTGTAGGGGCGGAAGTGTAAGTTGCCGGTCGTTGGTTTTATGTTGGCAAGGTTCAGATAGTTGGTTCAGGCTTGTTCCAACAGACTGTGGATAGGGTGAAGCTTAAATAGAGGAGGTTTTGGCGGCTCAAAGAAATCGTGCGGATTATCGGCGGCGCTTAGAGTTCGAGTTGGCGATCGGTCTTCTTGAAGGTACAAACCCGGATAGGGTGTGACGAGTTTTGGAAATCAGAGGGTACTTAACCCTAGTTACTTTGGGCCTTTTTGAGTTCATGTGAAGTGTAGGCCAGGTTGCCTATATGTTAGATTTTGTCGTCCAGACTTAGGAAGCGTCGTCCGGTCTTTCGTATGGTTATATTCGGGAAAGTATCGGAGATCCATCAGTGTTCGATTAATGTTGACCACGTTAGAGATAGTAACCCGAGTTTTGGGAACTGAGCGATGCTCGAAATGTGATAGGTTATGAGAAAGAGTTCGAGTGTACAAGAAGTGTATATGACCTCGGGGATCGCGTGCGGCCGGTACCATTTGTTGGGTCGCGGGTGACACTAGAACCTCGCGGCAAAGTGACAAAAGTGGTATCGGGAAGAAGCGAGCATGTATGGCGAGCATAGATGTGATCATTTCTTTTATAAAGAGAAGGTCGAAGGAAGTATATTCTAGACCCAGGAGAGGTGTTTTGTGGTGATGTTAGAAGTGTTTCCTCGTGGGCGTGGATGTAAGTATTTTCTTGCGGGTGTTTTACGTGGCGGTGTGGCAGGTTTGTTCTCCTAATTATAGTAGTGAAGGCTATACTGGCGCGCGTTCATTTTGAGACTTAGAAGGAACATTCGGGACAAATGTTTCTAAGGAGGGGAGAATGTTATACCGTATTTCAGTATATGCGTGGGGCGTGCGTAGAAAAGTTTGGGCTTTTAAAGTGGCTTGGCGATTTCACTTTGTGCACAACACCGATTAGAGTCGTTTTTTAAATGAAGCGTTTTACATAACTTGCGAAGGGAAAATTCCGGCTATGTCATTTTTAATTTTTGCGGATTTTTCCGAGAGACGAAACGTGTTGGACCAACAAGAGGGCGCCACTTGGCACCCTCTCATTGGTGGACCTATGGGGCGGTAATGAGCCGAATTGGACCCTTGGGGTTGGTAGGATATTTTGTGTGTTGATTGATAAAGTGGGACCCACACACACTTGTCCAAATCTTGACCTTACACTTGCCTTGCACATGGCATCATCTTGGCCATTGGTTGGCCTTTGCTTGACCTATAAATACCCCTCCCCTTTGAAGACTTATTCATCCTAAAATGTTCTAAGTCTTAGAAATCCTCCCCCTCCCTTCTTGTTGTTCTCGTCCTCCCCCCTTTGAGAGGCCCCCAGCGAAGTTCTCCCCACTTGGCCGAGAGTTCTCCTCTCTGCCTTGCCCTACGGGCCACTGGTTGCCTTCGCGAGGCATAAGCGGTACAAGAGCTACATCAGAGGGGTCCAACTTACACACGGCTCTAAGGCACGATCTCAGAATGAGAAGAATGGAAACCAATCCTAAATGTCCTGTGACCTCACGATTATAGATGTGGTGCGACACAGATAATAAAGACTCTACTAGACACGGTGCGTAGACACTTTCCGAGGATTACACCTCACGATACCACTTTTGTCATGACCGACCTCGGGCGCGGTCGTGCCTTACCGGGCACCCTGGTGATACAACATCGGAGAAAATCAGCGGAAATAAAAAGTTAAGCAGAAACAAGATACATCATAAGAAAATAGGCCAACCAAAGCGGTCGCGCCGTGTATATATACATAAGAGCGATTACAATCCTTTACAAACTCGCCTTGCGATTACTACAGACCTCAAGAATGTAACAACATCTATGGCGGGACGGGCCCGCCATACCACTGAATGTACAAGTACCTACAATGACGGGGACTATGCAAAGATAAGCCTCGAGGAACCGGAGCTTCAATGAAGCTGCGATCCTATAGCGAGGATCAACAAGCGGTGTACCTCTTACTGCGGCATGAGCGGCCCAGTCGGTACAATTGCAAGTATGTGGCTGAAAATACGTAATGAAATCACATTTCATCATTTTATAAAACCATTTGAAATAAATGTGATTATGTCCAAGTAAGGCGCGTATCCCGAATAATCACTCGCGCGTAACTATGGGTCTCGCCCATAATATCATTCATGCGATGGAACTCATTCCTCATTGCCGACGATACATGATGTAAAACAACACCCGTATGTGAACTGAACACTAGATCTGCTGCGTCATCAAAACCGTCGGGCGAGTAGAATAGCCAACTACCGGTCAAAAGCTAGTCATATCCATCACGCGGGCAAATGCGGAAGCTTACCGGTACAAAAGCTAGCCACGCATGGCGGCGAGGCAAGTATCTTAAGCTAACGTCTGATAGCCTCGTCTCACAAGATATGGCCGAGGCAAGTATCTTAAGCTATCTACCATAAGCTACGGTGAGAAAATGACGAACAAGTATCTAAAGTGTGCACGAACCACACGTACAAATCAAGCAGTGATCGCCGTCGCGCGGCAAGCTTCATGGATTAGCGGTCCATGGACTAACAACAAAACCCTCACGATGACCGCGTGCCGGCGTCTCACTCGGAAGTCATGGCCATGAAACCATCCTCTTTGGGCGCATGCTCGTGGACCATCCATCGTGTCGGCATGTCCGAAGGAAATCAATCGGATAGCCGGCCCTCCCGAGTCACGGCGATGCAAACAACCGATCGATACTCAAAGTGGGCGCGTACTCGTGGACCACCCAACGTCGATATGTCGATCAATCAATCGGATAGCCGACCCTCAGGAGTCACGACAGCATATCAACAAAACACTTGCACATCAAAGACTATCACAACAAGCATAGGCAAGTTCAACATACATTCATTTTAATCAACAATCCGGGTTTCAAACCCAAAATACTACATACTTTCATTCTTTCAAAAATACCTCTTTTTACGTAAAAGCCACATGATACTAATACTCGTAGTATATAAAGAAAACACGTTTTACTTAAAAAACCAAATTACTTTACCTTCGTAAAAATCTTTACAAGGCTTTTAAAATCAAGTACTCTATATTTTTTAAACCAAGTGCTTTTCTTTTAGAACAACATCAAGTATACTCTTTTAAAACCCAATTAACTTACTCTTTTCAAAACAAGTAACCTATACTTAAATCAAGTTACTTCTCCTTTTCCGAAAACAAGTCGTTATAAGTCAAGTCTCTTATCTTTCAAGATCAAGTCTCTTAACTTTCAAAATCAAGTCGTTTTACTGTCAAAACCAAATCTTTCTTTTATCTTCATAAAGTCGTTATAACTAACTTCCCATAAAGCCATTATAACACTTTATGTTTTAAACAAACAAAATTCATTTCACACGTATCGTCTACCGTACTATATAGTTCACAACAATCATGCTCAAGAGTATAGGAAGAATCACATACCTTTTAGCTTAAACCACAAGCCAAGTCAAGTATCTGCGCGTAGAAGATCCACCTATAAAGGCCACAATATATCTATCAATCTCTAGTTCTTTTAGTAGAATATTCTAAATACAAGATTCCTTATTCTACGAAAATTCAGCACCTCCCCGCTATCACAAAAATCTCCTCCTATCAAGGCCGCTACCAGGCCAACAACTCGAGGCTTTACGTCTAACCGGGCGTGTTCAAAATCTAACCGCATATCTGCCAAGTCTACTGTAAATGCGGTCGATGTAAATCTGATTCAATTCTATCAATCTTCTTTCCTCATATAATATACTCAAGTATAACTACTACAACATGTAATATCCAATTACAATAGGGGGACATAGATCATTACCTCGATAAGCCCAAAATTATCCAAGTTTATAAGTCGATCCTGAGCAACGTTTAGCTCCAACTCCTTACGCTCAACCCGCTCCAGCGACCATAGAAGTTTCCAACAACTTCTCTAAAAACTTCAACCAAACTAGGAAGATTTTTCTAGGGTTTCACTTTACGACTATTGGAATAAAGTAGTATTTCCGGGCTCCTAGTATTGACATAACTTTGGAATACTACTAGGGATACTAAGCCTCTAATCAAACGTGTGCCGGTATAGTCTCCACTACTATACTTACATAAAAACCGATCATGCCACCACTGGCCAGAATATAACATGTGCGCAAAACTCAAATCCAAGCCAACGAGGAAACACCTCCAACGTCACAAAAAGCTCACACCCAAGGTCTAAAGGATACTCCCTTCACATCCTCTCTTCACAAAAGAATAATCACTTTCGTTCTCACATCACATGTTCACTTCTTTCCTTTCTCGTCGTACCCTTCTCGACACTCAAACTCTTTCTAGTACATGTACCACACTTCAGTCATCGCTTCAGTTTCCAAAACATTGGGGCCACTACCCCCAAACTTGGTCGTCTCACTAGCTTCAATTTCCTCTAAGGCCATTCCCGGCCTTCACGATCCGATTCTAGTCGAACACATCCACGAACTCATACGATGGTTACCTAAACTTGGGCCTAGCACCCTCGTGACCCTATCACAAAGCGGGACCACCACAAACTGACCCCACCCCAAACCGGGCTGCGGGTTGACACGCAACCTTGCCTCAAGCCCGTTATCGCGCCAACTCTCTCGTTCCCCGATCCGGAACAATCTCACTAATCAAGTCACGAAAACCTAATGGTCTTCTTAGCTCAACTACCCTCTTATAAATCACACCACTCAGGGACTTATCACACAATGATACTCCACGTATACAATGTACTCCGACAAAGATCAAATCGTAAACAAAATCTTTTACTCACGACGGCCTTGCATCCAAGGTCTCCACGTATAATATTCTAAGGCTCACAATCTCTATGTACCCAACTTACCCCTTTACTAACCAAGCCTCTAAATCACAATTTAGCATAACGCTATCTGAACATAATACTCAGCACATCATCATATCATAAACGTATACCAGTCTCTAGAGGGTGAAGGATATACCTGAAATCAAATAGGTGGTTCCAAGGACCGCTAGAACTGGGAACTTCCACCACGACCCACGCTGGCTGTAGGTGTATGAACACCTGCCTAGCTATCGGGCGAAGAACATGCAGATCCGAAGGTCGAGTCTCAACATCCGCGCTACCTGCAGTAGGACAATTTCGCAAAATGGCCTGCCGCCACATGTAAAACAAGTCTTTAACACTCCCGAATGGGGTTTACCACATCGCTACTAGGGGTGCACAAAGTCGAGGCCGGACCGACCGGACCGAACCGGACGGACCGAGGCCGAGCTGCGGGATTATCGGACCGAGACGGGCCAATTTCGGTCGGTCCGTCCGGCTCGGCCGATTGGACGAGGTGATTCCCAGCCCCAACTAACTCCCCCCAGGCCCCATCCTCCGCCACCCCCGACACCCCCCGCCACCCTCCCGCCAGCCCCCGGACGTATTGACATATGAAATATAGGTTGTAAATTGATCAAACTTTATACGGTCATAACTTTGCGCTCGGACGTCCGTTTTACCTAATTTATTTTTTGATTTCGCGTATTTTTTCGATACGGGGGTGGCCAAACTGCATAAGCAGTTTGATTCGTCCGGTTTCTCCAAAAACGTCCATCTTGCCCCTCAATTTCTCTTTTCCCCCAAATCGTTACGTTTTTCCCATTTTCAAATCTAAATATCTTGCGATGTACAATAGATTTCAACGTAAAAATTGCGTGGCACCGCGTCCGAGAATGTCAATTTCAGTATTGGTAATTCAATTTTAAAAAAAAAACGGGCCCCGAAACCCGACCCGGAATTATATATATATTATATATTAGGAATTTAGAAAATTAGGAATTATATATATTATATATATTAGGAATTATATATATTATATATATTAGGAATTATATAATTCAATATATATTATATATATATATATATATATATATATATATATATATATATTATAAAAAATAAAAAATAAAAAATAAATAAAATAAATAAAATTTCGGTTCGGACCGGACCGAAAACCGAATTATTAAAAACACGACGAAGACGGACCAATTTCAGTCGATTCGGTCCCGATCAGTGATTCGTCCGGACCGAATTTGTGCGACCTGCCGGCTACACTTAGGTCGGGTGGCTTCATCGCCACCCTTTAATCGCGACTCGCTCGGGGCGTGGTAGATCGTGCTACCGCACCCAAGTAGTCATACATCGAGTAATCGGGAACATAAAACAAGACATGAAAATATTATGAAGTAAAAAGCGATGTCGAAGAAAACTTGCCTTACGGCGTATATATAAATCAATTTAAACCGACGATTACATCCCATTACAATTCTTCCCAGCGATTACTACAGACCTCTAAGAATAATACGACATGACAACAATGGCGGGACGGGGCCCCGCCATACCCCTGAATGTAAATACCTACAACGACAGGGGACTATACCACCGATAAGCCTCCGAGAAATGGAGCTTTCCCAAAGCGACTGTGACCCTAAGAGCGAGGATCATCGGTGGTGTACCTTTACTGCGGCATGAGCAGCCCAGAAGGTCGATAATAGGTACCAAGTATGTGGCGAAAATAAATATTGTAAATGAAATCATAGTAGCCTATATAAAGCGGGAGACATGTATGATAACCAAACTACGATTCCTGATAAATAGCGATCATGCCAAGTCATGGACTCACGCCTCAAAGTCGTCGCAATAGAACCGTGCGGGGTAAATGCGAAGGCGTAGCCGACTACTAAGACCAGCGATGCGAAATACCATAAAGCGTATCACGAGGTCTTTCTGACCGCACCATGTCGATCGGCCGCCACTCGCCCGCGGTATCAGCGTTGCGCGTCTATCCTCGAACTTACGCGACTCGCATAGGTCACACAGACCGCATGAGGTATTCCTCGAATCATAGTCACATAGGCGCTGAGGTATACCCGCGTCGGAGAAGCTTAACCGGTATCCGCCTAGGCTCCGCAGGCCGCATAGTCTCGAGACCGCATAGTCCCAACCGGACGCGCATAGGGAATCCCCGCGTCGGGCTAAACACCGAATGATCAATCACGGAGCATACCGCCGCTCGCATAGTCACAAGGAATTTGCATGGCCGTATAGACCGCGTCAAGGGTGGCAAGCCCTCGGTATAATAAGTCGAGGGTAGGTGATATAATAACGATCTGATGGACTTACCGCTTAGCAACGTAAGCCAAGAATGACTCCGCTACATAACAACCACAAGATACTAACACACGTAGCATCCTAACATGTTTACTTATCAAATCAACAAGAAAGTATTACAAGGCTATCACAAACCAATACAATCAAGTTATTCACACAAGGTACTAATAAGTTCGGGTATCTATTCCCAAAGTACTTCATTCATTAAATCTTTTACAAGAATCATTTCTTTCACATAAGTCACACAATACCCGTAGTACAAAAAGAGTGGTATCTTTTAAGTAAACCAAACCACTTACCTTTGTAAAATCAAGTAACAACATTATTTTCCAAACGTTCAAGTTTGCCTAATTTCAAATGTTCACGTTTCTTATTTTAGAAAGGTTTCGTCGTTCATATTATTAACCACATAATAATATAATCCTCTTTTAAAACAACCTGAGAAACATATGCCTTATATGTGAGTAGGTTATTCTTGTTCATAATCAATCTGATTAAGCGATCGTGATCTAGGAAATGTAATATCATTTTGTCCCATCTTAGCTCTATGCGGATGGAGGTTTCTCTGGTTTTAATAATACTTAATTAGTCAAAACATTTTCTTTTATTAACGCGGTGGTTTGTCGATACACATTCGATTTCAAATCGAAGAAACATTAACCCTTTTAAAAACCAAGTACTCATTACTCACGAATGAGGTTTCACACAAAATTCACATAATTCAATTAAGTTAAGTCTCTTATCTTACAAGATCAAGTCTCTTAACTTCTAAAATAATTAAATCATTCGTTTTATCTTTCTTAAGCCGTTATACCTAACTTCCCATAAAGCTAGTATAACTCTTAAGCTTTTAAAACCAAGTATTCCTCTTCTTTTAAAAACAGTTCTTAATTCTCTTGAACTACTTCAAGATTATTATTATTCGGGCTTAAGTCAAAAGACATTGCCGTACAACTACGTTCAATTAATACACGTACGTCTACCGTACTACATAGTTATACACATATCATGCTAGAAGAGATAGGAAGAGGTTCACATACCTCGCGACGATTATCGACTATTAGCAAATCGCTCCATGGCTATAACCCGGCTAGCCTGGCCCACCTTCTCAAGTAGCACATGCTACTCGCAGAACCTTCAACCTATACAGGTTACACAAGTCTATCAAGGTCTAGACTACTCGGTAGAATAAATCTAGATACAGGACCCTACGGGAAATTGGGCAACCCTTCCCTACCCGTCAAACTACACAAGTCTACTGTAAAACAGTCCTAAGTAATTACAGTTCAGTTCTCTTCTTTAAATTCAGGCTTAAGTCCGAAGACATTGCCACAAATATACGTTCAGTTCTATATATAGTATACTTCAACTATATATTCCTACAACATGTAATATCCAATTACAATAGGGGGACAAGATAATTACCTCGATACGCCCATAATTATCCAAGTAAAATGTCGATCCTGGGCAACGTTTAGCTCCAACTCCGTGCGCTCCAACCCGCTCCAAACCACCCTTAGAAGTTCTAACCAACTTCTACATAATACTCCAACTAACTACGGAGATTTTCCTTAGGGTTTCGGTTTTGTGACTGACGGGAAGTATAATAGTATTTACTGGCTTTTAGATAATTATAACCTTGGAATACTACAAGGTATCTGACTAAGATAATTTGGGTATAATAACAATACTTTTGAGTATTTCTACCAGAGGTATATACCTCGGCCTACCCACTGGGGGTACTCTCGAGGGGGAGCTCTCGGCGAGGCGCTTCTCAAAGGGAGGGACGAGAACACCAACAAGGGAGGAGGATTTCTAAGACTTTGGAAAATATGGTGGATGAATAAAACCTTGAGCAACGGAAGTAATTATAGGCCAACCCGTGGCCACCCAATGGCCAAGATGAACCCATGAACTACGCAAGTGTAGGGTGTGGATTTGGACAAGTGTCTTGTGGGTCCCACTTTCCCATCTACAACACAAAATATCTACACAACATTGACCAAACATTTTTGGCAACAAAAATGCCAAAAACGTGCTAGCTAAAACCGTCCACCAACTCGCTTACCGGCAGGGTGACACGTATCACCCTCTCGTTGGTCCAAAATGTTCGTCTCTCGGAAAAATCCGAAAAATTAAAAATGACATAGCCGAATTTTCCTACGAAAGTCGTGGAAACGCGTTTAGTCGAAAAACGACTCTAATCGGGTGTTGTGCACAAATAAAAATCGGCCAAGCCAACTTTAAAGTTCAAACTTTTCTACGTACATCCCTACGTACATACTCTGGAAATACGGGGTATAACATTCTCCCCTCCTTAGAAACATTCGTCCCGAATGTTCCTTCTAAGTCTCAAAACAAGCGTCGCCGAGATAGTCTTCACTACTATACTTACGAGAACAAACACGCCACACATGGCCCACGAAACACCCGCGCAAAAACCTCCATCCAAGTCCACGAGGAAACACCTCTAACATCACCACAAATACCTCTCTCCGGGGTCTAGAATATACTTCCTTCGCACCTTCTCTTATAAAAGAAATGGTCACATCTATGCTCGCCATACATGCTCGCTTCTTCCCGATACCACTTTTGTCACTTTGCCGCGAGGTTCTAGTGTCACTCCGGCGACCCAACAATGGTACCGGACTGCATGCGATCCCTGAGGACGTCGTACACTTCTTGAACACTCGAACTCTTACCACATTTCTGTTACTGCTTCAGTTCCAAATCTCGGGGTTATGATCTCCAACTTGGTCATCATTAACTGGGAACACTCTGGATGGATCTCCGATACTTTCCTGAACAACAATACGAAAGACCGGACGTACTGCCTCCTAAGTCGGACGGCAACGCTAACATATAGGCAGCCTGGCCTACGAACTCAAAAAGGCCCAAAGTAACTCGGGCTAAGTTTCCTCTGTTTTCCAAAACTCGCCACACCCTAACCGGGGTGGTACTTTCAAGAAGATCGACCGTCAACCTGAACTCTAAACGTCGTCGCCGATTATCCGTACAATTTCTTCTGAGTTGCCAGAACCTCTTCTGGACAAGCTTCACCCTATCCATAGTCTGCTGGAACAAGCCTGAACCAACTATCTGAACCTTGCCAACCTCGAACCAATCGGCAAGAACTTACACTTCCGCCCTACAAGGCTTCAAAGGCGACATCCGAACACCGAAATGGTAGCTTAAACGCTCCTCCACGGAGACAACAATCCCATAACTACCGCAAATCCACACACGGCTGGCGAACGCGGTCTGAGACTTACGAGTTCTTAACCTGCTGGTAAAACTTCGAGAAAAACGATCGTGCCACTGGCTCCACTTATCATCATAAGGTGAAGGTAGGCACCCCGTGCAGCCTTACAACCTTTCTGATATCTCAACACAGCCGAGTAAACGGTCCTGACCGACGAACACGATGGGCTGCCCCCATCGGCTCGACTACTGGTTGAACGCATCCACGAACTCGTATGCTGGTTAACTAAACTTGGGCCTAACACCCTCGTGACCCTATCACAAGGCGGGACCACCACAAACTGACCCACCACCAAACATGCCGCGGGTTGACCCGCAACGTGGCCTCAACCCGACCCGGCAACGTGAACAATACTAGCTCCCCGATCCGGAACAATCTCACTAATCACGTTACGAAAACCTAGCGGTCTTCTTAGCTCAACTACCCTCTTTCATTTCACACTACTCAGGGACTTATCCCACAACCATAGCTCACGTGCACTATGTACTCCTATAAGGGTCAAACATAACATACGTCTTTTACTCGAGATGGCCTTACCTCTAAGGTCTCTACGTACAAAACTCTAAGGCTCACACTTTCTCTATCCCCCCAAATCTTACTTGGTTAACTAACCAAGATTTCTAATCACAATTTACACAATGCTATCAGAATATAACACTTAAGGTATACTCACCTTACCACACATACTAATCCCTAGAGGGTTAAGGATTTACCTGTAACTACTGTTTCACTCCCCTTAGTCGTTCTAATCAAACCTGCCCGTAGGCGATATTGAGGAGATGACAAACTACCCACCGATCACGAAGGCTAAGTCCTCCTACAAGGACACTCTTCGACACGGACCACAGCGGTCGCATAGTACAACAAGTACCGACTAAAAGACGACATTCCCGGGATGGCGTCTGCATCGCAATGACCGGAAGCCCGGAGCTCCGACCAACTCCTGCATACCCCGAACGTCCTGAACCCCGTGGAGGACCTCTCTGCACTGGTGGATGTGCATAATCTAATCCGCTGGTGAGGTGACTCGCCTCGAAAGTTACCAAAGGACCTTGCTGCTCTGGCCCTCTTCTGCTGTCCTTTGTTAACCCGTCGATCTCTACGTTTCTTGGCCTGCTGTGCATAAGCCCGTACACAGGCCATGCTCAAGCCTAACTGAAGAATTACTCTCGCACAACCCTCTCTTAGGTAGTCATCAAGACTCGCGGTACATCGGTATACTCTCTGGTAGCCAAATCTATAGCTAGTAACAGGGTCGCCTCTTTGCAATCTATATTCTCTGTTCGATGCATTAGGCGAAGGTTCAAATGTCATGGCGCGATAGGAACCGCCGCCGTGTGCCAAACTCTGCTGGGCTAGTGGCGTCGCGAAATCCCGAATGAAGCACTACCTAGGTAATGATTGGGCTGTGCCCTCGCAACCCTCTGAACTCTGCTCGCGGCTCCGCCGCCTTGCCTCTGGGCGGGTTTGCCTACGCGGAGGCATAGCGGTGAGGAAAGAAATACGTTTAGAGGTCCAACTTACAACACTCTAAGGCACGATCTCGAGTGAGAAGAATAGAAACCAATCCTAAATATCCTATAGCCTCACGATTATTGGTGTGGTGCACAACACACCGATAATCAAGACTCTCTTGGATACGGCTGTAGACACTTTCCGAGGATTAAGCGCTCGATACCACTTTTGTCACGACCCGTTCGGGGCGTGGATCGTGCCTTACCCGCACCGAAGTCATACATCGAGTAATCGAGGAACATAAAACAAGACATGAAAATATTATGAAGTAAAAACAAGAATCGAAGAAAACTTGCCTTACGGCGTATATATAAATCAATTTAAAACCGATTTACATCCCATTACAATTCTGCCACAACAAGCATTACTCTGCACTCTAAGAATAATACGACATGACAACAATGGCGGGACAGGGCCCCGCCATACCCCTGAATGTAAATACCTACAACGACAGGGGACTATACCACTGATAAGCCTCCGGAGAAACGGAGCTTTCCCAAACGCTGAACTGTGACCCTAAGAGCGAGGATCATCGACTGGTGTACCTTTACCTGCGGCATGAACGCAGCCCCCCGAAGGAGGTCAGTACAATAGGTACCAAGTATGTGAAACTGAAAATAAATACTGTAAATGAAATCATAGTAGCCTATATAAAGCAGGAGACATGTATGATAACCAAACTACAGTTCACAATAAATAAGCAGTCATGCCAAGTCAGGGACTCACGCCCTCAAAGTCGTCACAATAGAACCGTACGGGGTAAGTACGAAGGCGTAGCCGACTACTAAGACCCACAGTACCAGAAATACCATAAACTGTATCACGAGGTCTTTCTAGACCGCACCACATGATCGAAGGCCGCCACTACCGCAGTATCACCGCGGCGCTTCATCCTCGAACTACCGCACCCGCATAGGTCACACACAGACCCGCATGAGGTATTCCTCGAATCATAGTCACATAGACTGCCTGAGGTATACCCCGCATCGGAGGCAGCTTAACCCCCGGTATCCGCCTAGGCTCCCGCAGCCCGCATAGTCTCAAAAGACCGCATAGTCCCAACAGACCGCATAGGGAATCCCCCGCATCAGGCTAAACACCCGGAATGATCAATCCTGGAGCATACCGCTGCTCCGCATAGTCACAAGGACTGCATAGGCCGTATAGACCCGCATCAAGGGTGGCAAGCCCTCGGTATAATAAGTCAAGGGGGTAGGTGATATAATAACAGTACAATGGACTTACCGTTTAGCAACGTAAGCACAGCAAGAATGACCCCCCTTACATAACAACCACAAGATACTAACACACGTAGCATCCTAACATGTTTACTTATCAAATCAACAAGAAAGTATTACAAGGCTATCACAAACCAATACAATCAAGTTATTCACACAAGGTACTAATAAGTTCGGGTATCTATTCCCAAAGTACTTCATTCATTAAATCTTTTACAAGAATCATTTCTTTCACATAAGTCACACAATACCCGTAGTACAAAAAGAGTGACTGTCTTTTTAAGTAAACCAAAACACTTACCTTTGTAAAATCAAGTAACAACATTATTTTCCAAACGTTCAAGTTTGCCTAATTTCAAATGTTCACGTTTCTTATTTTAGAAAGGTTTCGTCGTTCATATTATTAACCACATAATAATATAATCCTCTTTTAAAACAACCTGAGAAACATATGCCTTATATGTGAGTAGGTTATTCTTGTTCATAATCAATCTGATTAAAGCAGCCGTGATCTAGGAAATGTAATATCATTTTGTCTCATCTTAGTTCCTATGCAGATGGAGGTTTCTACTGGTTTTAATAATACTTAATTAGTCAAAACATTTCCTTTTATTAACGCTGCGGTGGTTTGTCGATACACATTCTGATTTCCGAAATCAGTAAAACATTAACCCTTTTAAAAACCAAGTACTCATTACTCACGAATGAGGTTTCACACAAAATTCACATAATTCAATTAAGTTAAGTCTCTTATCTTACAAGATCAAGTCTCTTAACTTCTAAAATAATTAAATCATTCGTTTTATCTTTCTTAAGCCGTTATACCTAACTTCCCATAAAGCTAGTATAACTCTTAAGCTTTTAAAACCAAGTATTCCTCTTCTTTTAAAAACAGTTCTTAATTCTCTTGAACTACTTCAAGATTATTATTATTCGGGCTTAAGTCAAAAGACATTGCTGCATAACCACGTTCAATTAATACACGTACGTCTACCGTACTACATAGTTATACACATATCATGCTAGAAGAGATAGGAAGAGGTTCACATACCTCGCGACGATTATCGACTATTAGCAAATCGCTCCATGGCTATAACCCGGCTAGCCTGGCCCACCTTCTCAAGTAGCACATGCTACTCGCAGAACATTCAACCTATACAGGTTACACAAGTCTATCAAGGTCTAGACTACTCGGTAGAATAAATCTAGATACAGGACCCTACGGGAAATTGGGCAACCCTTCCCTACCACAACTACACAAGCTTCATCAGAAACAGGTCTAAGTAATTCTGATTCGGCTCTTCTTTAAATTCAGGCTTAAGTCCGAAGACATTGCCACAAATATACGTTCAGTTCTATATATAGTATACTTCAACTATATATTCCTACAACATGTAATATCCAATTACAATAGGGGGACAAGATAATTACCTCGATACGCCCATAATTATCCAAGTAAAATGTCGATCCTGGGCAACGTTTAGCTCCAACTCCGTGCGCTCAACCCGCCTCCAAACCACCCTTAGAAGTTCTAACCAACTTTTACATAATACTCCAACTAACTACGGAGATTTTCCTTAGGGTTTCGGTTTTGTGACTGACGGGAAGTATAATAGTATTTCTGGGCTTTTCGTATAAGTATAACCTTGGAATACTACAAGGTATACGGCTAAGGTAATTTGGGTATAGTAACAATACTTTTGAGAGTATTTCTACCAAGAGGGGGGGTATATACCCCTCGGCCTACCCCACTAGGGGGGTACTCTCGGCCATGGGGAGCCTCGCCAAGAGGCCTTCTCAAAGGGGGAGGGACGAGAACACCAACAAGGGAGGGGGAGGATTTCTAAGACTTTGGAAAATATGGTGGATGAATAAAACCTTCAAGCAAGGGAAGTATTTATAGGCCAACCCTTGGCCAACCAATGGCCAAGATGAAGCCATGTACTAGGCAAGTGTAGGGTGTGGATTTGGACAAGTGTCTTGTGGGTCCCACTTTCCCATCTACCACACAAAATATCTACACAACATTGACCAAACATTTTTGGCAACAAAAATGCCCAAAACGTAGCTAAAACCGTCACTCAACTCGCTTCACTTGAGGTGACACATGTCACCCTCGTTGGTCCAAAATGTTACGCCTCTCGGAAAAATCCGAAAAATTAAAAATGACATAGCCAGAATTTTCCCTACGAAAGCTGTGGAAACGTTTCGTCGAAAAACGACTCTAATCGGGTGTTGTGCACAAATAAAAATCGGCCAAGCCAACTTTAAAGTTCAAACTTTTCTACGTACGTCCCCACGTACATACTCTGGAAATACGGGGTATAACATTCTCCCCTCCTTAGAAACATTCGTCCCGAATGTTCCTTCTAAGTCTCAAAACAAACGTGCGCCAGTATAGTCTTCACTACTATACTTACGAGAACAAACCTGCCACACATGGCCACAGAAACACCCGCGCAAAAACCTCCATCCAAGTCCACGAGGAAACACCTCTAACATCACCACAAATACCTCTCTCCGGGGTCTAGAATATACTTCCTTCGCACCTTCTCTTATAAAAGAAATGGTCACATCTATGCTCGCCATACATGCTCGCTTCTTCCCGATACCACTTTTGTCACTTTGCCGCGAGGTTCTAGTGTCACTCCGGCGACCCAACAATGGTACCGGACTGCATGCGATCCCTGAGGACGTCGTACACTTCTTGAACACTCGAACTCTTACCACATTTCTGTTACTGCTTCAGTTCCAAATCTCGGGGTTATGATCTCCAACTTGGTCATCATTAACTGGGAACACTCTGGATGGATCTCCGATACTTTCCTGAACAACAATACGAAAGACCGGACGTACTGCCTCCTAAGTCGGACGGCAACGCTAACATATAGGCAGCCTGGCCTACGAACTCAAAAAGGCCCAAAGTAACTCGGGCTAAGTTTCCTCTGTTTTCCAAAACTCGCCACACCCTAACCGGGGTGGTACTTTCAAGAAGATCGACCGTCAACCTGAACTCTAAACGTCGTCGCCGATTATCCGTACAATTTCTTCTGAGTTGCCAGAACCTCTTCTGGACAAGCTTCACCCTATCCATAGTCTGCTGGAACAAGCCTGAACCAACTATCTGAACCTTGCCAACCTCGAACCAATCGACCGGCAACTTACACTTCCGCCCCTACAAGGCTTCAAAAGGCGACATCCGAACACTGAAATGGTAGCTTAAACGCTCCCTCCACAGGAGACAACAATCCCCATAACTACCCCTGAAATCCACACACTGGCCCGAGGGCGAATGCGATTCTGAGACTTACCTGAGTTCTTAACCCTGCCTGGTAAAACTTCCAGAAAAAAAAACAGCCGTACCCTGGGCTCCACTGTCTATCATAAGGTGAAGGTAGGCACCCCGTGCAGCCTTACAACCTTTCTGATATCTCAACACAGCCGAGTAAACGGTCCTGACCGACGAACACGATGGGCTGCCCCCATCGGCTCGACTACTGGTTGAACGCATCCACGAACTCGTATGCTGGTTAACTAAACTTGGGCCTAACACCCTCGTGACCCTATCACAAGGCGGGACCACCACAAACTGACCCCACCACCAAACATGCCGCGGGTTGACCCGCAACGTGGCCTCAACCCGACCCGGCAACGTGAACAATACTAGCTCCCCGATCCGGAACAATCTCACTAATCACGTTACGAAAACCTAGCGGTCTTCTTAGCTCAACTACCCTCTTTCATTTCACACTACTCAGGGACTTATCCCACAACCATAGCTCACGTGCACTATGTACTCCTATAAGGGTCAAACATAACATACGTCTTTTACTCGAGATGGCCTTACCTCTAAGGTCTCTACGTACAAAACTCTAAGGCTCACACTTTCTCTATCCCCCCAAATCTTACTTGGTTAACTAACCAAGATTTCTAATCACAATTTACACAATGCTATCAGAATATAACACTTAAGGTATACTACCTTACCACACACTATCAAAATCCACCAGGGTTAAGGATTTACTGTAACTCTGCTTCACTCCCTTAGTCGTTCTAATCAAACACCTTGCAGGTATGCAATGAGGAGATGACAAACTACCCACCGATCCTGAAGGCTAAGTCCTCCTACAAGGACACTCTTCGACACCAGACCCTGACGGTCATAGGTACAACAAGTACCAACTAAAAGACGACATTCCCGATGGCGTGCACACCGCTAACCTGCCCGAGTTCGCGACCAACTCCTGCATACCGAAGGTCCGAACCCCGACCTCGCTGACCTCTGGTGGATGTGCATAATCTAATCCACGCGAGGTGACTCACGAATGTTACCAAAGGACCTTGCCGCTCAGCCTCTTCTCGCCCTTGTTAACCCGTCGATCTCTACGCTTTCTTGGCTCGCCGCGCATAAGCTCGCATAATGTGCCATGCTCAAGCCTAATCAAGAATTACTCGCACAACCTCTCTTAGGTAGTCATCAAGACTCGCGGTACATCGGTATACTCTCTGTAGCCAAATCTATAGCTAGTAAATGGTCGCCTTTGCAATCTATATTCTCTGCTCGGCCGTGGAACTGAGGTTCAAATGTCATGGCCGCAGAGGAACCGCCGCCGCCGTACAAACTCTGCAAGCTAGTGACGCCGCGAAATCCCGAATGAAGCACTACTCTAGGTAATTGTCACGACCGTTCGGGCCCGTGGATCGTGCCTACCGGCACCCAAGTAGTCATATATCGCAGTAATCGAAATATAAAGCAAGACATGAAACAATTTATAAAATAAGACACGCTTATGTGAGAAAACATCGCTTTCGATATATATATAAACATGGTTTAGCGCTACATCCGACAATCGCATAACATGACTACGCACCTCTAAGGAAATATACAACTATGGCGGACAGTGGCCGCCATACCCTCGATCAGACAAAACTATCTACAACAGGAGATCATACCAAAAGTAGAGCCTCCTAAAAGATGGAGCTCCGACACCAACGTAGAGATCCTAAGAATGTGGATCTAGCACTGCTGCTCTTACCTGCAGATGAACGCAGCCCCGGCGAGGTCTGATAACAGTACTAAGTATATGAAATCAGAAATACTTAAATGAAACATATCATTTTAAAAAGCTTTGCAAGTATGTATAAAACAACTAAGGAAACCGCATATAGTGCCACATCACAAACAAGAGCAAGAATAGGTAAATCAGAACAGTCTTTTCTAGGCCGCGAATGATCAAGCAGGCCAATTGCGTAGTATCACCATGCAAGCCTAATCACGACTCGTAGTCCGCATAGGCCAATCACATAGGCCCGTATAGGGTATATAACCCCGCATCGAGGGTAGCTACTCTCGGCATCGCCCCGACTCGCGTCCGCATGGCCACATAGACCGCATGAGGTATAACCCCGCACACTAACTGGAACTCCGTAGCTCGCATAGGTCCTTGGACCCGCATGAGGTATTCTCGAATCATGGTCCTGCATCACCGAAGTCTACCCCGCATCGGAGGCGACTTTAACCCCTGCATATGTCAAGAGGTGAGTGATGTTACACTAACCTAACGACTTATCGTTAACAACATAAGCACAACAAGAATACTCTTTTACACAAACGTTACAAGACACTAACACACATAGCATCATATCATGTCTACTTATCAAACCATCTTATTATTCTTTTTCACAATTCAATATAAGTCTGTTATAAACACATAGGCAAACTGTTTCTTTTATCATTCTTAAGTGGTTATACTTAACTTCCCATAAAGCTAGTATAACTCTTAAGCTTCTGTTTTAAAAACCAATTAGTTCTCTTCTGTTAAAAATGATTCAGTATTCTTATGAAATGCTTTCAGATCTTTATTATTCGTGCTTAAGCCGTGAGGCATTCCGTAAGTGTTATTCGAGCTTAAGCCGTGAGGCATCACGTAAGTATTATTCAGGCTTAAGTCAAAGACATTTCCGTAGTTATTATTCAGTTAACACATGTACGTCTACCGTACTATATATATTGTAAAATATCATGCTTTAGGAAGAATCACATACCTTCTCAGCGAAAACCACCTGCCAAGTCAATATGTCGCAGAGAGTCACCATAATAGTCATGCACGCCATCAAAGACTACTCAAGGTCATTCTAAACAGAGGGTTCACAATTCTATGGAAAGTTGGGCAAGACTTCCTACCCTATGAGCTATAAGTTCATCGTGAAAACACCCTATGTAAGTACAATTTGATTATTCTTCTTTAAACCCTTCTACTGGTAATAGCTCAATTCTATTCTCGTGATATTCTTCTAAGTATTTAATACTTATTCTAATACTACAACAAGAAGTATTCTCTAATTCAAAAGAGGGTTAGGATTAGTTACCTCGAAGCCCAATAATATCCTAGATAAAGTCGCTACCGAGCAAGGTTTAGCTCCTAAGTTGTATCCCGGAGCTCTAAGAAACCTTAGAAGTTCTTCACAACTTCTACTAAGTACTAAGGATTTGGACTAGGTATTTTGGGCATTATAACAATACTAGAAGACAACTTTTCTACCAAGGAGGGGGTAGATTTTTGGCTAGGCTAGTGGGCCTCGGCCAAACTACTAGGCTAGAGGGGGTATTCGCCATGGCCTTCACAAGGAGGAGGAGGTGTTGGACTAAAAGGCTACAAAGGGAGAGGAGAGGATTTTCAAGACTTGAAAGATTTGTGGATGAAGAACTCTTCATCTCTAAGGGGGTATTTATAGGTCGAAGTGGCCAACCAATGGCCAAGATTAAGACAAGTGCAAGGCAAGTGTAGGTGAGGATTAACTATACACAAATATCCTACCAACTCTTGACTTGTGCACAAGGCACAAAAACGTGCTCACCATTGTTCAAATCGTCCAAACGGACGATTTCAAGTCCATCAATTGGAGGTGACAAGTGTCGCCTCCCGCTGGTCCAAAATGTTTCGCCTCTAAAAATCCGCAAAATTAGAAATGGCATAGCCGAATTTACCCTACGAAAGTCGTGGAAACGTTTCGCCGAAAACTATTCGCTTTGTGAGTTGTGCCAAAAAAACGCTTTGCCTAAACTTTAAGGCTAGACTTTTATGCGTATTCCCTTACGTACATACTCTGGAAATACGGGGTATAACATTCTCCCCTCCTTAGAAACATTCGTCCCGAATGTTCCTTCCCAAGACAGTTAACGATAAGATTCTTCATAACTAAAACAGTTGCAAATGCCACACACGGCCACAGAACAACACTTGTGCGTAAATGATAACGAAATTTACAAGTAGGAAAGTGAATTACCGAGGTGTGGGGAATAGTGAGGATACTTCGCCTCATGTCCTCCTCGCTTCCCACGCCATCTCTCCTCGAGCTCGCCCGCCACAAGACTTCGACTAAGCCACGCCCTGGTCCGCAGACGCCTAACTCGACGATCGACTATCGCTATGGAATCTCCTCATACGATAACTCCTCGTCACCGACATCGCTAATCGGGTGTACCCTAGATGGATCCCCGATACATCTCTCAAGATAGATACGTGAAAAACCGGATGCACCGCCTCAGACGGACGGCAGATCCAACTCATAGGCAACCTTGCCTACCTCATGACAACTAAACGCCCAATGTACCTAGGGTCGAGTTTCCTTCTTCCCGAATCTCATCACACCCTTCATGGGTGACACCTTTAGAAAACCCAATCATGAACTCGAACTCAAGATGCCGACGACGATGATCCGTGATACGACTTGCCGACTCGAGTCATTAATAGCCGCTCTCGGATAAGCTTCACCTTATCCATCGCCGCTGCACCAAACCGTCCTACTAGCCGCACTCGCCCACATCGAACCAACCTATAGGCGACCGCACTTCCTCCCATACAAGGCCTCATAAGGCGCCATCCGAATACCGGAGTGGTAGCTATTATTATACGCGAACTCAACTAGAGGCAAATGATCCTCCCAACTACCATCGGTCAATAACACAGCTCGCAAAGATATCTCGCAGTTCGGATAGTGCGCTCGCCCGTCCGTCTGCGTGGATGAAATGCGACTGTGCTCACTCAAGGCCCCTAAACCCTCTCGAAGGACTCTGGTTAGCCGTAAATCGCTCTCGCCTGATATGATCGGCAGGGACTCCATGCATCGACGATCTCTGATGTAAAGTCCGCATAATCCTCACCAAAAAGTCGCCCCGACGGAAGAAAGTGGGCTGATTTCACACCGTCGACGATAACCCATATAGAATCATGTCTCTCCGAGTGCGGTAATCCTGTGATGAAGTCCATGTTGATTACCTCCCACTTCCGTGCCGGGATCTCAATCGTCAGAATAAACCACCGTGCCTCCGTGTTCTACCTTCACCGCCGACAACACGGCACCGAGCTACGAACTCGCAACGCCCTCTTCAAGCCATCCCACCAATACACAGATCTAAGGTCGTGGTACATCTTGGTCGACCCGATGGATAGAGTAACGCGCCAGGTGCTTCCCAAGAACTCCAAGTCCTCAAACATCCGAACACACACCGCCTCAAACCTTAGCACCCCATCAGTGCTACTCAAAAGGACCCTTGCCCTCACGAAGAGTGTATCACGATATCGAATCAAAGCCGATCCTCGAATCGCCTCTTCACCTCCTCGACGATGGAAGACTCGGCAACCTCACGAACTCTAACCCCATCGCTATCGATCAATCAAACGGACACCAAGGCTCGCTAATCGATGCAAATCACGAACCATGTCCTCCTCTCTAGCCGCACATCCGATAGGCTCCCATCGACTCACGACTAAGAGCATTCGCCACAACATTGGCCTTCCCGTGGTACAGATATCAACATCGTAATCCTTAAGCAACTCTAACCACCGTCTCGCCGTAAGTTCACTCCTCTCGTCAAGATATACCGAGGCTCTTGTGGTCTGTAAAAATATCCACGTGAACCCCATACAAATAGTGCCTCCAGATCTTCAAGGCGTGAATCACACCGCCAACTCCAAATCATGGTGGGGTAGTTCTCCGTGTTTCTTCACCGTCGGGATGCATATGCTATAACCCCGCCATGCGCATCAACACACATCCCAACCCGATGCTCGACGATCACAATACACGACATAACCATCCGACCTCCGAAGAGTAAGAACGGGCGGTCGCCGCCTTCTTTCAAGAATCGAAACCCCGCCACAAGCATCACCATCAAACTTGGCCGCTTTCCGAGTCACCTAGTCAATGGTGCGTAGATAGAAGCAAACTTCTACGAACCGATAATATCCTCGCAAGGCCCGTAAATCGCGAACCTCTCGGAGTAGTAGGTTCAGGCCAAGTCCCGATCGCCTCGATCTTGGCCGATCCACTGAATGCCATCACTCGACAATATGCCCAAGAAACGCCATCAAGTCAACCAAAACTCACATTTGGAATACTTGGCGATAATCGCTGGTCCCGAGAATCACAAGATAGCCTCAAGTGCTCGCATGCTCCTCGCCCGAGCGAATAAACCAAGATATCATCAATGAACACTATCACAAACGTGTCCAAAATGGTTTGAACACTCGTTCATCAAATCCATGAATACCGCCGAGCATTGGTCAACCCAAAAGACATGACCGAACTCATAATGCCCGTATCGTCCGAATGCACCCTAGGGACATCCACCTCTCGACTCGCACTGGTGATAGCCCGATCGCAGATCAATCTTGAGAAACATCTCGCACTCGCAATCGTCGAACAAATCATCAATCCCGGGAAGGGGTATTCGTTCTTAATGGTCACCTTGTTCACCGCTCAGATCAACACATGCGCAGCTGCCCCGCCCTTCTTCTTCACGAACAATACCGCGCCTGGGGAGAAACACTAGGCCCATGAAGCCCTTCTCCGAGAAATCCTCACCGTCCTTCAACTCTCTCAACTCGCAAAGTGCCATTCTCAGATGGCGGAATGGAAATAGCCGAGTATCCGCAACACATCTATACAAAACTCGATCTCTCTCGTGAGGGATACCCGGAGGTCATCTGAAACACGCCCGGGAACTCGACTACTAGAATCGATCAAAATCTGGTACCGCAGCCTTCAGATCAAACACCCGAACGATGGTAGATATACCCTTCGCACTATCTTCCTGCCTTGAGGTAGGAAATAAACCTACCTCGCGATACCGTGCTCCTCCCACTCAACAACCGCTCAGAAATCGAACCGCATTACTCTCTCTCTGCGGTCTACATTGGCGTAGCAAGAAGCTAGCCAATCCATCCCCATGATCACGCCGAAGTCAATCATCTCTAACTCTATCAAGTCGCCAGGTCCGACGATCAGAATGGTCACAGACAAGCTCTATATACCCGCCGAGCTACCACCGAATCACCATCGCGTAGCTACCTCGAAGCGGTCTATGGACTCGTGCTCTATCCCTATCCTACTAGCAACAAGGGAGATATATAGACAGAGTAGAACCCGATCTATCAACGCATACACATCAAACCAGAACCGATAAAGTACTGCGGACGACATCGGCGAGGCCTCCGATCCCGCTTACCGGACAAAGCATAAATGCGGTTCGAGGACCGCTAGAATCGGGACCGAGCCACGACCTCCGCGACTGGCTGACCCATGAGTACTCGCCCGGGCGAGTAAATCGTAGGAGATGAAGACCGCGAAAGAACTCGTAGTCGACTTACCATCGATCGCCTTGGTCTGACAAGCCGCATAGTGACCCCGCCGCTACAATCAAACAAACTCCCGTAGCACCACAACTCCCGGTGGGATCTACCGCATCGCCACACCGGTGGTGGTCCCGACCGCCGCACTTCTGCCGCCTCGACGCTCAAGTCCTGGGCCCTGGTCCGCCTCGAATATCTCCCGTGTGCCGAGGACGGTGCGCAGAGTGCTCGGGCTGGCCGTGGTGCACCCAGATCGCCGCCGAGGACGCCACCACGATAGCCACCAAAAGACCTCGCCGCCCCGTCTTCTTCTCGCTGCCGCACAACCCGCGTCTCTACGCCTCACATCCAAGAGCACGAGCTCGCACGCGGATAATGTCCATACCCGATGGAGAGAAACACCCGCACATGACTTCGCCATATAGTCATCTAGCCCGTGACATAGCGGTGCACCCTATCCTCCATATCGCTACTAATGCCGGGACATATCGAGCCAATGAATCAAACTCGACATTGTACTTCGACAAGCGCCCTCTCGCCTCAATAGTAAAAATCTATCACCGCGCCTCCTCATCCGCGAGGCAAGAAGGAGCGAGGAAAGCCTCGAGAACTCATCCCAGTAGCCGGGACGCTGCTCTCCCGATAACTCCTATGAATCAAACCAATCGATCGCGGTATCACGCAACCGATGCGAACCAAAGGTCACGACTGCCTCCGAGGCCTCGATCACCTCACGATTCTTCTCAGAGTCGACGGATGAACTCCTGCGGATCATCCTCCGCCTCGACCCAGAAACTCGCGGCTACAACTCAAGAAATCTCGTAGTCTCAAACTATTCGCCCTTGCGCACCACGGTGCGACCGAGCCGAGCCGAACCGCCGCCGATCCTCTTATCGTGACGCCACAACTTTAGCCAATAGTTGGGCCATCTCCTTGTACCCTAACTCTCCGCCCAGCCGTGGGATGCGAGGTGTGGGTACTGTGGTCTCGTTGGGCCGGGCGGCGCCATAGAACTCGCCGCTCGTATAGACCGGGCCTGAGCCCTCGTGACTGGGTGTCTCGCTAGCGCCTCCTACGCTTCGCCTTCGGGGCCCGGTTGCCTTACGTGAGGCATAATCATATAGAAAGGAATACGTTAGAGGTCCAACCTCTAACATTTCTAAAGCACGATCTCGTAATGAGAAGAATGGAAACCAATCCTAAATATCCTATAGCCTCCGACATTGGTGGTGCACAACACACCGATAATCAAGACTCTACTAGATACGGTCAGACAATTTCCGAGGATTAATCGCTCGATACCACTTTTGTCACGACTGCTCGGCCCGTGGATCGTGCCTTACCGGCACCCAAGTAGTCATATATCGTAGTAATCACGAAATATAAAGCAAGACATGAAACAGCTTTATAAAATAAGACACGCTTATGTGAGAAAACATCGCTTTCGATATATATATAAACATGGTTTAGCGCTACATCCGACATCGCATAACATGACTACAGCACTTAAGGAAATATACAACTATGGCGGACAGGGCCCCGCCATACCCCGATCGCATAAAACTATCTACAACAGGAGATCATACCCAAAAGTAGAGCCTCCTAAAAGATGGAGCTCCCGACACCAACGTAGAGATCCTAAGAATGTGGATCTAGCACTGCCTCTTACCGCAGATGAACGCAGCCTCAAGGAGGTCAAGACAGTACTAAGTATATGAAATCAGAAATACTTAAATGAAACATATCATTTTAGAAACAGTTTTGCAAGTATGTATAAAACAACCAAGGAAACCGCATATAGTGCCACATCACAAACAAGAGCAGAATAGGTAAATCAGTAATGTGTCTTTTCTAGGTCGCGAATGATCGGCAGGCCAATCGCCTGTAGTATCACCATGCAAGCCTAATCTCGACTCCAGTAGTCCGCATAGGCCAATCACATAGGCCCGCATAGGTATATAACCCCGCATCGAGGGTAGCTACCTCGGCATCGCCCCGACTCGCCGTCCGCATGGCCACATAGACCGCATGAGGTATAACCCCGCACACTAACCTCGAACTCCCGTAGTTCCGCATAGGTCCCTCGACCCGCATGAGGTATTCTCGAATCACGGTCCTGCATCACCGAGTCTACCCCAGACGGAGGCGCCTTAACCCCTGCATATGTCAAGAGGTGAGTGATGTTACACTAACCTAACAGCTTATCGTTAACAACATGTCACGACCCGTTCCGGGGCCCGTGACTGGTGCCTTACCCGGGCACCCAAGTAGTCATACATCAGAGAACAATCAGCGGAATATAAAACAAGACATGAAACATGATATAACTAGAACATTTTATCTCATGAAAAGATTGCCTTTCGCATATATACATAAAACCAAGTTTTTGCGCTATATCCCAACTGCATAACAGACTACGCACTTCTAAGGAAATAATAACTATGGCGACAGTGGCCCGCCATACCCTGTCTGCATAAAACTATCTACAACAGGAGATCATACCAAAAGTAGAGCCTCCGAGAGAGTGGAGCTCCTAACACCAACGTAGAGATCCTAAGGACGTGGATCTAGCACCGCTTCCTCTAGAACTCGCGCATTTAACGCACTTCGGGCGAGGTCAGCATAACAGTACCAAGTATGTGAAACTATAAAGTACTTTAAATGAAATCAAAGTATTTAAAACCTTTTCACAAATACATTCGCCCAATTGCACATAGTGCCACATCACAATAATAACAGAATAGGAAAATCAGAATCGTCTAGTCTAGGCCGCGAATGATCGAGCAAGGCCAACCGCCCATAGTATCATTCTCAAGGTGCCTAGTCCTCGACTTCCGCACCGCATAGGTCACACATGCACCGCATGAGGTATTCCCCGTGACGGGGTAGCTAGCCCTGCATTCTCCTCGACTTCCGCACCGCATAGCCTCAAAAGACCGCGATAGTCCCACGGACCGCATAGGCATCCCCGCATCGGGCTAATCACCCGAATGATCAATCCCGAGTACGCCGCAGCCTCCGCATAGTCTCATAGACCGTGATAGCCGATAGACCCGCATCGCGGGTGGCAAGCCCTGTGATAACAAGTCAAGGGGGTAGGTGATACAAGAATGAGACAACGGACTTACTGTTAGCAACGTAAGCACAACAAGAACGACCCCTTTCACAACATTACAAGCCAATTAACATACGCAGATCATAGTATGTCTACCTATCAACCAATCTTACTACACTTAATGTAAATCAATACAAGGCTTTTATAAACAAACAAGTAAATGCCTTTTATCATTCTTAAGTTGTTATACCTAACTTCCCATAAAGCTAGTATAACTCTTAAGCTTTTGCTTTAGAACCGAATATTACTCTTCCGTTAAAAATGATTCATTATTCTTTTGACATACTTCAAGGTTCTTATTATTCAGCTTAAGTCAAAAGACATTGCCGACATCATATGTACGCTCACCGTACTATATATACTTAAAATATCATGCTCAAGAGTATAGGAAGAATCACATACCTTCTGGCAAATCCACCGCCAAGTCGAGTATGTCATAGCAGAGAATCAGCCTATAATAGTCACAGACATCTATCAAAGTCTAGACTATTCTCAGAGGTCGTTCTAAACAGAGGGTCCTCAATTCTACGGAAAGTCAGCAAGACAACCCTACCCGAGCTATATAAGTTCATCAGAAAACAATTCTATGTAAGTACAACAGATAATCTTCTTTTATACCCTTCTAAGGTGTTACACTCAATTCTATTCTTAATAACCTCCTAAGTATTTATACTTATTTCAATACTTCTACAGATGCATTCTCTAATTACAAAAGAGGGTTAGGATTATATACCTCGATAAGCCCAATAATATCCAAGTAAAAGTCGATCCTCGAGCGAGGTTTAGCTCCTAATCCAAAGCTCCAAGGCGCTCCAAGAATCCTTAGAAGTTTCCCACAACTTCTACTAAGTACTAAGGAATTTGTGCTAGGTTAAATTGGGCATTATAACAATACTAGAAGGCAACTTTCCTACCAAGGAGGGGTAGGTTTCAAGCAGCTAGAGGGAAGGGCCTCGCCAAAACTTCACTCAAAGGGAGTGGTGTTTGGACTAATTGCTCACAAGGGAGAGGGAGGATTTTTCAAGACTTGAAAGCTTTAGTGGATGAAGAACTCTTCATCTCAAGAGGGTATTTATAGGTCAAGACATGGCCAACCAATGGCCAAGATTTAGCCAAGTGCTAGGCAAGTGTAAGGTCAAGATTAGGCAAGTGTACCTAGCCAACTTGCACACAAAATATCTATCCAACTTTATGACAAGGATTGTCATCCAATCGCCCTATTGCCGCGACAAGTCCACCAATGAGAGGGTGGAAAGTGTCGCCTCTCATTGGTCCAAAGTGTTACGCCTCTGAAAATCCGCAAAAATAAGAAATGACATAGCCGGAATTTATCCTATGAAAGTCAGGAAACGCTTCATCGAAACCAATCGCTTTGTGAGTTGTGCCCAATAATTTTCGCCCAAGCCTAACTTTTAAGGCTAACTCAGACGTATTCCCACGCACATACTGGAAATACTGGTATAACATTCTCCTCCTTAGAAACATTCATTCCGAATGTTCCTTCCCAAGACAATTAAAGATAAGGTTCTTAACAACCTTCGCAAAAAAAAACACTTAGCACATAAGTCAATTCAATCAATAAGTAGGAAAGTAGGTTACCGAGGCGCTGGGAATAAAGCAGGGTATCTTCACTCATGTCCTCCTCTCGCCCCACGCCATCTCTCCCTAAGCTCGTTCCGCCACAAAACTTTGACTGCTACGCCCTGGTCCGCAGACGCCTAACCCGACGATCGACTATCGCTACGGGAATCTCTCATACGATAACCCCTGGCCACCGGACATCGCCAATCTGTACCTAGATGGATCCCCACACATCTCCTCAAAGATAGATACGTGAAATACCGGATGCACCGCTTCCGCATCGGACGGCAGATCCAACTCATAGCAACCTTTCCTACCCCGGACAACTAAACGCCCAACGTACTGGCCGAAGTTTTCCTTCTTCCCGAATCTCATCACACCCTTCATGGGTGACACCTTCAGGAAAACCCAATCATCAACTGCGAACCTTCAACCTATACAGGTTACACAAGTCTATCAAGGTCTAGACTACTCGGTAGAATAAATCTAGATACAGACTTACTACTGAAATCGGGCAACCCTTCCTACCCACAAACTACACAAGTCATCAGAAACAAATTCTAAGTAATTACAGTTCTCTTCTTTAAATTCAGGGCTTAAGTCCAAGACATTGCCACAAATATACGTCATTTCTATATATATAGTATACTTCAACTATATATTCCTACAACATGTAATATCCAATTACAATAGGGGGACAAGATAATTACCTCGATACGCCCATAATTATCCAAGTAAAATGTCGATCCTGGGCAACGTTTAGCTCCAACTCCGTGCGCTCCAACCCACTCCAAACCACCCTTAGAAGTTCTAACCAACTTCTACATAATGCTCCAACTAACTACTGAGATTTTCCTTGTGGTTTCCTTTGTGACGACGGAAGTATAATAGTATTTCTGGCTTTTCAGATAAGTATAACCTCGAATACTACAAGGTATACGGCTAAGGTAATTTGGGTATAATAACAATACTTTGAGAGTATTTCTACTGATGGTATATACCTCTACCCACCCCACTGTGGGTACTCGCCAAGGGGGAGCTCTCACAAGAGGCCTTCTCAAAGCGGGGAGGACGAGAACACCAACAAGGAGGGGAGGATTTCTAAGACTTTGGAAAATATGGTGGATGAATAAACCTTCAAGCAAGGGAAGTATTTATAGCCAACCCTTGGCCAACCAATGGCCAAGATGAAGCCATGTACTAGGCAGTAGGGTGTGGATTTGGACAAGTGTCTTGTGGGTCCCACTTTCCCATCTACCACACAAAATATCTACACAACATTGACCAAACATTTTTGGCAACAAAAATGCCAAAACGTGCTAGCTAAAACCGCCCACTAACTCGCCCACTGAGGGTGACACATGCCACCCTCTCGTTGGTCCAAAATGTTACGCCTCTAAAATCCGAAAAATTAAAATGACATAGCCGTAATTTTCCCTACGAAAGTCGTGGAAACGCTTTAAAAACGACTCTAATCGGGTGTTGTGCACAAATAAAATCGCCAAGCCAACTTTAAAGTTCAAACTTTTCTCGCACGCCCCCACGCATACTGAAATACGGTATAACATTCTCCTCCTTAGAAACATTCGCCCCAATGCTCCTTCTAAGTCTCAAAACAAACGTGCGCCAGTATAGTCTTCACTACTATACTTACGAGAACAAACCTGCCACACATGGCCACAGAAACACCCGCGCAAAAACCTCCATCCAAGTCCACGAGGAAACACCTCTAACATCACCACAAATACCTCTCTCCGGGGTCTAGAATATACTTCTTTCGCACCTTCTCTTATAAAAGAAATGGTCACATCTATGCTCGCCATACATGCTCGCTTCTTCCCGATACCACTTTTGTCACTTTGCCGCGAGGTTCTAGTGTCACTCCGGCGACCCAACAATGGTACCGACTCGCATGCGATCCTCGAGGACGCCAGACACTTCTTGAACACTCGAACTCTTACCACATTTCATATCGCTCCAAATCTCGGTTATGATCTCCAACTTGGTCATCATTAACTGAACACTGACGATCTCCGATACTTTCCAACAACAATACGAAAGACCGG
Organism: Przewalskia tangutica; assembly: GCA_029844215.1. NCBI lineage: Eukaryota > Viridiplantae > Streptophyta > Magnoliopsida > Solanales > Solanaceae > Przewalskia > Przewalskia tangutica. The sequence goes on from JAQGDG010000098.1 coordinate 182,870, forward strand.
ACGTCGCTTCCTAAGTCGGACGGCAACGCAACATATAGGCACCGCCTACGAACTCAAAAGGCCCAAAGTAACTCGCTAAGTTTCTCTGCTTTCCAAAACTCGCCACACCCTAACCGGTGGTACTTTCAAGAAGATCGACCGCCAACTCCGAACTCTAAACGCCGCCGCCGATAATCCGCATAATTTCTTCGAGTTGCCGTAACCTCTTCGACAAGCTTCACCCTATCCATAGTCCGCCGGAACAAGCTCCAACCAACTATCTCAACCTTGCCAACCTCGAACCAATCGATCAAGAACTTACACTTCCGCCCCTACAAGGCTTCAAAAGGCGACATCCGAACACCAAATGGTAGCTTAAACGCTCCTCCACAGAGACAACAATCCCCATAACTACCCCCGAATCCACATACCGCCCGGGGCGAATGCGATTCGAGACTTACCGAAGTTCTTAACCCCGCTCGTAAAACTTCCAAAAAAACAGCCGCACTGGCTCCACTGTCTATCATAAGGTGAAGGTAGGCACCGCAGCCTTACAACCTTCGATATCTCAACACACAGTAAACGGCCTCGACCGACGAACACGATGGGCTGCCCCCATCGGCCGACATCGTCAACGCATCCACGAACTCAGACAAGTTAACTAAACTTGGCCTAACACCTCGTGACTTATCACAAGGCGCGACCACCACAACCGACCCACCACCAAACATGCCGCTGGTTGACCCGCAACGTGGCCTCAACCCGACCCGCAACGCAACAATACTAGCTCCCGATCCTAACAATCTCACTAATCACGTTACGAAACCTGCGGTCTTCTTAGCTCAACTACCCTCTTTCATTTCACACTACTCAGTGACTTATCCCACAACCATAGCTCACGCACTATGTACTCCTATAAGGGTCAAACATAACATACGCCTTTACTCGAGACGGCCTTACCTCTAAGGTCTCTACGCACAAAACTCTAAGGCTCACACTTTCTCTATCCCCAAATCTTACTTGGTTAACTAACCAAGATTTCTAATCACAATTTACACAATGCTATCGTAATATAACACTTAAGGTATACTCACCTTACCACACATACTAATCCCTGCAGGTTAAGGATTTACCAGAATTCATCAAGCTTCACTCCCCTTAGTCGTCTAATCAAACTCGCCTGCAGGCATAAATGAGGAGATGACAAACTACCCACCGATCTCGCGCTAAGTCCTCCTACAAGGACACTCTTCGACACCAGACCCTGACGGTCATAGGTACAACAAGTACCAACTAAAAGACGACATTCCCGTGATGACGCTCATTACATCGCGAACCGGAAGCCCCGAGTTCGACCAACTCCCGCATACCCCGAACGCCCGAACTCCCGTGGACCTCTCGCACCGCGGATGTGCATAATCTAATCACGCGTAGGTGACTCACTAAAGTTACCAAAGGACTCGCCGCTCGCCCTCTTCTCGCCCTTCGTTAACCCGTCGATCTACGCTTGGCTCGCGCATAAGCCCGCATACGCCATGCTCAAGCCTAATCAAGAATTACTCGCACAACCTCTCTTAGGTAGTCATCAAGACTTCGTACATCGGTATACTCTCTGTAGCCAAATCTATACTTAGTAATGTGGTCGCCTTTGCAATCTATATTCTCTGCTCCCGTGGAACCGGCGTTCAAATGTCATGGCCGCAGCAGAACCGCCGCCGTACAAACTCGGCCAAGCTAGCGACGCCGCAGAATCCCGAACGAAGCACTACCCTAGGTAATGATTGGGCTCGCCTCGCAACCCTCTCGAACTCTACTCGCAGCCTCTCGCCGCCCTCCGCCGGGGCCACTACGCGAGGCATAGCGGTGGAAAGAAATACGCTAGAGGTCCAACTTACAACATGTACTCTAAGGCACGATCTCGAGTGAGAAGAATAGAAACCAATCCTAAATATCCTATAGCCTCGACATCGGCGTGGTGCACAACACACCGATAATCAAGACTTACCGATACGGCTCAGACACTTTCCGAGGATTAATCGCTCGATACTACTTTTGTCACGACCTGCCTGGCTCGTGGATCGTGCCTTACCCGGGCACCCAAGTAGTCATACATCAGAGTAATCAGGGGAACATAAAACAAGACATGAAAATATTATGAAGTAAAAAAACAGTAATCGAAGAAAACTTGCCTTACTATGATATATATAAATCAATTTAAAACCGAACATACATCCCATTACAATTCGCCCACAACAAAGATTACTGCACTTCTAAGAATAATACGACGATGACAACAATGGCGACAGCTCCCGCCATGCCCTCGAATGTAAATACCTACAACGACAGGGACTATACCACCGATAAGCCTCCGAGAAACGGAGCTTTCCCAAACGCCGAACTGCGGACCCTAAGAGCGAGGATCATCGATCGTGTACCTTTACTCGCGCAGATGAACGCAGCCCCAGCGAGGTCGATAATAGGTACCAAGTATGTGAAATCAAAATAACATCAGAATGAAATCATAGTAGCATATAAAGCAGAGACATGTATGATAACCAAACTACGCTTCATAATAAATAGCCATGCTAAGTCATGGACTCACGCCTCAAAGTCGCCACAATAACCGCAGACGGTAAGTACGGCGCGCAGCCGACTACTAAGACCCACGCATCGTAAATACCATAAATCGTATCACGAGGTCTTTCTGCATCGCACCATGATCGGCCGCCACTCGCTCGCAGATCACCGCGCGTCTATCCTCGAACTTACCGCACTCCGCATAGTCACACACGCACCCGCACGAGGTATTCTCAATCATAGTCACATAGATCGCCGAGGTATACCGCATCGGAGGAAGCTTAACCCCAGATCCGCCAGGCTCCCAGCCCGCATAGTCTCAAAAGACCGCATAGTCCCAACAGATCGCATAGGAATCCTCGCATCGTGCTAAACACCCGAATGATCAATCTCGAGCATACCGCTGCCCGCATAGTCACAAGGATCGTGATAGCCGATAGACTCGCATCGCGTGGCAAGCCCTCAGATAATAAGTCAAGGGTAGGTGATATAATAACAAGACAATGGACTTACCGTTTAGCAACGTAAACACAGCAAGAATGACCCCCCTTACATAACAACCACAAGATACTAACACACGTAACATCCTAACATGTTTACTTATCAAATCAACAAGAAAGTATTACAAGGCTATCACAAACCAATACAATCAAGTTATTCACACAAGGTACTAATAAGTTCGGGTATCTATTCCCAAAGTACTTCATTCATTAAATCTTTACAAGAATCATTTCTTTCACATAAGTCACACAATACCCGTAGTACAAAAAGAGTGATCGTTTTTTTAGTAAACCAAAACACTTACCTTTGTAAAATCAAGTAACAACATTATTTTCCAAACGCTCAAGTTTGCCTAATTTCAAATGTTCACGTTTCTTATTTTAGAAAGGTTTCATTGCTCATATTATTAACCACATAATAATATAATCCTCTTTAAAACAAAACGAGAAACATATGCCTTATATGTGAGTAGGTTATTCTTGTTCATAATCAACTGATTAAAGCAAAGTGATCTAGGAAATGTAATATCATTTTGTCCCATCTTAGCTCCTATGCAGATTGAGGTTTCACCGTTTTAATAATACTTAATTAGTCAAAACATTTCCTTTTATTAACGCTGCGGTGGTTTGTCGATACACATTCTGATTTCCGAAATCAGTAAACATTAACCCTTTTAAAAACCAAGTACTCATTACTCACGAATGAGGTTTCACACAAAATTCACATAATTCAATTAAGTTAAGTCTCTTATCTTACAAGATCAAGTCTCTTAACTTCTAAAATAATTAAATCATTCGCTTTATCTTTCTTAAGCCGTTATACCTAACTTCCCATAAAGCTAGTATAACTCTTAAGCTTTTAAAACCAAGTATTCCTCTTCTTTTAAAAACAGCTTTAATTCTCAACTACTTCAAGATTATTATTATTCGCTTAAGTCAAAAGACATTGCCGCATAACCACGCTCAATTAATACACGACGCTTACCGTACTACATAGTTATACACATATCATGCTGTAAGAGATAGAAGAGGTTCACATACCTCGCGACGATTATCGACTATTAGCAAATCGCTTCCACGGTTATAACCCGCTAGCGGCCCACCTTCTCAAGAGCACATGCTACTGCAGAACCTTCAACCTATACAGTTACACAAGTCTATCAAGGTCTAGACTACTCAGAGAATAAATCTAGATACGTGACCCTACTGAAATTGGGCAACCCTTCCTACCCACAACTACACAAGTTCATCAGAAACACCCTAAGTAATTACAATCAGCTTCTTCTTTAAATTCAGCTTAAGTCCAAGACATTGCCACAAATATACGCTCAGTTCTATATATAGTATACTTCAACTATATATTCCTACAACATGTAATATCCAATTACAATAGGGGACAAGATAATTACTCGATACGCCCATAATTATCCAAGTAAAATGTCGATCCCGGCAACGTTTAGCTCCAACTCCGCGGCGCTCCAACCCGCCTCCAACCACCCTTAGAAGTTCTAACCAACTTCTACATAATACTCCAACTAACTACTGAGATTTTCCTTAGTGGTTTCGGTTTGTGACCGACGGGAAGTATAATAGTATTTCGGCTTTTCAGATAAGTATAACCTTGGAATACTACAAGGTATACGGCTAAGGTAATTGGGTATAATAACAATACTTTTGAGAGTATTTCTACCAGATGGTATATACTCGCCTACCCCACTGCGGGGTACTCTCGCCATGGGAGCTCTCGGCCAAGAGGCCTTCTCAAAGGGGGAGGGACGAGAACACCAACAAGGGAGGGGGAGGATGTCACGACCCGATTCCGGGCCCGTGACTGGTGCCTTACCCCGGGCACCCTAGTGATACAACATCAGAGTAATCAGCGGAACATAAAACAATACGAGACATATTATGAAATATGAAACAATAATTGAGAAAACTTGCCTTTCGATATATATAAATAACAACTTTTTCCAACATGAACGCTTAATCCCTTTACAAACTCCTCGCCACAACTGCATTTCATGCACTTAAGAAATGATATTTACAACAATGGCGGGACAGGCCCCGCCATACCCTCAATGTAAACACCTACAACAACAGGACTATACCATCGATAAGCCTCCGAGAAACGGAGCTTTCCCACACGCCAATCATGACCCTAAGAGCGAGGATCAATGATCGTGTACCTTTACCGCGATTGAACGCAGCCCAAGCGAGGTCAAGATAACAGTACCAAGTATGTGAAACTTGAAAATAAATATCAGAATGAAATCATAGTAGTCTATACAAAGCAGAGACATGTATGATAACCAAACTACGCTTCACCATAAGTAAGCAAATATGTCAAGTCGTGACTCACGCCCTCAAGTCATCACTCAATTTTACCAATGGGCCTCACGCCCACAACATCAATCGTGCCCGTGGAATACCTTCCTCACTGCCGGCAGTTTATGATACACAAACACCAAGGAATACACATGAACACCGTGTCCCACTCGTGTCCTAATAAAACAAGACAGGTAAGTACGAAGGCATAGCCGACTACTAACACCCACGCACTAACAAGGTCATAAATGTGTCATGATATCCGCCTGCACCGTCACATGATAAAGCCGGTCACTCGCCTGCAGATCAAATGCGCTGCCTAGCCCTCGAACTTCTCCGCAGCCTCGCATAGGCCAACCTCATAGGCCCGCATGAGGTATAACCTCGCATCGAGGGTAGCTACTCCCGCATCGCCCCGACTCGCACCGCACGGCCACAAAGACCGCATGACCACGGGCCGTAAACTAACCTCGAACTCCCGTAGTTCCGCACGGATCCCCGACCTGCATGAGGTATCCTCGAATCACGGTCCTGCATCACCGAGTCTACCCCGCAGACGGAGGGCGCTAACCTCCGACACAAGTCAAGGCGAGTGGTACAATACCAACATAACTACCGATAGTCAAACAACTTTAAGCGCAATGAGGAAAACCCCTTTACACTAACATCACAAGATACTAACACACGAGCATCCTAACATGTTTACTTCTCAAATCAACAAGAAAGTATTATAAGGCTATCACAAACCGATACAATCAAGTTATTCACACAAGGTGCTTTCTACTAACAAGTTCGTATCTAACCCCAAAGTACTTCACACATTAAATCTTTAAAAGATCTGCTTCTTTCACATAAGTCACACAATACCCGTAGTATAAAATAGAGTGACCGCCCTTTAAGAAAACTAAAACTCTTACCTTTGTAAAATCAAGTAACAACATTATTTCCCAAACGCCCAAGTTTGCCTAATTTCAAATGTTCACGCTTCTTATTTTAGAAAGGTTTCGTGGTTCATAGCCTTATTCATTTAAGAATATAATTTTCTTTTAAACAACTGAGAAACATAAGCCTTATATGCGAGTAGGATATTCTTGTTTATAACAATCTTATTACAAAGAACCATGATCTAGAAATATCATTTTGTCTCATCTTAGCTTCTACGCAGATGGAAGTTGCTACCGTTTTATTAATACTTAATTAATCAAAACATTTCCCTTTATTAACGCCGCCGTGGTTTGTCGATACACATTCTCGATTCAAATCAAGAAACATTCTTAAGCCGTTATACCTAACTTCCCATAAAGCTAGTATAACTCTTAAGTTTTCAAAACCAAGTATTACTTCTTCTTTCAACATGATTCAAAACTCTTTTCAAATACTTCAAGTTCTTTATTAACACATAACAAGCCGCTTATAGTTCAATTCGCCACCTTTTAAAACCACATGTATTTTCTTACCAACATAAAGCCGTTATAACCAACTTCCCATAAAGCCGTTATAACACTTTATGTTTTACACCAATCAAATACATTTAGTACATGACGCTCACCGCATTACATAGTTCACACATATCATGCTAGAAGAGATAGGAAGAGGTTCACATACCGCGACGAGTATCGACTAATAGCAAAACGCCCAAGTACTTCCAACCGCTACTCCTAAGCCAAGTAACGCGCCACACGTAGTACTTCAACCTATAAGGCCACAAGGCGCTTATTAACATCAAGATCTTATCGTAGAACATTCTACGTAAAATTCGCAAAGACTCCTCCCGCAACAACAGAAATCTCCTCCTCTAACTGGCCGACTACCAAGCCAACCAGTGGGGTTATACATCTAACCCGAACGGGTACAATTCTACTCCACAAGACTACTACACAAGTCTATCAGAATACGCCCTATGTAATTACAGCTCGTCAGCTTCTGTGCTTAAGTCAAAAGACATTGTCGCAAAGATTAAGCTTAGTTCTATATATAGTATACTTCAACTATATAATCTAACAACATGTAATTTCCAATTACAAATAGGGACAAGATAATTACCTCGATAAGCCCATAATTATCCAAGTATAAACGTCGATCCTTAGCAACGCTTAGCTCCTACTCCGGTGCTCCAACCCGCTCCAACAACCCTTAAGTTCTAACCAACTTCTACTTAATTACTTCAATCACTCAACGAAGATTTCCTTGTGGTTTCGCTTGAGACAAAAAGGACATACCAGAGTATTTCCGCTCTACGATAGAGGTTTCTTTGGAATACTACAAGGTATACCGCTAAGGTAATTGGGTATAGTAACAATACTTTGAGAGTATTTCTACCAAGAGTGGTGTATTCTACGAGATCAACAAGGCAAGTGGGGTACTCACCACCCCACTCAGAGTGGTGTACTTCGGCCAAGGCCTCTGAGGAGGGTGCACCTCTGCCAAGGCCTCACAAGGAAGAGGAGGACGAAACCAACAAGGAGGAGGGAGGTTTTCAAGACTTGGAAATTATGGAACGGATGAAGAAGTCTTCAGCGGAGGGTATTTATAGGCCAAGCAAAGGCCAACCAAGTGGCCAAGATCTAGCCAAGTGGCAAGTGGAGGGCCAAGATATGCCCAAGTTCCCCTAGACCCTACTCCTTAAAACCCTCACAAATATCTACACAAATATCAACCAACACTTGCTCATCCATTCGCCCTAACGCCCTTTCAGTCCACCAACGAGAGGTGCCAAGTGCCCTCTCGCTGGTCCAAAACGCTTCGCCTCTAAAAATCCGCAAAAACTAAATGACATAGCCGTAATTTACCCTTCGTAGTTAGGTAGAACGCTTCGTCAAAAACGACTCTAACCGTGTCAGGCACAAACATATTTCGGCCAAGGGTGCCACATGGGTGACACGTGTCGCCCCGATTCGCCCAAAATATTTCGCCTTCCGAAATATCCATAACGCCAAAATCTCAAAATCAAAGCGGGCCACAAAACCAGAATTTCTCCCGTGGGCCCCACGTGACCATTTCCAAAATAAAATTCCATAATTCTAATATAATCTAAGAAGTCCAAAACCAAACTGGGAATCCACCCCATTAACGAACCTTTTTCCTTCACAAAAACCGGAAACTTTTCCGTGGAAAAATCACCTCTTTCTTCCTTTCCAATCTTTCTGTCGTATTCTCGTACGTACGTCCTCGCATACATACCCTGGAACTACGGGGTATAATAGAGGATTTCTAAGACTTTGGAAAATATGGTGGATGAATAAAACCTTCAAGCAAGGAAAGTATTTATAGGCCAACCCTTGGCCAACCAATGGCCAAGATGAAGCCATGTACTAGGCAAGTGTAGGGTGTGGATTTGGACAAGTGTCTTGTGGGTCCCACTTTCCCATCTACCACACAAAATATCTACACAACATTGACCAAACATTTTTGGCAACAAAAATGCCAAAAACGTACTAGCTAAAACCGCTCACTCAACTGCTTCACTCGGCGTGACACATGTCACCCTCTCGCTGGTCCAAAATGTTACGCCTCTCTAAAAATCCGAAAATTAAAATGACATAGCCGAATTTTCCTACGAAAGTCATGGAAACGCTTCGCCAAAAACGACTCTAATCGGGTGTTGTGCACAAATAAAAATCGCCAAGCCAACTTTTAAAGTTCAAACTTTTCACGTCGCCCCCACGCATACTCGAAATACGGTATAACATTCTCCTCCTTAGAAACATTCATCCCGAATGTTCCTTCTAAGTCTCAAACAAACGTGCGCCAGTATAGTCTTCACAACTATACTTACGAGAACAAACCTGCCACACATGGCCACAGAAACACCCGCGCAAAAACCTCCATCCAAGTCCACGAGGAAACACCTCTAACATCACCACAAATACCTCTCTCCGGGGTCTAGAATATACTTCCTTCGCACCTTCTCTTATAAAAGAAATGGTCACATCTATGCTCGCCATACATGCTCGCTTCTTCCCGATACCACTTTTGTCACTTTGCCGCGAGGTTCTAGTGTCACTCCGGCGACCCAACAATGGTACCGGACTGCATGCGATCCCTGAGGACGCCGTGACACTTCTTGAACACTCGAACTCTACCACATTGCTATCGCTTGGCCTAAATCTCGGGGTTATGATCTCCAACTTGGTCATCATTAACTGGGAACACTCTGGATGGATCTCCGATACTTTCCTGAACAACAATACGAAAGACCGGACGTACTGCCTCCTAAGTCGGACGGCAACGCTAACATATAGGCAGCCTGGCCTACGAACTCAAAAAGGCCCAAAGTAACTCGGGCTAAGTTTCCTCTGTTTTCCAAAACTCGCCACACCCTAACCGGGGTGGTACTTTCAAGAAGGTCGACCGTCAACCTGAACTCTAAACGCCGCCGATTATCCGCATAATTTCTTACGAGTTGCCGTAACCTCTTCTCGACAAGCTTCACCCTATCCATAGTCCGGCCGAACAAGCCTGAACCAACTATCTGAACCTTGCCAACCTCGAACCAATCGACCGACAACTTACACTTCCGCCCCTACAAGGCTCCAAAAGGCGACATCCGAATACTGAAATGGTAGCTTAAACACTCCCTCCACAGGAGACAACAATCCCCATAACTATCCCTGAAATCCAAGCACTGGCCCGAGGGCGAATGCGATTCTGAGACTCACCTGAGTTCTTAACCCCGCTCGTAAAACTTCCGTAAAAAAACAGCCGCACTGGCTCCACCGCTCATCATAAGGTGAAGGTAGGCACCCCGCAGCCTTACAACCTTCTCGATATCTCAACACACCGAGTAAACGGTCCGATCGACGAACACGACGGGCCGCCCCATCGGCTCGACCATCGTCAACGCATCCACGAACTCAGATACCGTTAACTAAACTCGCCTAACACCCTCGTGACTTATCACAAGGCGGACCACCACAACCGACCCACCACCAAACATGCCGCTGGTTGACCCGCAACGTGGCCCTCAACCCGACCAGCAACGCGGAACAATACTAGCTCCCGATCCGAACAATCTCACTAATCACGCATTTAAAACCTAGCGGTCTTCTTAGCTCAACTACCCTCTTTCATTTCACACTACCGTGTGACTTATCCCACAACCATAGCTCACGTGCACTATGTACTCCTATAAGTGGTCAAACATAACATACGCCTTTTACTCGAGACGGCCTTACCTCTAAGGTCTCTACGCACAAAACTCTAAGGCTCACACTTTCTCTATCCCCAAATCTTACTTGGTTAACTAACCAAGATTTCTAATCACAATTTACACAATGCTATCGTAATATAACACTTAAGGTATACTCACCTTACCACACATACTAATCCCTGTAGGTTAAGGATTTACTCAGAATTCATCGCTTCACTCCTTAGTCGCTCTAATCAAACTCGCCTGCAGGCGCATACCGCGGGAGATGACAAACTACCCACCGATCTCAAGGCTAAGTCCTCCTACAAGGACACTCTTCGACACTGCACTGACGGTCATAGGTACAACAAGTACCAACTAAAGACGACATTCCCGATGACGTCGCCACATCGTGAACCTAAGCCCGAGTTCACCAACTCGCATACCCCGAACGCCCCGAACCCCGCGGAGACCTCTCTCGACCGGTGGATGTGCATAATCTAATCCACGAGGTGACTCGCCAAAGTTACCAAAGCGACCTTGCCGCCCGCCCTCTCTCGCCCTTCTAACCCGCCGATCTCTACGCTTTTGGCCCGCGCATAAGCCCGCATACGTGCCATGCTCGCCTCAATCAAGAATTACTCGCACAACCTCTCTAGGTAGTCATCAAGACTCGCAGACATCGTATACTCTCGGTAGCCAAATCTATAGCTAGTAATGGTCGCTTCTTTGCAATCTATATTCTCTGCTCTGGCCGTAACTGGCGTTCAAATGTCATGGCCGCAGAGGAACCGCCGCCGTTAAACTCGCCGGGCTAGTGACGTCGCAGAAATCCCCGAATGAAGCACTACCCTAGGTAAAGATTGGGCCTGTGCCCTCGCAACCCTCTGAACTCTACTCGCAGCTCCCTCGGCTGCCTTGCCCTCCTGGGCCCGGGTTGCCCTACGCGGAGGCATAACGGTAAGGGAAAGAAATACGTTAGAGGGTCCAACTTACAACACAGCTCTAAGGCACGATCTCAGAGTGAGAAGAATAGAAACCAATCCTAAATATCCTATAGCCTCCTGATTATTGGTGTGGTGCACAACACACCGATAATCAAGACTTATCGATACGCTCAGACACTTTCCGAGGATTAATCGCTCGATACCACTTTTGTCACGACTGCCCGGCTCGTGGATCGTGCCTTACCCGGGCACCCAAGAAGTCATACATCAGAGTAATCAGGGGAACATAAAACAAGACATGAAAATATTATGAAGTAAAAAAACAGTAATCGAAGAAAACTTGCCTTACGGCATATATATAAATCAATTTAAAACCAACGCTACATCCCATTACAATCGCCCACAACAAGATTTCACGCACTTCTAAGAATAATACGACATGACAACAATGGCGGACAGGTTCTCGCCATACCCGAATGTAAATACCTACAACGACAGGGACTATACCATCGATAAGCCTCCGAGAAACGGAGCTTTCCCAAACGCCGAATCAGACCCTAAGAGCGAGGATCATCGATCGTGTACCTTTACTCGCGCAGATGAACGCAACCCCGGCGAGGTCGCATAATAGGTACCAAGTATGTGAAATCGAAAATAACATCAAATGAAATCATAGTAGCCTATATAAAGCAGAGACATGTATGATAACCAAACTACAATTCACAATAAATAAGCGATATGCTAAGTCGTGACTCACGCCAAAGTCGCCACAATAGAACCGCACGGTAAGTACGGCGCGTAGCCGACTACTAAGACCCACGCATCGTAAATACCATACATCGTATCACGAGGTCTTTCTGCATCGCACCACATGATCGGCCGCCACTGCCGCAGATCACCGCGCGCGCCTATCCTCGAACTTACCGCAGCCTTCGCATAGGTCACACACGCACCGCATGAGGTATTCCTCGAATCATAGTCACATGCATCGCTCGAGGTATACCCCGTGATCGGAGAAGCTTAACCCCCAGATCCGCCAGGCTCCCGCACCGCATAGTCTCAAAAGACCGCATAGTCCCAACAGACCGCAGAGGAATCCCCGCATCGTGCTAAACACGGAATGATCAATCTCGAGCATACCGCCGCTCCGCATAGTCACAAGGATCGTGATAGGCCGATGTAACCGCATCGCGTGGCAAGCCCTCGGTATAATAAGTCGCGGGTAGGTGATATACTAACAAGACAACGGACTTACCGCTTAGCAACGTAAGCACATCAAGAATGACCCTTACATAACAACCACAAGATACTAACACACGTAGCATCCTAACATGTTTACTTATCAAATCAACAAGAAAGTATTACAAGGCTATCACAAACCAATACAATCAAGTTATTCACACAAGGTACTAATAAGTTCGGGTATCTATTCCCAAAGTACTTCATTCATTAAATCTTTTACAAGAATCATTTCTTTCACATAAGTCACACAATACCCGTAGTACAAAAAGAGTGACTGTCTTTTTTAGTAAACCAAAACACTTACCTTTGTAAAATCAAGTAACAACATTATTTTCCAAACGTTCAAGTTTGCCTAATTTCAAATGTTCACGTTTCTTATTTTAGAAAGGTTTCGTCGTTCATATTATTAACCACATAATAATATAATCCTCTTTTAAAACAGCCTGAGAAACATATGCCTTATATGTGAGTAGGTTATTCTTGTTCATAATCAATCTGATTAAAGCAGCCGTGATCTAGGAAATGTAATATCATTTTGTCCCATCTTAGCTCCTATGCAGATGGAGGTTTCTACTGGTTTTAATAATACTTAATTAGTCAAAACATTTCCTTTTATTAACGCAATGGTTTGTCGATACACATTCTCGATTTCCAAATCAAGAAACATTAACCCTTTTAAAAAACCAAGTACTCATTACTCACGAATGAGGTTTCACACAAAATTCACATAATTCAATTAAGTTAAGTCTCTTATCTTACAAGATCAAGTCTCTTAACTTCTAAAATAATTAAATCATTCGTTTTATCTTTCTTAAGCCGTTATACCTAACTTCCCATAAAGCTAGTATAACTCTTAAGCTTTTAAAACCAAGTATTCCTCTTCTTTAAAAAGCTTTCTTAATTCTCTTGAACTACTTCAAGATTATTATTATTCGCTTAAGTCAAAAGACATTGCCGCACAACCACGCTCAATTAATACACGCACGCCTACCGTACTACATAGTTATACACATATCATGCTAGAAGAGATAGGAAGAGGTTCACATACCTCGCGACGATTATCGACTATTAGCAAATCGCCCACGGTTATAACCCTAGTTCGCCCACCTTCTCAAGAGCACACGCCACTGCAGAACCTTCAACCTATACAGTTACACAAGTCTATCAAGGTCTAGACTACGGTAGAATAAATCTAGATACGTGACCTACTGAAATTGGGCAACCCTTCCCTACCCACAAACTACACAAGCTCATCAGAAACAAATTCTAAGTAATTACACCAATTCTCTTCTTTAAATTGTGCTTAAGTCCAAGACATTGCCACAAATATACGCTCAGTTCTATATATAGTATACTTCAACTATATATTCCTACAACATGTAATATCCAATTACAATAGGGACAAGATAATTACCTCGATACGCCCATAATTATCCAAGTAAAATGTCGATCCCGGGCAACGCTTAGCTCCAACTCCGGCGCCCAACCCGCTCCAAACCACCCTTAGAAGTTCTAACCAACTTCTACATAATACTCCAACTAACTACGAGATTTTCCTTAGGGTTTTGTGGACCTGACGGAAGTATAATAGTATTTCGGCTTTTCAGATAAGTATAACCTCGAATACTACAAGGTATACGCTAAGGTAATTGGGTATAATAACAATACTTTGAGAGTATTTCTACCAAGAGTGGGTATATACCCTCGCCTACCCCACTAGGGGTACTCTCGCCATGGGGAGCTCTCACAAGAGGCCTTCTCAAAGGGGAGGGACGAGAACACCAACAAGGGAGGGGGAGGATTTCTAAGACTTTGGAAAATATGGTGGATGAATAAAACCTTCAAGCAAGGAAGTATTTATAGGCCAACCCTGGCCAACCAATGGCCAAGATGAAGCCATGTACTAGGCAAGTGTAGGGTGTGGATTTGGACAAGTGTCTGTGGGTCCCACTTTCCCATCTACCACACAAAATATCTACACAACATTGACCAAACATTTTTGGCAACAAAATGCCAAAACGTGCTAGCTAAAACCGCTCACCAACTCGCCACTGAGGGTGACACATGTCACCCTCTCGTGGTCCAAAATGTTACGCCTCTAAAAATCCAAAAATTAAAAATGACATAGCCGAATTTTCCTACGAAAGTCGTGGAAACGCTTTCGCAAAAACGACTCTAATCGGGTGTTGTGCACAAATAAAAATCGCCAAGCCAACTTTAAAGTTCAAACTTTTCACGCACGCCCCCACGCATATACTGAAATACGGTATAACATTCTCCCCTCCTTAGAAACATTCATCCCGAATGTTCCTTCTAAGTCTCAAAACAAACGTGCGCCAGTATAGTCTTCACTACTATACTTACGAGAACAAACCTGCCACACATGGCCACAGAAACACCCGCGCAAAAACCTCCATCCAAGTCCACGAGGAAACACCTCTAACATCACCACAAATACCTCTCTCCGGGGTCTAGAATATACTTCCTTCGCACCTTCTCTTATAAAAGAAATGGTCACATCTATGCTCGCCATACATGCTCGCTTCTTCCCGATACCACTTTTGTCACTTTGCCGCGAGGTTCTAGTGTCACTCCGGCGACCCAACAATGGTACCGGACTGCATGCGATCCCTGAGGACGTCGTACACTTCTTGAACACTCGAACTCTTACCACATTTCATATCGCTTCGCCAAATCTCTGTTATGATCTCCAACTTGGTCATCATTAATCGGGAACACTGACGGATCTCCGATACTTTCCCGAACAACAATACGAAGACCGGACGACGCTTCCTAAGTCGGACGGCAACGCTAACATATAGGCGGCCGCCTACGAACTCAAAAAGGCCCAAAGTAACTCGCTAAGTTTCTCTGCTTTCCAAAACTCGCCACACCCTAACCGGGGTGGTACTTTCTGGAAGATCGACCGTCAACCTGAACTCTAAACGTCGTCGCCGATTATCCGTACAATTTCTTCTGAGTTGCCAGAACCTCTTCTGGACAAGCTTCACCCTATCCATAGTCCGCCGAACAAGCTCAACTAACTATCCAACCTTGCCAACCTCGAACCAATCGACCGGCAACTTACACTTCCGCCCCTACAAGGCTTCAAAAGGCGACATCCGAACACTGATATGGTAGCTTAAACGCTCCCTCCACAGGAGACAACAATCCCCATAACTACCCCTGAAACCCACACACTGGCCCGAGGGCGAATGCGATTCGCGACTTACCCGAAGTTCTTAACCCCGCTCGTAAAACTTCCGTAAAAACAGCCGCACTGGCTCCACTGTTCATCATAAGGTGAAGGTAGGCACCCGCGCAGCCTTACAACCTTTCGATATCTCAACACACCGAGTAAATGGTTCTCGACCGACGAAACACGATGGGCTGCCCCATCGCTCGACCATCGTCAACGCATCCACGAACTCAGATCCGTTAACTAAACTTGGGCCTAACACCCGTGACTTATCACAAGGCGGACCACCACAAACCGACCCACCAAACATGCCGCGGGTTGACCCGCAACGTGGCCTCAACCCGACCCGAACGCGGAACAATACTAGCTCCCGATCCTAACAATCTCACTAATCACGTTACTTAAAACCTAGCGTCTTCTTAGCTCAACTACCCTCTTTCATTTCACACTACTCGTGACTTATCCCACAACCATAGCTCACGTGCACTATGTACTCCTATAGGGTCAAACATAACATACGCCTTTACTCGAGACGGCCTTACCTCTAAGGTCTCTACGCACAAAACTCTAAGGCTCACACTTTCTATCCCCAAATCTTACTTGGTTAACTAACCAAGATTTCTAATCACAATTTACACAATGCTATCGAATATAACACTTAAGGTATACTCACCTTACCACACATACTAATCCCTGCAGGTTAAGGATTTACCAGACCATCGCTTTCACTCCCTTAGTCGTTCTAATCAAACTCGCCTGCAGGCGATACCGAGGGAGATGACAAACTACCCACCGATCCTCAAGGCTAAGTCCTCCTACAAGGACACTCTTCGACACCGCACTCGACGGCCATAGGTACAACAAGTACCAACTAAAAGACGACATTCCCGATGACGCTCGCCACACCGGAACCGAAGCCCCGAGTTCTCACCAACTCCCGTGATACCCCGAACGCCCGAACCCCGCGACCTCTGACCGGACGTGCATAATCTAATCCGCGAGGTGACTCGCCAAAGTTACCAAAGGACCTTGCCGCCCGCCCTCTTCTCGCCGCCCTTGTTAACCCGCCGATCTCTACGCTTGCTCGCCGCGCATAAGCCCGCATACGTGCCATGCTCAAGCTTCAATCAAGAATTACTCGCACAACCTCTCTTAGGTAGTCATCAAGACTCGCGGACATCGGTATACTCTCCGTAGCCAAATCTATAGCTAGTAATGTGGTCGCTTTGCAATCTATATTCTGCTCCCTGGCCGTGGAACCGGCGTTCAAATGTCATGGCCGCAGCAGGAACCGCCGCCGCGTAAACTCACAAGCAGCGACGCCGCAGAAATCCACGAATGAAGCACTACCCTAGGTAATGATTGGGCTCGTGCCTCGCAACCCTCTCGAACTCTACCGCAGCCTCCGCCGCTTTGCCTCTCCCGCCCGGGTTTGCTCTACGCGAGGCATACCTGCAGTGGAAAGAAATACGCTTAGAGGTCCAACTTACAACACAATTTCTAAGGCACGATCTCAGAGTGAGAAGAATGAAACCAATCCTAAATATCCTATAGCTCCTCGATTATGGTGTGGTGCACAACACACCGATAATCAAGACTCTACTGGATACGGCCTGTAGACACTTTCCGAGGATTAACTGCTCTGATACCACTTTTGTCACGACCCGTTCCGGGGCCCGTGACTGGTGCCTTACCCGGGCACCCAAGTAGTCATACATCAGAGTAATCAGGGGAACATAAAACAAGACATGAAAATATTATGAAGTAAAAAAACAGTAATCGAAGAAAACTTGCCTTACGGCATATATATAAATCAATTTAAAACCGAACAGTTACATCCCATTACAATTCTGCCCACAACAGTACTACAGACCTCTAAGAATAATACGACATGACAACAATGGCGGGACAGGGCCCCGCCATACCCCTGAATGTAAATACCTACAACGACAGGGGACTATACCACTGATAAGCCTCCGGAGAAACGGAGCTTTCCCAAACGCTGAACTGTGACCCTAAGAGCGAGGATCATCGACTGGTGTACCTTTACCTGCGGCATGAACGCAGCCCCCCGAAGGAGGTCAGTACAACAGGTACCAAGTATGTGAAACTGAAAATAAATACTGTAAATGAAATCATAGTAGTCTATATAAAGCAGGAGACATGTATGATAACCAAACTACAGTTCACAATAAATAAGGCCATGCTAAGTCGTGACTCACGCCTCAAAGTCGTCACAATAGAACCGCACGGTAAGTGCGTAGCCGACTACTAAGACCCACGCATCGTAAATACCATAAATCAGATCACGAGGTCTTTCTAGACCGCACCACGATCGGCCGCCACTCGCGCGGTATCAGATCGCGGCGCTCTATCCTCGAACTTACCGCAGCCTCCGCATAGGTTACACACGCACCGCATGAGGTATTCTCGAATCATAGTCACATAGATCGCTGAGGTATACCCCGTGACGGAGGCGCTTAACCTCAGATTCGCCAGGCTCCCGCACTCGCATAGTCTCAAAAGACCGCGTAGTCCCAACATCGCATAGGAATCCCCGCGTCGGGCTAAACACCCGAATGATCAATCACGGAGCATACCGCTGCTCGCATAGTCACAAGGATCAGATAGCCGTGATAGACCGCATCAAGGGTGGCAAGCCCTGATAATAAGTCAAGCGGGTAGGTGATATAATAACAAGATAATGGACTTACCGCTTAGCAACGTAAAGACGCAAAGAATGACCCCCCCTTACATAATAACCACAAGATACTAACACACGTAGCATCCTAACATGTTTACTTATCAAATCAACAAGAAAGTATTACAAGGCTATCACAAACCAATACAATCAAGTTATTCACACAAGGTACTAATAAGTTCGGGTATCTATTCCCAAAGTACTTCATTCATTAAATCTTTTACAAAAATCATTTCTTTCACATAAGTCACTCAATACCCGTAGTACAAAAAGAGTGCCTGTCTTTTTTAGTAAACCAAAACACTTACCTTTGTAAAATCAAGTAACAACATTATTTTCCAAACGTTCAAGTTTGCCTAATTTCAAATGTTCACGTTTCTTATTTTAGAAAGGTTTCGTCGTTCATATTATTAACCACATAATAATATAATCCTCTTTTAAAACAACCTGAGAAACATATGCCTTATATGTGAGTAGGTTATTCTTGTTCATAATCAATCTGATTAAGCAAAAGTGATCTAGGAAATGTAATATCATTTTGTCTCATCTTAGCTCCTATGCAGATGGAGGTTTCTACCGGTTTTAATAATACTTAATTAGTCAAAACATTTCCTTTATTAACGCCGGTGGTTTGTCGATACACATTTCGATTCAAATCAAGAAACATTAACCCTTTTAAAACCAAGTACTCATTACTCACGAATGAGGTTTCACACAAAATTCACATAATTCAATTAAGTTAAGTCTCTTATCTTACAAGATCAAGTCTCTTAACTTCTAAAATAATTAAATCATTCGTTTTATCTTTCTTAAGCCGTTATACCTAACTTCCCATAAAGCTAGTATAACTCTTAAGCTTTTAAAACCAAGTATTCCTCTTTCTTTTAAAAACAGTTCTTAATTCTCTTGAACTACTTCAAGATTATTATTATTCGGCTTAAGTCAAAAGACATTGCATAACCACGCTCAATTAATACACGACGCCTCTCGTACTACATAGTTATACACATATCATGCTAGAAGAGATAGGAAGAGGTTCACATACCTCGCGACGATTATCGACTATTAGCAAATCGCTCCATGGCTATAACCCGGCTAGCCTGGCCCACCTTCTCAAGTAGCACATGCTACTCGCAGAACATTCAACCTATACAGGTTACACAAGTCTATCAAGGTCTAGACTACTCGGTAGAATAAATCTAGATACAGGACCCTACGGGAAATTGGGCAACCCTTTCCTACCCACAACTACACAAGTTCATCAGAAACGCCCTAAGTAATTACAGTTCAGTTCTCTTCTTTAAATTCAGGCTTAAGTCCGAAGACATTGCCACAAATATACGTTCAGTTCTATATATAGTATACTTCAACTATATATTCCTACAACATGTAATATCCAATTACAATAGGGGGACAAGATAATTACCTCGATACGCCCATAATTATCCAAGTAAAATGTCGATCCTGGGCAACGTTTAGCTCCAACTCCGTGCGCTCCAACCCGCTCCAAACCACCCTTAGAAGTTCTAACCAACTTCTACATAATACTCCAACTAACTACGGAGATTTTCCTTAGGGTTTCGGTTTTGTGACTGACGGGAAGTATAATAGTATTTCTGGGCTTTTCGTATAAGTATAACCTTGGAATACTACAAGGTATACGGCTAAGGTAATTTGGGTATAATAACAATACTTTTGAGAGTATTTCTACCAAGAGGGGGGGTATATACCCCTCGGCCTACCCCACTAGGGGGGGTACTCTCGCGGGGAGCTCTCGCCAAGAGGCCGTCTCACCGGGGGAGGGACGAGAACACCAACAAGGGAGGGGGAGGATTTCTAAGACTTTGGAAAATATGGTGGATGAATAAAACCTTCAAGCAAGGGAAGTATTTATAGGCCAACCCTTGGCCAACCAATGGCCAAGATGAAGCCATGTACTGCAAAGTGTAGGGTGTGGATTTGGACAAGTGTCTTGTGGGTCCCACTTTCCCATCTACCACACAAAATATCTACACAACATTGACCAAACATTTTTGGCAACAAAAATGCCAAAACGTGCTAGCTAAAACCGTCCATCAACTGCCACTGAGGGTGACACATGTCACCCTCGTTGGTCCAAAATGTTACGCCTCTCTAAAAATCCAAAAATTAAAAATGACATAGCCGAATTTTCCTACGAAAGTCGTGGAAACGCTTTCGAAAAACGACTTAATCGTGTTGTGCACAA
This sequence comes from Przewalskia tangutica, assembly GCA_029844215.1. Taxonomy (NCBI): domain Eukaryota; kingdom Viridiplantae; phylum Streptophyta; class Magnoliopsida; order Solanales; family Solanaceae; genus Przewalskia; species Przewalskia tangutica. The sequence continues at coordinate 203,695 of JAQGDG010000098.1, forward strand.
ATAAAAATCGCCAAGCCAACTTTAAAGTTCAAACTTTTCTACGCACGTCCCCACGCATATACTGAAATACGGGTATAACACCAACTCCCCGAAAACTCAACCCTCGAGCCCTCGACCGCTTCCTAAATACTCTGGAGGCCTCAAGATCAGAGGACCACTGCATCTTGGCGACGGCGTATAACTAGTCCGCGCGGCGGTCCGCCTTGAAAGTCACCAAAGGACCTCGCCGCCCCGGCCTTCTTCGCGGTATCGTCAATTCGTTGCCTCCGCGCCTCACACCCAGTCGTGAGTCGCACGCGGCAATGCCCATGCCCAAGCGATACACCCGAACAAGACTCTGCCAAGTAGTCATCAAGCCCTGTGACGTAGCGGTGCACTCTGTCCTCCATATTAGCTACTAACGCAGGGACATATCGAGCCAACGAGTCGAACTCTACGTTGTACTCCCGAACTGTGCGTCCTTCCTGTCTCAACATCGAAACTCGCCCGCGTTCTCCTCATCCGCGGAGGTAAAATGGCTGAGAAATGCCTCCGAGAACTCGTCCCAAATAGCTGGAGGCGCATGCTCCCCCCGGGACAGCTCCCACGAATCAAACCAGTCGACTGCGGTATCACGCAGCCGATGCGAACCGAAAATCACGGACTCGGTCTCCGAAGCCTTGATCACTTGCATGATCTCTTCAGAATCGACGGATGAACTCGCGGATCATCCTCGTGCCTCGACCCGTAACTCGCGGGATACAACTAAAAATCCGTAGCCTCAAACTATCCGATGCGGGGTGAACTACGGGGCTACCGAACTGAATCGCTGCGATTCGGCCTATCTTCGTGTTCGCCACGATCCCGCCGAATCGGGCTATCTCCTTGTAACCCATCTTCTCTGCTTCAGGCTGTCGGACTGGAGGCTCAGGTACCGTGGTCTCTGTAGCCACTGCTGCGGCTCTAAACTCTGCTGGGGCTGGCGGAGTCACAAAACTCGCCGTCTGAAGAACTATCTCGTGCACCGACGTTCGCGCCGTCGTATTCCTCGTGTTCTCGCCAGCCTCCTCGCCGCTTTGCCATTCGGGCCTGGTTTCTTTTCGCAGGCATAATCGTACAAAAGAACTACATCGAGGGTCCAACTTACACACCGCCTAAGGCAAGATCTCAGAATGAGAAGAATGGAAACCAATCCTAAATGTCCTGCAGCCTCCTGATTATAGATGTGGTGCACAACACACCGATAATCAAGACTCTTTTAAACACGGTCTGTAGACACTTTCCGAGGATTAACTGCTCTGATACCACTTTTGTCACGACCCGACTTCGGGCCCGTGACTGGTGCCTTACCCCGGGCACCCTAGTGATACAACATCAGAGAAAATCAGCGGAAATAAAAACTTAAACGGAAACAAGATATAACATAAGAAAATAGGCCAACCAAAACGGCCGCTTCATGTATATATACATAACCGAACAGCCATAATCCTTTACAAACCCCGCCACAACAAAGATTACATGCACTTCTAAGAGTGTAATAACAACTATGACGGGACAGGGCCCCGCCATACCCCTGAATGTACAAGAACCTACAACTCAGGGAAACATACCAAAAGATAAGCCTCCGGAGAAACGGAGCTTCCCAATACGCTGAACTGTGATCCTATGAGCGAGGATCCACAACCGATGTACCTCTACCTGCGGCATGAACGCAGCCCCCCGAAGGAGGTCGCATAACAGTACCAAGTATGTGAAATGAAAATACTATAATGAAATCACATTTCATCATTTTATAAAACCATTTCGCAATAAGTAAACAGTTATGTCAAGTAAGGGGACACATATCCCCAGAATAATCACTCACACATAACTATGGGTCTCACGCCCATAATATCACTCATGCCCGTGGAACTCATTCCTCACTGCCGGCAGTACATGATGTAAAACAACACCCATATGTGAACCTGAACACTAGATCCTGCTCAAGGCCATCAAAACCGACGCCAAGTAGAATAGCCAACTACCGGTCAAAAGCTAGTCATATCCCATCACGGCAAGGTGCGAAGCCAACTACTACCCAAAGCTAGCCACGAATCGCCGAGGCAAGTATCTTAAGCTAACGCATAATAGCCTCACCGTCTCACAAGATATGACCGAGGCAAGTATCTTGCTATCTACCGTGAGGCTACCTGCACGAGAAAATGACCGAACAAGTATCTAAAGTGTGCCTGAACCACACGTACAAATCAAGCCCGTGATCGCTCGTCACCGCGGCAAGCTTCATGGATTAGCGGTCCATGGACTAACAACAAAACCTCACAATGACCGCATGCCCCAAGATCTCACCTCGAAGTCACGCCATGAAACCATCCTACCGACGCGTGCTCGTGGACCATCCATCGTGTCGGCATGTCCAAAGGAAATCAATCGATAGCCGGCCTCCTGCAGTCACCAGCATGTAAACAACCATCGATACTCAAAGTGGACGATACTGCGACCACCCAACGCCGATGTCCAATCAATCAATCGATAGCCGACCCTCCTGCAGTCACGACAAAGATATCAACAAAACACTTGCACATCAAAGACTATCACAACAAGAATAGGCAAGTTCAACATACATTCATTTTAATCAACAATCCGGTTTCAAACCCAAAATACTACATACTTTCATTCTTTCAAAATACCTCTTTTACGTAAAAGCCACGTGATACTAATACTGTAGTATATAAAGAAAACACGCTTTACTTTTAAAACCAAATTACTTTACCTTCAGAAAAATCTTTACAAGGCTTTTAAAATCAACTACTCTATATTTTTTAAACCAAGTGCTTTTCTTTTAGAACAACATCAAGTATACTCTTTAAAACCCAATTAACTTACTCTTTTCAAAACAAGTAACCTATACTTAAATCAAGTTACTTCTCCTTCCAAAACAAGTCGTTATAAGTCAAGTCTCTTATCTTTCAAGATCAAGTCTCTTAACTTTCAAAATCAAGTCGTTTATCACAAACCAAATCTTTCTTTTATCTTCATAAAGTCGTTATAACTAACTTCCCATAAAGCCATTATAACACTTTATGTTTTAAACAAACAAAATTCATTTCACACATGTACGCCTACCGCATTATATAGTTCACAACAATCATGCTCAAGAGTATAGGAAGAATCACATACCTTTTAGCTTAAACCACAAGCCAAGTCAAGTATGCCGCGTAGAAGATCCACCTATAAAGGCCACAATATATCTATCAATCTCTAGTTCTTTCGTAGAATATTCTAAATACAAGATTCCTTATTCTACGTAAAATTCGGCAGACTCTCCCGCTATCACAAAAATCTCCTCCTATCAAGGCCCGCTACTGTGCCAACAACTCCTCAGGGCTTTACACGCCTAACCTGACGTGTTCAAATCGCTTCACAATAATATCGCACAAGTCTACTGTAAGTACACCCAATGTAAATACAGTTCAATTCTATCAATCTTCTTCCTCATATAATATACTCAAGTATAACTACTACAACATGTAATATCCAATTACAATAGGGGACATAGATCATTACCTCGATAAGCCCAAAATTATCCAAGTTTATAAGTCGATCCCGAGCAACGTTTAGCTCGACTCCTTACGCTCCAACCCGCCTCCAGCGACCTTAGAAGTTTCCAACAACTTCTAAAAACTTCAACCAAACTAGGAAGATTTTTCTAGTGGTTTCACTTTACTACTATCGAATAAAGTAGTATTTTCTGCCCTAGTATTGAAATAACTTTGGAATACTACTAGGGATACTAGGCCAAGGTATTTGGGATTATCCAACAATACACCAAGTATTTTCTACACAAGAGGAGGGACGAAACTCACTAAAGCGGAGGAGTATTTTGGCTTTGGAAAGTCTTCTGTGGATGAAATACTCTTCAACCTAAGGGGGTATTTATAGAAGAATCAAGGGTCAAGATCAAGGTAAGTGTAGGGTCATGATTGGGCCATGTGTGTGGGTCCCACCACACCACATGGCCAACGCAATTGCTAGACAAGTGGCTTGCCACTTGTTAGCCCATTTCGGCTAAGGGACAAGTGGCTAGCCACTGTCTCACCATTTCGGCAAGGTGCCACACGGGTGACACGTGTCGCCCGACTGGCCCAAAATATTTCGTCTTCCGAAATATCCAAAATACCGAAAATCTCAAAACAAAGCGGGCCACAAAATCGTAAATTTCTCCCGTGGCCCCACGTGACCATTTCCAAAATAAAATCTCATAATTCTAAAATAATCCAAGAAGTCCAAATACCAAATCTGGGAATCCATCCCATTAACGAACCTTTTCTTCACAAAACCTAAACTTTTCCGTCGAAAAAATCACATCTTCCTTTCTTTCCAAAATTTCTATCGTATTATCGTACGTACATTCTCACATATATATCCTGAAACTACGGGGTATAACACTTAGCCTAGTATCCCTAGTTGTATTCCAAAGTTATTTCAATACTAGGAGCCCGGAATACTACTTTATTCCAATAGTCGCAAAACGAAACCCTAGAAAAATCTTCCTAGCTTGGTTGAAGTGTTTAGGTTGTTTAAAAACTTCTAAGGGTTGCTTGGAGCGGGTTGAAGCGTAAGGATTTGGAGCTAAACGTTGCTCAGGATCGACTTATATCTTGGATAATTTTGGGCTTATCGAGGTAATGATCTATGTCCCCCCTATTGTAATTGGATATTACATATTGTAGTAGTTTAGAATTGAGTATAAGATATATTGGAAGGATTATTATAAAGGATTGAATCAGTATTTACATTGACCGTATTTACGAGACTTGTGTAGTACTATTATGAGGCGAATGAACACGTCCGTTAGGCGTGTAATCCCATCGAGTTATTGGCTTGGTAGCGTGCCTTGGGGAGGTTATTTATGTGTTTGCGGGAGTCTTTGCGAATTTTCCGTAGAATAAGGAACTATTTACTTGAATATGCTACGAAGGGAACTAGAGATTGATAGATATATTGTGATTATATTAGGTGGATCTTCTACGCGGCATACTTGACTTGGCTTGTGGTTTATGCTAAAAGGTATGTGATTCTTCCTATACTCTTGAGCATGATTGTTGTGAACTATATAGTACGGTAGATCGACGTGTGTGAAATGAATTTTGTTTGTTTAAAACATAAAGTGTTATAATAGCTTTATGGGAAGTTAGTTATAACGACTTTATGAAGATAAAAGAAAGATTTGATTTTGAAAGCTAAACAACTTGATTTCGGAAAAGGAGAAGTAACTTGATTTAAGTATAGGTTACTTGTTTTGAAAAGAGTAAGTTATTTGGGTTTTAAAGAGTATACTTGATGTTGTTTTTAAAGAAAAGCACTTGGTTTAAAAATGTCACGACCCGATTCCGGGCCCGTGACTGGAGCCTTACCCCGGGCACCCTAGTGATACAACATCAGAGTAATCAGCGGAACATAAAACAATACAAGACATATTATAAAATATGAAACAATAATCTGAGAAAAACTTGCCTTTCGGCATATATATATATAACTTTTTCCAACAAGAACAGTTTTAATCCTTTTTACAAACCCTGCCCACAACAAAGACTACAGCACTTCTAAGAAATGATACGACAACAATGGCGGGACAGGGCCCCGCCATACCCTGAATGTAAACACCTACAACAACAGGGGACTATACCACTGATAAGCCTCCGGAGAAACGGAGCTTTCCCACACGCTGAACTGTGACCCTAAGAGCGAGGATCAATGACTGGTGTACCTTTACCTGCGGCATGAACGCAGCCCCCCGAAGGAGGTCAGTACAACAGGTACCGAGTATGTGAAACTAAAAATACTGTACATGAAATCATAATAGTCTATAAACCAGGAGACAGGTATGATAACCAAACTACGATCACAATAATAGCGATGTGTCAAGTCGTGGGACTCACGCCTCAAGTCATCACCAAATATAACAATGGGTCTCACGCCCACAACATCAATCATGCCCGTGGAATACCTTTCTCATCACGGCAAATGATGATATGATAACAACAAGACAGAATCCAAATGGAAGCATACCCGCGCGCTACGATCGCGGTATGTCCAAAGGAAACAATAAGACAACTTTCCAAATGGACGATACCCGCTGCGCTACGCATCGTGTCGGTATGTCCAAAGGAAACAATAGACACATTCCAAATGGACGCATACCCGTGCGCTACGCATCGTGTCGGTATGTCCAAAGGGAAACAATAGGACAAAGCATTCCAAATGGACGCATACCCGCGCGCTTACGATCGTGTCGGTATGTCCAAAAGGAAATCACAAGGCGATAATCAAATGGAAACATACCCGCGCGCTACGCGTCGTGTCGATATATCCAAAGCGATTAACCACAAGACCTTAACCAAAATGGAAGCATACCCGCGCGCCACGATCGTGTCGATGTCCAAAGCGATTAACAACAATAATACTATCAGCGAACGCACTGCGGAATTTCTCCGTCACCGCAGCGCCCAAGTAAGTTCTCAACCCGGCCAACCGACTCTATCGAGACGCGCGGTAACACGAAACACAACGCTTGTATAATAAAGGCTATCATCACAAGCATAGGCAAGTTTCACAACAACAAGCATAGGCAAGTTTCACAACAACAAGCATAGGCAAGTTTCACAACAACAAGCATGAGCAAGTTGCACACAACTCAAAGTACTTTCATTTTATGCCAAAGTCCGGTTTTTAACCCCAAAGTACTACATCGTTAAGTTCTTTTTAAAAGAGATCCATTACTTTTATAAAAGTCACCCGATACGTAGTATTAGAATGACCAACCCACCTTCCTTTTCAAAATCAAGTAACAACATTCTTTTCCTAAGTTCCAGGTTGCCTAGTTTGATTACTCAAGCTTCTCATTTTCAAATGGTTTCATAGTTCAAACTTAATCACTTGATTCCTTTTTAGAACAATTGAGTAACATATGTCATATCGTGAGTAGTTTATTCTTGTTTATAACGATCTTATTACAATGACCATGGTCTAGGAAATATCATTTTGTCTCATCTTAGCTTCTATGCGGATGAAAGTTTCTCTTGGTTTTAATAATACTTAATGTCAAAACATTTCCTTTTATTAACGCCGCGATGGTTTGTCGATACACAGTCTGATTTCCAAAATCAGTAAAACATTCTTAATACGTTATACCTAACTTTCCATAAAGCTAGTATAACTCTTAAGTTTTCAAAACAAATCAAGTATTACTTCTTCTCTCAAAATGATTCAAAACTCTTTTGAAATACTTCAAGTTCTTTATTAACACATAACAAGCGATTATAGTTCAAATCGATTACCTTTAAAACCACATGTATTTTCTTACCAACATAAAGCCGTTATAACCAACTTCCCATAAAGCCGTTATAACACTTTATGTTTTACACCAATCAAATACATTTAGTACATGACGCTCACCGTACTACATAGTTCACACATATCATGCTAGAAGAGATAGGAAGAGGTTCACATACCTCGCGACGAGTATCGACTAATAGCAAAACGCTCAAGTACTCCCAACCGCCGCTACTCCTAAAGCCAAGTAACGCGCCACACGTAGTACTTCAACCTATAAGGCCACAAGGCTTATTAACATTAAGATCTTATCGTAGAACATTCTACGTAAAATTCGGCGACTCTCCCCAACAGCGTAAATCTCCTCCTCTAACAGGTAGGCTACCAAGCCAACCAGGGGTTATACATCTAACGACGGGTACAATTCTACTCCACGATTACTACACAAGTCTCATGTAATACGATTTGATTCTTGAGCTTAAGTCAAAAGACATTGCCAACTAACCACGTTGATTCTATATATAGTATACTTTAACTATATATTCTAACAACATGTAATTTCCAATTACAATAGAGGACAAGATATTTACCTCGATAAGCCCATAATTATCCAAGTATAAAGTCGATCCTGCAATCGTTTAGCTCGACTCCAGCGCTCAACCCGCTCTAAACCACCCTTAGAAGTTCTAACCAACTTCTACACAATACTCCAAATTGACTATGGAGATTTTCCTAGGGTTTCGGTTTGTATCGACGGAAGTATAATAGTATTTCGGGCTTTCGTATAGGTATAACCTTAGAATACTACAAGGTATCTGGCTAAGGTAATTTGGGCATTATAACAATACTTTGAGAGTATTTCTACACCACAAAGGGGTATTATACAAAGCAATCACAGTGGTACCCCATGGCCACACTACTAGGAGGGGGTGTACTTCTCGCCAAGTCCTCTAGAGAGGGGAGGCCTCTTGGCGAACTCAACACTAAGGAGGGAGAAGATTTAACACTTAGAAACATTTAGGAAAGGATGAAGAATTCATCAAAGGGAGAGGGTATTTATAGCCAAGCCAAGGCCAACCAATGGCCAAGATTGAGCCAAGTGCTACACAAGTGTAGGCCAAGATATGCCCAAGTGCCCCTAGTCCCTACTCCTTAAAACCCTCACAAATATCTACCAAAATATCTACCACTGACCTCCCCAATTCGTCCCACGTGCGCCCACCTTGCCCGCCAATGAGAGGGTGCCAAGTGCCTCTCGTTGGTCCAAAATGTTCCGTCTCTCGGAAAAATCCGCAAAAATAAGAAAAGACATAGCCGAATTTTCCTTCGCAGTTATGAAAAAGCGTTTAAAAACGACTCTAACCGTGTTGTGCACAAATGCCATTCCGAGCCACCAAGCGGGGTGACACGTGTCACCCTCCTATTGGCCCAAAATAAAACATCTTCCAAAATATCCACAATGGCCAAAATCTCAAAACAAAGTGGCCCCACAAAACCAGAATTTCTCCCGTGGGCCCCACGTGACCATTTCCAAAAATAAAATTCCATAATTCTCTAATATTCCGGAAGTCCGAATACCAAACGGGAATCCAATTCCCGTTAACGAACCTTTTTCCTTCACAAAAACCGGAAACTTTTCCGTGGAAAAATCGCCTCTTTCTTCCTTTCCAATCTTTCTGTCGTATTCTCGTACGTACGTCCTCGCATACATACCCTGGAACTACGGGGTATAACAAAAAAGGTATAGAGTACTTGATTTTAAAAGTCTTGTAAAGATTTTTACGAAGGTGAAGTAATTTGGTTTGAAAAGAAAACGTGTTTTTGATACTACGAGTATTAGTATCGTGTGGCTTTTACGTAAAAAGAGGTCTTTTGAAAGAATGAAAGTATGTAGTATTTTGGGGTTGAAACCCGGATTGTTGACATAAAATGAAATGCGTTGAACTTGCTTATCTTTGTTGTGATAGCCTTTGATGTGCAAGTGTTTTGTTTCGTACCGTGTCTCTCGGGAGGCGGCTATCGATTGATTGCTTGGACATGCGACACGTTGGATGGTCCACGGTATCGTCCACTTTGAGTATTATCTGGTTATTTCTTTTGGACATCTTGACACGTTGGATGGTCCACGGTATCGTCCACTTTGAGTATTATCTTGTTATTTCCTTTGGACATGCGACACGATGGATGGTCCACGGGTATGCGTCCAGTAGGATGGTTTCATGGCCATGCTTATACCGAGGTAAGATGACGGGGCATGCGGTCATTGTGAGGATTATGTTATTTATCCATGGACCGCTAATCCATGAAGCTTTGCGCGTGACGGCGATCACGGGCTTGATTTGTACATATGGTTCGAGCACACTTTAGATACTTGTCTGGTCATTTCTCGTGTATCGTGCTCGGTAGATAGCTTAAGATACTTGCCACGGTCATATCTCGTGAGACGGTAGGCTATTATGCGTTAGCTTAAGATACTTGCGCCACGATTCGTGGCTAGCTTTTGATTAGTAGTGGCTTCCGTACCTTGCCCATGAAGGGATATGACTAGCCTTCGGACTGGTAGTTGGCTATTCTACTTGGCCCGATCGGTTTGATGACGCAGGTGTTATACCCCGTGGTTCAGGCCGTGCATATGAGGTCATGCGGAAGGAGTTAGGACTGAATCGAAAACTTGATCGGGGCCTCAGCGCGCCGAGGCGGCCGTGGCGCCAAGCGGGGATTGTAGGTCGCGCGCCGGAAGGCAGGCAGCGCGCCGAAAACTGGTCGCTGAAATTTGAGCCCAGCGGGAAGCGAGGCCGGCGGAAGATCCGAGTCCGCAGAGTTGCGGCCAGCGCCGAAGCGAACAGCGCCGAAGCGTCGAAATCAGGAAAAACTTAGGAAAAGTCGATTTATCTTTTGAAAGGGTGAGTGGGGACATGTGTCCCCACGTCCGATTTTTACATGCAATATATTGACCAAGTCTTAAAGACTTGGTCATTTGTCATCTCTCTCTTTGAAAAACCTCTTCCTTCTCTCTAAATATTTCAAGCTCCTCCTTCTCTCTAAAAATCCAAGAGGATTCTAGCCTTAAGAAAAATCTGAAAAATTAAAAGACAAGAAGGAAGCTTGTGGCTAGCTTGTGAAGGTGGTGGTGGTGGTATTCTTGGTAGAAAGGCTAGCAAATTGTTGGATAAATTTGGCTAAAGCTCTAAGGTAATGATTCTTCCTCTATTATTAGTTTATAGAGTTGCATGTTAAGAAGAAAATACTTATGGTGGTAAATAATGCTCTTAGAGTCATTGCATGCTAGAAATGTGGGTTGAATATGAAGGATTTGGCTAAAGAAATATTATGAGCATGTTGTAGCCTAAAAACCACCTTAGAATTGTTAAGTGTACTATTATAACTTATGGGCAGAATTTTACACACCCAAGATTAGGTGTGTAATCCCCTTTGTGTTGGTTTGGTTGTTGGGCCTTAATGAGGCGTTTGAATGTTGAAAAATCGGCCTTTGAAAAGGTGGCAAAGTGAGTAGAAACAAAGGAAATGTTGCCCAATTTTCCTTAGGAATTGATAACTTGAATTTGGAAATTCTACATTGAAATTAGAGGTTAATAAACACACTATGGTTATTATAGGTTGACATATTACTTGCGGTAGTTGGACTTAGCAAGTGGATTAACCGAAAGAGGTATGTGGAACTTTCCTATCTTTGAGCATGAGTAGTTGTATCTATGTAGTGCGGTGAGCGTACAAGATTCGATATCTTTCACTTGTTTTAAAGTATATTGGTACTTGTTTCATTTTAAAAGTATAAGTCCCTTGGATTTAGGGAAAATGTATTTGACAAAGGAATAACGCTAATATAATGACTTTATGGGAGGTTGGTTATATTAGTTTTTGAGAGGTTCACAAAGAAAGGTTTACTCTAATTAAAACAAGTACGGGTAAAGGATTTGAAACTAAGAAAGGTGAATTGATTTTTAGGCATTGGTTGCCTAAGGTTTTAAAGGAAATGAAGTCACTTGATTTAGAAGCTTATTATATTTCTAAAAGGAAATGTGACTTGTTTTGAAAAGAAATTGTAACTTGATACTATGGTGATTAGTATCTTGGAATTTTTGTATAAAAAGGAGTTATTTCTTAAAAGGTTAGAAGTACATGGTACTTGGGTTAAATTCCCGGATTTTCTATTAAAAGACATGTTGGTGCCTTAGGTATACTAAAATGAGAGGATATATTAATAATGTTAATAAGAAGTTAGGGGATTTCTTAACTTGCTTATGTTATGAGATGATAAGCCGGTAGTGCTTATGTTAAGATATGATAAGCCGATAGTGCTTATGTTATGATATGATAGGCCGGTAGTGCTTATGTTATGATATGATAGGCCGGTAGTGCTTATGTTATGTATGATAGCCGGATGAGCTATGTTATATATATATTATTACGGGTAAACCCCGGGTTATTATTTATGCCATGGATTTGCTACCCATGATGCGAGTGCGGCACTTGCACTCATGCGGATCCGCACCACAAGATCCATGCGGGTGAAATAGTCCCATGCGAGTACGGCGATGGTACTCATGCGGGTCCACAGGATCCATGCGGGTGAAATAGTCCCATGCGGGTGAAATAGTCCCATGACGAGGCGGATGACCTATGCGGGTCCACAGACCTATGCGGGTGAAATAGTCCCGAGTAGGATTGCTTAATGATACTACGGGCGAGGTACCTGTTTTGATCATGAGCTTCCTATTTTTATGCGATATATATATACATTTGTTACTCATTGATTAGTAAGGCATGCATGTAAAGCGATTTTAAATCTATAACTCCGGCTTATATTTTGACTTATGATATTATTACGATATTTTCCGCCGCATATTTGGTACATGTTGTACTGACCTCTTTCGGGGGGCTGCGTTCATGCCGCAGTTTGAGGTTCATAGCTTGTTGATCCGCACTCTTAGGAGCACGGTTCGGTTCTCGGAAGGCTCCATTTCTCCAGAGGCCTCGTCTTTTGGTACGATTCCCTGAGGTTGTAGACTCTTGTAAATTCAGGGGGTATGGCGGGGCCCTGTCGTCATAGTGTTATACCTTCTGTAGAGGCTTGTAGTCTGTCATGAATTGGGGTGTAAGGATGTAGCGTTCGTTTTATTATATTTAGAGGTAGCCACTTTGGGTTAGCCTGCTTTATATTCTTATATGGTTCTTGTTTGTGAGTTTATTTTATTGGTTTTCTCGATGTTGTATCACAAGTGCGGTGCCCGGTAAGGCACGATCCACGGATCCGAGTCGGGTCGTGACAAAAGTGGTATCGAGCGATTAATCCTCGGAAAGGGTCTGGTGCCGTATCTAGTAGAGTCTTGATTATCGGTGTGTTGTGCACCACATCTATGTCGAGGAGGCTGCAGGATATTTAGGATTGGTTTCCATTTCTTCTCACTCTAAGATCGTGCAATAGAGCTATGTGGTTAGAGTCGTCTCTCCCTAACAGGTTATGGTGTTTGCAGCTACGAGGAAGCAGCAGTGACCCAGGGAAGATTATGTGGATTGCGTATCGGGTTGGTAATACTTGTAGTATAGTTGGTATTGTGACATACTATCTGATTTACGTATTGAGGGTCACACATGTGTTGCCTAGAATGATTTTAGATTACCAGGATTTGGTAAGGACTAAATAGATACCGGGAAGGTATGAACAATTAAGGAACTCTCATCGAGGTTTTACGTGCTAGTTTGAGAAAATTAGGAGACGATGAGTTGTCGGAAAAAGTAATGGAACCTTAAGAAGTTTAATTAAGGGGCCCAATGGGAGACTATGTTTGTAAATTAAGCTACGTGGTATGCTTAAGATGATAGTACGGATGAGATCCGTGTGGAGTAAGTAATGGTTGTTGTGACTAAGACGACACGACTATGGTATTATGAGAAGTTAGTTTACCCGTTTATGGGGTGGGATCAGTTAATAGTAGTCCCGCCACGACGCAGTCCGCAGTACAAGCCCGAGTCTAATTAATCATTTTACGAGTTCGCAGACGTATTCCACCGGAACCAGGTTGTGAGCGCCGAAAATGACCTTATATTGTTTAACTTAGTAACTCCAAGATCGAAGGCCAGCTTTATTATGGAAGTTATGTACGTAAGCTAGAATAAGTTTGGAAATGCGGAAAAGAGTGCGGCCGTGAGAAGTGAGCAACCAAGTGTGAAAGAAATGAAGCCAGAATCCATGAGAACCTTTATGAGGTAACCACACCCGTGAGTGTTGGGTGGTAGCTGAGTGGGCAGATAATAATTGTCGGTAACGATACAGTCGTCGGACCCTAGAAGAGCTGTTATGACAGACGTTAAGGTCATTATAAGTACGGGCTAGTTGGCCTCATGTTATGCCAACGTGGACTACAAAAGAGATTGATTCGGTACCAGTTTCCCGGTAAGCCGGTTATCGAGTAGAGAGGAAGGGAAGTGGTAGTAACCAGTGAATTATTGTTACACCCCGGAAGTCCAGGACATGTATAAGAGAATGTATGTAAGGAATCAAGACTTGGAAATTAGTACGAAAGGAAGAATTGTTTTTCCGACGGAAAATCTTCCGGACGTCGGAAAGGAAAAATGTTCGTTGTTGAGAATTGGATTCTCAAAATACATTATTTGAAAAGTATGGAACTCTTAACTTTTTGGAAATTTATTTTTACGGATTTGGTCATGTGGGGCCCACCCGAGGAATTTTACATTTTTGTGGGACCCACGAGGGTTACGGAATTTTATGGACGAATGAGAGGGCGACACGTGGCACCCCCACAAGGTCTTGGTCGAATTGGTAAGGGGGTAAAATGGTCATTGACCATCTTGGAAGATAAGTCTTGCAAGCTTGATATAATTGACCAAGTCAACTTGCCACTTGGGCTTGATCCATGTGATCTTCATCTTAACCACCCATTTGTTTAAGTCTAAGCCATCCAATGTGTTATATAAGCATGCTACTAGTGCAAGACTTGCTCTTCAACACTTAGAAAAATTAGACAACTCTTGTCCCTCACTAATTGCTCTCGGGTTTAAGGTCTTTTGCACAAGAAAATTTTGTAGTTTTGATCCTTTAGCCACAAGACTTTAACCCAATGTCCCTAAGGGTATTGTAAGGATATCTCAATAGAAATATTTCGGAAAAAACGCATTTTTACGTTAGTCGCAAGGCGGAAACTTAAGGAGTTCTTCAACTTTGAAGTTGGAACTTGAAGATGGGTTCTTCATAGGCCTCTAAGGAGTGCTTGGAGTGGATTGGAACCTAAGGAAAGGAGCTAAGAATTGCTAAGGCGCGACTTTGAATCTTGGAAATTTTAAGGGCTTGGAAAGGTATAAATTTTGTCGTTTTAGTAGCTAAGACTTACTTGTTGTTGTAGCTATGGATATTAGCAAGCATGTGGTATATAGTGTGAAGTTGATAAGTTTATTGGATATTGGAACCCTAATCCGAAAACTAGCATGTTTAGCCTTAAGATTACAATTCAAGTCGATTATTCGTTTAAGTCGTCGCATGTTGTGTAAGAAGGAAATTGTAGTTGTTGAAGTGGTTTATAACTATATAACATGTTAGACCTTAGAACTTGGAATTTGGAAAAGGATTGGAAAAGACTTAGTGTTGTTGGTTATAAGTTGGCCGAGAATGGCTTGGATTTTTATACTACTTGATATGAATTGTGGGGCGGAATTTTACACGTATTGTAAGGCGTGTAATCCCCTTTGTTTGGTTGTTGTTTTGAGCCTTAAATGTGGCGTGTTGGTTATTGTATTCGGCCTTGAAAAAGGTGGCAAAGTGAGTAGAAACAAAGGAAGTCTTTGCCCGATTTTCCGTAGAATTAGAGACCGTATACTTAGTATTATTCTACATTAGAGACTAGAAGTTGATAGTCTTGTTGTGACCATTATAGGTTGACACTTCTACGTACGGCGTATTCGGCTTAGCTTGTGGATTTAGCCGGAAAGGTATGTGAACTATCTCCTCTTCTAGCATGATTCCTTAAGATAAAGAAAGTATTTCCTACTCCTTAAATGATCCATTCCTTGGTTGTATTTGGATTGCCTAAAGTAGAATTTGTTCTATGTACTCCCTTGATTGTACTTTGATGTTTAAATTGTAAGTTGTATAATCCATGTCCTTGGTGAAGTTTGGATTCTTAAAAGTGAAAGTATGTTACTTAAAGTACATGGAGTCTTGAAAAGGAAATGGTTTCCAAACCTTTTGGCTAATGCCTTAGTTCCAAAACCTAAAGGTCATTATAATGACTTTAGGGGAGTCAAATGAGTGATTTACTTAATTGTTTCAAAAGAGGAGAAATGACATGATTTAAGAGAAGTAACTTGTCTTAAAGGTGTGAGTTACTTGAGGTTTAAAAGTAGAAGAAACTTGTTTTCGATATATTAAGAGACTCGAAGTATTTTTGAAAGTTAAGAAACTTGATTTGAAAGTTTGTGATACTTGGTTTAAGTATAAGTCTCTTGGTTATAAAAAAGGAATGAAATTGTCTAAAAACCATAAAGGGTTATAACGGCTTTATGGGAAGTTGGTTATAACGGCTTTATGGAAGGTTTAGGAAGTTGTCTATTTTGATTAATGGGCATAAGTTGCCTAGATTGTGAAAATTTGAAGTTACTTGATTACAAGATTTGAAATGAGTTTTCTAAGAGTGTAGTAACTTACTTGAAAAATAGACACACCTTGATACTACGGGTGTTAGTATCTTGGAGTAATTCATAAAAAGGAGTCTTTTGAAAAGAATGTACGTACGTAGTACTTTGGCTTGATTAATTGAGAATTAGTCTAAGTGTGCCTTGATAAGTACTTTGACTTGTTTAATTGAGAATTATACTATATGACATTATCGTCGAGAAAGGCGGAGCGGTATACCTTACGCGGACTAGATGACATTATCGTCGAAATGGGTCGGGCGATACCTTCACGGCGGACTATATGACATTATCGTCCCAGAAATGGGTCGGGCAGTATACCTTTACGGGAAGACTAGATGACATTATCGTCCCAGAAATGGGTCGGGCAGTATACCTTTACGGGCAGACTATATGACATTATCGTCCCAGAAATGGGCCGGGCAGTATACCTTTACGGGCAGACTAGATGACATTATCGTCCCAGAAATGGGCCGGGCAGTATACCTTTACGGGCAGACTATATGACATTATCGTCCCAGAAATGGGTCGGGCAGTATACCTTTACGGGCAGACTAGATGATATTATCGTCCCAGAAATGGGTCGGGCAGTATACCTTTATGGGCAGACTATATGACATTATGCTTATTGGTGTGATATTATATCATGTACTGCCGGCAGTGAGAAAGGATAACACGGGCATGATTGATATTATGGGCGTGAGACCCATGGTTATATTTGAGTAATGACTTTGAGGCACGCGTCACGACTTGATATATTTGTTTATGTGTTGTGTACTGTAGGTTGGCTATCATACATGTCTCCTGTTTTGTTAGACTGTTATGATTTCATTACAGTACTTACCGTTTCACATACTTGGTACATTCTTCGTCTTGACCTCGCCCGGCTGCGTTCATGCCGCAGGTTTAGGTACGCAGTTTGGTGATCTACAGGTGTAGGACCCTGCTCAGAGTTTTTGGATAGCTCCCTCTGTTCAGGAGCTTATCTTTTGATATAGTTCCTTCAGTACAGGCTTTTGTACGGTTATGGGTACGGCGGGGCCTTGTCCCGACATATTTCAGTAAAACTCTTAGAGGTCTGTATTCATATGTGGGATTGGACTCATGTACGTTGTAGTGTCTTTCGTTTATGTATATTATGGAAGCCTTGTCGGCCTTGCCCTTGCACGTACGTTGGTTTAAAAAAAAAAAGAGGTGTTATTTAAATTCCGCAGTTTACTTGTGTTGTTAAGGTAGAAGGGTGCCCAGGTAGGGCACCACCACGCCCGGTTGGGCGTGACAGAGTGGTATCGAGCGATCGATCCTCGGAATGTCTGCACCGTGTCTAGTAAGTCTTGATTATCGGTGTGTTGCGCGCCACACCCATAAACGAGGCTACAAGACATCTAGGAGTTGGTTTCATTCTTCTCACTCTAAGATCGTGCCGTAGAGCGTGTTAGTAAGATAATTCCTCTCGGCGTATTTTTGTGTGTTCTGGCTATGCCTCCGAGGAGGGCAACAGTCGCCCAGAAGGGCAAAGGAGTAGCAGGAGCTACTAGTCAGACTCAGAGAGTTGATAGGGCTTATGCCCAGGGTATACCGGATGTTGTGCCACAGTCGGCGAGTTCTTCTGCGCCAGGTTTTGAGACCAGACTGCAGAGCCTCAGCTCGATTAGAAGAAGACTATAGGGTCATGAGGGAAGCAGTTGTAAGTGATAGTACCCCAGAGGTAGGGATACCTTGATTAGTAAAGTGAGAAGTTATGAATATTGACAAGAATGGTAAGTGAACTGAGACTATAGTTGTGTAGAGTTCACGAAATTGCCCCATGTGATGTAAGACCAATAGGGCAGATTGTACAGTAGAAATACTTTGGCTTATGTGACGAACCTCTAGTGAATGGGAGGATAGGGTGAGAAGTACCTTGAGATAAGAGAGAGATTTATTTCAGACTAAGAATGAGAAGTTAAGTGTGACGATGGGTCGGGTTATAGACTCATTTCGGGTCAACCGGTAGTATGGAATGGGGTGATGTCAGTTAGAAATGGTCCCGTTATGTGGTAGGGTCACGAGGATGCCAGGCCCAAGTTTAGTTAATCGTTGTACGAGTTCGTGGATGCGTTCCACCGGAACTAGGTCGTAAGGACCGAGAAGAGCCTTAACGGGAATGTAAGTAACAATATGGCCAAGTTTGGATAGTAACTCCAAGAATTGGAGAACAGAAACAAAATTTGAGATTTTGTACGTGTACTAGATGAGTTTGAAAGTACGAGAAAGTATGACAAGTAAGGAAATAAAGGAACCTCTAAGGATCCCGTGTTTTAGAAGATCGTAACCTTCGAGTTTTGTGAGAAGAAATTCATGGACGGAAGGTCCATTGATATGTTTACGTATGTTGTGGTGGACATGAGTGGCATCGTTGGTCTTGTGGAGTATTGACTGTTAGGCATAGTATAGAGTTTATGCCGGAGTTTGTATAACTTGACAACCGACTAAGAACATTCGGGGACGAATGTTTCTAAGGGGGGAAGAATGTTACACCCCTGAAGTCCAGGACATGTATAAGAGAATGTATGTAAGGAATCAAGACTTGGAAATTAGTACGAAAGGAAGAATTGTTTTTCCGACGGAAAATCTTCCGGACGTCGGAAAGGAAAAATGTTCGTTGTTGAGAATTGGATTCTCAAAATACATTATTTGAAAAGTATGGAACTCTTAACTTTTTGGAAATTTATTTTTACGGATTTGGTCATGTGGGGCCCACCCGAGGAATTTTACATTTTTGTGGGACCCACGAGGGTTACGGAATTTTATGGACGAATGAGAGGGCGACACGTGGCACCCCCACAAGGTCTTGGTCGAATTGGTAAGGGGGTAAAATGGTCATTGACCATCTTGGAAGATAAGTCTTGCAAGCTTGATATAATTGACCAAGTCAACTTGCCACTGGGCTTGATCCGTATGATCTTCATCTTAACCACCCATTTGTTTAAGTCTAAGCCATCCAATGTGTTATATAAGCATCTACTAGTGCAAGACTTGCTCTTCAACACTTAGAAAAATTAGACAACTCTTGCCCTCACTAATTGCTCTGTTTGAGGTCTTTTACAAGAAAATTTTGTAGTTTTGATCCTTTAGCCACAATACTTTAACCCAATGTCCTAAGGGTATTGTAAGGATATCTCAATAGAAAGATTTCGAAAACGCATTTTTACGTTAGTCGCATGGCGAAACTTAAGGAGTTCTTCAACTTTGAAGTTGGAACTTGAAGATGGGTTCTTCAGGCCTCTAAGGAGTGCTTGGAGCGGATTGGAACCTAAGGAAAGGAGCTAAGAATTGCTAAGGCGCGACTTTGAATCTTGGAAATTTTAAGGGCTTGGAAAGGTATAAATTTTGTCGTTTTAGTAGTTAAGACTTACTTGTTGTTGTAGCTATGGATATTAGCAAGCATGTGGTATATAGTGTGAAGTTGATAAGTTTATTGGCTATTGGAACCCTAATCCGAAAACTAGCATGTTTAGCCTTAAGATTACAATTCAAGTCGATTATTCGTTTAAGTCGTCGAATGTTGTGTAAGAAGGAAATTGTAGTTGTTGAAGTGGTTTATAACTATATAACATGTTAGACCTTAGAACTTGGAATTTGGAAAAGGATTGGAAAAGACTTAGTGTTGTTGGTTATAAGTTGGCCGAGAATGGCTTGGATTTTTATACTACTTGATATGAATTGTGGGGCGGAATTTTACACGTATTGTAAGGCGTGTAATCCCCTTTGTTTGGTTGTTGTTTTGAGCCTTAAATGTGGCGTGTTGGTTATTGTATTCGGCCTTGAAAAAGGTGGCAAAGTGAGTAGAAACAAAGGAAGTGCTGCCCGATTTTCCGTAGAATTAGAGACCGTATACTTAGTATTATTCTACATTAGAGACTAGAAGTTGATAGTCTTGTTGTGACCATTATAGGTTGACACTTCTAACGCAGCGATTCGGCTTAGCTTGTGGATTTAGCCGGAAAGGTATGTGAACTATCTCCTCTTCTAGCATGATTCCTTAAGATAAAGAAAGTATTTCCTACTCCTTAAATGATCCATTCCTTGGTTGTATTTGGATTGCCTAAAGTAGAATTTGTTCTATGTACTCCCTTGATTGTACTTTGATGTTTAAATTGTAAGTTGTATAATCCATGTCCTTGGTGAAGTTTGGATTCTTAAAAGTGAAAGTATGTTACTTAAAGTACATGGAGTCTTGAAAAGGAAATGGTTTCCAAACCTTTTGGCTAATGCCTTAGTTCCAAAACCTAAAGGTCATTATAATGACTTTAGGGGAGTCAAATGAGTGATTTACTTAATTGTTTCAAAAGAGGAGAAATGACATGATTTAAGAGAAGTAACTTGTCTTAAAGGTGTGAGTTACTTGAGGTTTAAAAGTAGAAGAAACTTGTTTTCGATATATTAAGAGACTCGATGTATTTTTGAAAGTTAAGAAACTTGATTTGAAAGTTTGTGATACTTGGTTTAAGTATAAGTCTCTTGGTTATAAAAAAGGAATGAAATTGTCTAAAAACCATAAAGGGTTATAACGGCTTTATGGGAAGTTGGTTATAACGGCTTTATGGAAGGTTTAGGAAGTTGTCTATTTTGATTAATGGGCATAAGTTGCCTAGATTGTGAAAATTTGAAGTTACTTGATTTCAAGATTTGAAATGAGTTTTCTAAGAGTGTAGTAACTTACTTGAAAAATAGACACACCTTGATACTACGGGTGTTAGTATCTTGGAGTAATTCATAAAAAGGAGTCTTTTGAAAAGAATGTACGTACGTAGTACTTTGGCTTGATTAATTGAGAATTAGTCTAAGTGTGCCTTGATAAGTACTTTGGCTTGTTTAATTGAGAATTAGACTATATGACATTATCGTCCCGCAAGGCGGTATATACCCACGCGCACTAGATGACATTATCGTCCCGTAAACGGGTCGGGCAAGATACCTTTACGCGCACTATATGACATTATCGCCCCGTAAATGGGTCGCGGTATACCTTTACGGAAGACTAGATGACATTATCGCCCCGTAAATGGGTCGGGCAAGATACCTTACGCGCACTATATGACATTATCGTCCCGTAATGGGCCGGCAAGATACCTTACGCATACTAGATGAAATTATCGTCCCGAAAAGGTCGGCGATATACCTTACGCGCACTATATGACATTATCGTCGAGAACGGGCGGGCAAAGATACCTTTACGCGCACTAGATGATATTATCGCCCCGAAATGGGTCGGGCAAGATACCTTATGGGCGACTATATGACATTATGCTTATTGGTGTGATATTATATCATGTCCTGCCGTCAGTGAGAAAGGATAACACGCGCAGGATTGATATTATGGGCGTGAGACCCAGTGTTATATTTTAGTAATTACTTTGAGGGCATGCGTCCATGACTTTATATGACTGTTTATGTGTTGTTTACTGTAGGTTGGCTATCATACATGTCTCCTGTTTTGTTAGACTGTTATGATTTCATTACGCATTTACCGCTTGCCATACTTGGTACATTCTTCTGATCGACCTCCGGGCTGCGTTCATGCCGCAGTTTAGGTACGCCGATTTGGTGATCCGCAGTGTAGGACCGCCGAGTTTTGGATAGCTCCCTCTGTTCAGGAGCTTATCTTTTGGTATAGTTCCTTCAGTACGGGCTTTTGTACGGTTATGGGTACGGCGGGGCCTTGTCCCATCATATTTCAGTAAAACTCTTAGAGGTCTGTATTCATATGTGGGATTGGACTCATGTACGTTGTAGTGTCTTTCGTTTATGTATATTATGGAAGCCTTGTCGGCCTTGCCCTTGCACGTACGTTGGTTTAAAAAAAAAAGAGGTGTTATTTAAATTCCGCAGTTTACTTGTGTTGTTAAGGTAGAAGGGTGCCCAGGTAGGGCACCAGTCACGGGCCCGGGGTTCGGGGCGTGACAATTATCCTTCCTTCTTTGGCATCATTGTTTTTTTTATAAGTCTGTGTGACTTGTTCATTGGGAAAAATTGACGCAGAAAGTAAGTAATACTTGAATTTGAAGGAATTTATGTTAAGTTCCCTTGGAGGTACTTGGAGTTGGTTTGGTGTGGCGGTCAGGGCCACGACCTTCCGGATAATTTCAAGGAAAGGTGCAAGGCAAGAATAAAATAAATATGCGCCACAGTAAAGCTAAGGGCATCTTTGGTAGGTTTTGAAAATCTACACGATTTTAAGGCGGTGCGTAATGATTAGATATTTACAGGACCACGAGAGGACCCGGTGATTAGGGTTGTGACACCAAAGAAAGTTTATTGAAGGGAGATAAGTTCTCTCCCCTACATAAAAGGATAGTCTTACGTATTATGGGGTTATGTGTACCCATGTAGTTAGACGAAGGATGGGAGACTGGTAGGTCTTCAGTATCGTCATGCCATAAGTTACAGTTTTAGATAACCGTGGAAAAAGTATTATGTTGGGGGTAATTAAGAACGACGTTACGAAACGGTCGGGAAGTGTCGTAAGAAAAATGCGTAGTACGATATTTGGAATCATGCGATTATGGATCAAATTAGAAACACTTTACTATTAATAAGCATAAGGTAGGTTATGACCAGAAGGATAAAAGAGAATACAACTATGGTTATGTAAGTTGCACGAGATACAGTTACCCCGGACTAGTGTAAGACCATTAGTAGGTAATGGGCAGTAGGAACACCTCGAGGAAAGACGAGTAGACACTCGAACGATAAGAAATCTTGACAAGTCATTGGATTATGTAATACCGTGAATTGAGGTTGAACACCGGACTATAAGCTCTACGAGCTGAGAGAGGATAATAGGATTACTACTTGACAAGATCAAGGAAGTCTTCCCCCTAAATTGGGATTGGCAGGAAGTCTTAGCCATGCGGCAAGCAAAGGAATTAGATCCAAGTATAGTAACCAAGCTTGGTTGCAACAGAGAAAGGGAAACAGGAACCATAACTGAGATTAAGGATGCCCGAATATTTCGCAAGTACAAGAAAGGCTTCCAGTTATTGGAAGAGAAGTTGACCACGACTACAGTTCTAACCCCTCTTGAGAGACTAGAGGGTTAGGGTATTATTGTAACACGTTGGGTGTTGGGCTAGGTTGTGTGCTGACGCAACACGATAAGGTTAGAGCTTATGTTTCCCGGCGGTTAGGGAAGCAAGAAAGGAATTACGTTATTCACGATTTAGAGTCGCGATTAATCGTACCTTGAAGATTTGGAGGCAATTCCTTATATAGATTTCATGTGGATATTTACGTAGACCACAAGAAACTCTGGTATATCTTTAGACTGAGGCAGCTGAATTTGCGACAGAGACGGTGGTTAGGGTTACTCAAGGATTGTGATATTGATATCCTATACCACCCAGGGAAGGCCAATGTAGTTGCAGATGCCCTTAGTCGCAGATCGATGGGTAGTCCAAAGTCGGTGGGGAAGAAGGACATGGTCCGCGAGTTACAACTAGCGAGCCGTGGTTCGATTGGTTGATTCTGATAGTGATGGAGTTCGGGTTCGAGGGGTTGCCGAGTCTTCCATCGTCGAGGAGGTAAAGAGGCGACAGTATGAGGATCCGATTATGGTACGGTATCGAGATGCCGTTTTTTTCAGAAAGAGAAGAGTCTATTTTGAGGTAGCGCCGGATGGGGTGCTAAGATTTGAGGGCCGGTTGTGTGTTCCCGATGTGACAGACTTCGTCGGCAGATTCTCGGAGGCACACGCGTGCATTATTCTATTCATCCGGTCGACTAAGATGTACCATGACCTCGGATGTGTGTATTAGTGGGGCGGCACGAAGAGGACATGGCGAGTTTTGTTGCACCGTGTCCTATTTGTCGTGAGTTAAGGTTGAGCATCGAAGCCGATGGTCATTACAGTTATTGATATTCGAATTGGAAGTGGAGGTGGTAAATATGGATTTTATTACAGGCTACCTACCACCGAGGAAGCATGATTCCATTTGGGTGATTGTCGGTGGTGACGAAATCAACCCATTTTCTTCCTGGCCGAACGACGTTCTCCGAGGACTATGCCGATTATATATTAGAGAGATTGTGAGATCGCACGAGTCCCGGTGTCGATTATATCAGATAGAGGAGCCCAGTTCTCGGCTAACTTCAGGAGGTCTTTCCAGAAGGGATTAGGGACACAGGTGAGTCTCAGTACGGCATTTCATCCTCAGACCGACGGATAGGCCGAGCGCACTATCCAGACACTTGAGGATATGCCGCGGGCTTGTGTTATTGTTTTCAGGGGTAGTTGGAGGATCATTTACCTCTTGTGGAAGTATGCTTATAACAACTACCATTTTAGTATCCAGATGGCACCTTTTGAGGCCTTATATGGGAGGAAGTGTAGTCACCGATAGGTTGGTTTGAGGTGGAGAAGTTCGATTAGTCGGGCGGACTTGGTACAGTAGTGGATAAGGTGAAGCTTATCCGAGAGCGGTTATTGTCACCGTAGTCGATGTAAGTCGATGCACGATCATCGGCGTCGACACTGGAATTTGAGATAGATGATTGGGTTTTTCTAAAGGTATCGCCCATGGCGGCGTGATGAGATTGGGAAAGAAGGGAAGCTTAGCCCAAGGTACATCGCGTATCGATTGTCCGTAGGGTAGCGGTGGTGCCTATGAGTTAGATCTGCCGTCCGATTTGGAGGCGGTACATCCAGTTTTCCATGTGTCCATGTTGCGGAAATGTATTGAAGATCCATCTAGAGTGCACCCGGTTCATGATGTCCAAGTAACAGAGGAATTATCGTACGAGGAGAGTCCCATAGCGATACTCGATCGACAAGATAGGCGACTTCGGACGAAGGACGTGGCTTCCGTCAAGGTCTTATGGCGGAACGAGCAGAGGAAATTACGCCGAAGCAGAGGATGACATGATGAAGAAGTATCCTCACTTATTCCCTACCGCTCCAGGTAACCTACTTTCCTGCTTGTTAGTTTTGGTTAGCAATTGTGCTTGAAGTTTTGTTGTGGCCGTGTGAAGCGTCTTTATTTGAGTCTATGTCGATATTGTGATTTGAGTAAGCCTAGAAGGAACATTCGGGACGAATGTTTCTAAGGGGGGGAGAATGTTATGTCACGCCCCGAACCCCGGGCCCGTGACCGGTGCCCTACCTGGGCACCCTTCTACCTTAACAATACAAGTAAGCTGCGGAACTGAAATAACACCTCATTTTTTTTTTTAACAAACGTACGTGCAAGGGCAAAGCCGACAAGGCTGCCATACATACATAAACAAAAGACACTACACCGTACATGAGTCCAATCCCACATATGAATACAGACCTCTAGGAGTTAAACTGAACTATGACGGGACAAGGCCCCGCCGTACCCAAAACTATACAAAGCCTGTACTGAAGGACATATACCAAAGATAAACTCCGAAATAGAAGAAGCTTATCCAAAACCCTGCACTGGATCCTACACCTGCCGATCACCGAATCAAGGTACCTAAACTCAAAGATGAACGCACCTCAAGGAGGTCGAGACGAAGAATGTACCAAGTATGTGAACAGTAAGTACTGTAATAAAATCATAGCAGTCTAAATAACACAAGAGACATGTATGATATCCAACCTACAGTACATAACACATAAGCAGTCATATCAAGTCAGGGACGCAGGCCCTCAAAGTCATTACTCAATATAACCATGGGTCTCACGCCCATAATATCAATCATGCCCGTAGAATCCTTCCTCATTGGCGATCCGCGATGTAATAACACCAATAAGGATACATGAACACCAAGTCCCACCTGTGTCCTCAATACCGTGGTCCCATGCCCGGAATCCCACCTCGTAAAGCATGACCATAGGGTAACACAAACAACCGGACATATATGATAATCAAAATACAACACATTGTGCCTTACTAACAATGAGAGTAAACGAGTATCCTTACAATATAAACTAGGAAGCTTATGATCAGCGGGACCATCCGCCCGCAGATATCATTTAGCAATCTTATTCCTGGGACTATTTCACCCGTGATAGGTCGCGTGGACCCGCGTGAGGTATTCCTCGCATAGGTGGACCCGCCACATGGGACTATTTCACCCGCATAAGCCCATTCGGACTCGCATGAGGTATTCCTCGCATAGGACTATTTCACCCGCATAAGCCCTTACGGACTCGCATGAGGTATTCCTCGCATAGGCTGGACCCGCCCGCATGGGACTATTTCACCCGCATGAGGTATTCCTCGCATCGTGGGTAGCAAATCCACGGAATTATGCAAATGCCACAAACCCGGGGAATGACCGAACGACCGATATACCAATAGCACACAACCGCTATTTCCAGACACATAGGCAAGTCTCAATTAACAAGCCACAGTACTTATCACGGCATACTTAGACAAATTCTCAATTTATCAAGCCAAAGTACTAATCAAGGCATACATAGAATAATTCTCTTTTAACAAGCCAAAGTACTTATCAAGGCACACTTAGACAAATCCTCAATTTATCAAGCCAAAGTACTAATCAAGGCATACATAGAATAATTCTCTTTAACAAGTCAAAGTACTTATCAAGGCACACTTAGACAAATTCTCAATTTATCAAGCCAAAGTACTAATTAAGGCATACATAGAATAATTCTCTTTAACAAGCCAAAGTACTTATCAAGGCACACTTAGACAAATTCTCAATTTATCAAGCCAAAGTACTAATTAAGGCATACATAAAATAATTCTCTTTTAACAAGTCAAAGTACTTATCAAGGCACACTTAGACAAATTCTCAATTTATCAAGCCAAAGTACTAATTAAGGCATACATAAAATAATTCTCTTTTAACAAGTCAAAGTACTTATCAAGGCACACTTAGACAAATTCTCAATTTATCAAGCCAAAGTACTAATTAAGGCATACATAGAATAATTCTCTTTTAACAAGCCAAAGTACTTATCAAGGCACACTTAGACAAATTCTCAATTTATCAAGCCAAAGTACTAATCAAGGCATACATAGAATAATTCTCTTTTAACAAGTCAAAGTACTTATCAAGGCACACTTAGACAAATTCTCAATTTATCAAGCCAAAGTACTAATCAAGTTATACATAGAATAATTCTCTTTTAACAAGCCAAAGTACTACGTGCATTCTTATAAAAGACTCCTTTCTATGTAAAGCCCCAAGATACTAACACCTAGTATCAAGGCGTGTCTATTTTTCAAAGTAAGTTACTACACTTTTAGAAAACTCATTTCAAAGCTTGAAATCAAGTAACTCCAAATTTTCACAATCTAGGCAACTTATGCCGATTTAATCAAAATAGACAACTTTCTAAACCTTCCATAAAGCCGTTATAACCAACTTCCCATAAAGCCGTTATAACCCTTTATGGTTTTAGACGTATCCAATCCTTGATAACCAAGAGACTTATACTATTAAAACCAAGTATCACATACTTACAAATCAAGTTCTTAACTTTCAAAATACTTCAAGTCTCTTAATAGTTAGAAAACAAGTTTTCTTCTACTTTTTAAACCTTAAGTAACTTCACCCTTAACGCAAGTTACTTCTCTTAAATCATGTCATTTCTTCTCTTTTAAATCAAATAAGTAAATCACTCCTTTGACTCACTAAAGTCATTATAATGACCTTTAGGTTTTAGAACTAAGGCCTAGCCAAAGATTTGGAAACCACTTCCTTTTCAAGTCTCTATGTACTTTAAGAAAAATACCTTCACTTTTAAGAATCCAAACTTCCCTAAGGAAATGGATTATACAACTTACAATTTAAACATCAAAGTACACTCAAGGAAGTACATAGAACAAATTCTATTTTAGGCAATCCAAATACAAGCAAGGAATGGATCATTCAGGAGTAGAACTTACTTTCTTTATTCTAAGGAATCATGCTAGAAGAGAGAGTTCACATACCTTTTCGCTAAATCCACAAGCTAAGCCGAATACACCATACGTAGAAGTGTCAACCTATAATGATCACAACAAGGCTATCAACTTCTAGTCTCTAACGTAGAATAATACTAAGTATTTAGTCTCTAATTCTACGGAAAATCGGGCAGCACTTCCTTTGTTTCTACTCACTTTGCCACCTTTTCAAGGTAGAATACAATAACCAACAAGCCACATTTAAGGCTCCAAACAACATCAAAACAAAGGGGATTTCACGCCTTACACTACGTGTAAAATTCCGCCCCACAATTCATACGAAATAGTATAATACTTCACTAGCCATTCTCGGCCAACATATAACCAATCACACTACGTCTTTTCCAATCCTTATCGATTTCAAGTTCTTAGGTCAACATGTTATATAGTTATAAACCACTTGACAACTATAATTTCCTTCTTTATTCAACGTGCGACGACTTAAACTAATAATCAACTTGAATTCCAATCTTAAAGCTAAACGTACTCGTTTTGGATTAGGGTTCCCATAGCCCATAAAAATATCAAACATCATAATATATAACACAAGCTTGCTAAAATCCATAGCTTCTGACAATAAGTAAGTCTTAACTACTAAAGCGACAAAATTATACCTTTCAAAGCCAAAATTTCCAAGATTCAAAGTCGCCTTAGAAATTCTTAGCTCCTTTCCTTAAGTTCCAATCCGCTCCAAGCACTCCTTGAGGCCTATGA
The DNA here is from genome assembly GCA_029844215.1 of Przewalskia tangutica. Lineage (NCBI taxonomy): Eukaryota > Viridiplantae > Streptophyta > Magnoliopsida > Solanales > Solanaceae > Przewalskia > Przewalskia tangutica. The sequence goes on from JAQGDG010000098.1 coordinate 232,314, forward strand.
AGAACCTATCTTCAAGTTCCAACTTCAAAGTTGAAGAACTCCTTAGTTTCCGCTTGCGACTAACGTAAAAATCGTTTTTCGAAATCTTTCTATTGAGATAACCTTACAACACCCTTAGGAACATTGGGTTAGAGTCTTGTGGCTAATGGATCAAAATCACAAAATTTTGTGTGGGCAAATGGACCAACCCGTGAGCTCTCTTGAAGAACAAGAAGGTTTCTAATTTTTCTAAGTGTAGAAAATGCTAAGTCTTGCTACTAGTAGTATACTTAACACAATGGAGGGCTTGGATAACAACACTTGTTAAAATTGGATGGAAGAGATCAAGCCAAATGGCTCTTGACTTGGTCAACAATGTCAAGCTATTAATTAGCAAGACTTTCTCATCTACACAATGGTCAAATGACCATTTTACCCCCCCACCATTTCGTCCAAGACCACATGTGGGGGTGCCACGTGTCGCCCTCTCATTTGTCCATAAAATTTCCTTAATCCACGTGGACCCCGCAAAACGTAAACTTCCTCGGGTGGGCCCCACGTGACCAAATCCGTAAAAATAAATTTCCATATGAATATAAGTTCCATACTCTTCAAATAATACATTTTGAGAATCCAACTCTCAACAACGAACATTTTTCCTTTCCGACGTTCGGAACATTTTCCGTCGGAAAAACAATTCTTCCTTTCGTACTAATTTCCAAGTCTTGTGTTCCTTACGTACCTTCACTTACACATGTCCTGAACTTACGGGGTGTAACATTCTTCCCCCCTTAGAAACATTCGTCCCCGAATGTTCTTAATCGGTTGCCACGCTATACAAACTCCGGCACAATCTCTATACTATGCCTATCAATCAAATGTACAAGACCAACGATGCCACACATGGCCACCACATAACATACGTAAACATAATAATGGACCTTCCGTCCGTGGTCCCTTCTCACAAAACTCGAAGGTTCTGATCTCTCAAACACGGGATCCCTAGAGGTTCCTTTCTTTCCTTACTTGTCATACTTTCTCGTACTTTCAAACTCATCTAGTACACGTACAGAATCTCAAATTTTGTTTCTATTCCCCAATCCTTGGAGTTACTAACCAACTTGGCCATTATGCTACTTGAATTTCCGCTAAGGCTCTTCTCGGTCCTTACGACCTAGTTCCGGTGGAACGCGTCCACAAACTCGTACAACGATTAACTAAACTTGGGCCTGGCATCCTCGGGACCCTATCACATAACGGAACCATTTCTAGCTGACATCACCCCATTCCATACTACCGGCTAACCCGAAATGAGTCCATAACCCGACTCATCGTCACACTTAACTTCTCATTCTTAGTCTGAAATAAATCTCTCTCTTATTTTAAGGTACTTCTTACCCTACCCCTATTCACTAGAGGTTCGTCACATAAGCCAAAGTATTTCTCTTGTACAATCTTCCTATCGGTCTTACACTTATACTGGTAATTCTGACTTGTGAACTTTATACAACTATAGTCTCGGTTCACCTATCATTCTTGTCAACATTCTTACTTCTCACTTTACTAATCAAAGTATCCCTACCTGCAGGGTACTATCACTTATTTGCTAGCACCGCTATCTTGGTCAATAACATAATCGCTTTCCTCGCGACCTATAGTCTTCTCTAGCAGAAGCTGGAGGCTCAGTGCTTTGGGGCCTCAAACTGGCGCAAGGACTCGTAGCCGCAGAACAACATCCGGTATAACCTGGGCATAAGCCCTATCAACTCTCTGAGTCTGACTAGTAGCTCTTGCTACTCCTTTGCCCTTCTGAGCGGCTGTTGCCCTCGAGGCATAAGCAGAACACAACAATACGTCGGAGAGGAATTATCTTACTAACACGACTCTGGCACGATCTTAGAGTGAGAAGAATAGAAACCAACTCCTAAATGTCTCGTAGCCTCACGCATGGGTGTGGCGCGCAACACACCGATAATCAAGACTCTACTAGACACGGTCTGTAGATATTCGAGGATCGCTCGATACCACTCTGTCACGCCCGAACCGGGCGTGGCCGGTGCCTACAGGCACCATACCTTAACAATACAAGTAAGCCGTGGGCGAAATAACACCTCATTTTTTTAACAAACATACGTGCAGGGCAAAGCCGACAAGGCTGCCATACATACATAAACAAAAGACAACTACCGCACATGAGTCGATCCACATATGAATACGGACCTGCAGGAGTTAAATCAACTATGGCGACAAGGCCGCCGTACTCCAAAACTATACAAAGCACATGCTTGAAGGACATATACCAAAGATAAACTCCGAATAGAAGGAGCTTATCCAAAACCACGGCGAGGATCCTACACTGCCGATCACCGAAGCTAGCGTACCTAAACTGCGGCATGAACGCGGCCCCGAGGAGGTCGATGCGAAGAATGTACCAAGTATGTGAGCGATGAAATCGTAATAAAATCATAGCGATCTAAATAACACAAGAGACATGTATGATATCCAACCTACGATTACATAACATAGCGGTCATATCAAGTCGAGGACGCAGCCCTCAAAGTCATTACTCGATATAACCGTAGGTCTCGCCCGTAATATCAATCGTGCGTGGAATCCTTCCTCACTGGCGATCCGGCGATGTAATAACACCAATAAGGATACATGAACAGAGTCCCACCCGTGTCCTCGATACCTCGTGGTCCCGTACCGGAATCCACTCGTAAAAGCATGACCGTAGGGTAACACAAACAAATCCGGGGACGTATATGATAATCAAAATACAACACATTGTGCCTTACTAACAATGAGAGTAAGCGATAGTATCCTTACAATATAAACTAGGAAGCTTATGATCAGCGGGACCATCCGCCCGCGGTATCATTTAGCAATCTTATTCTGGGACTATTTCACCCGCATAGTCGCGTGGACGGCGTGGTATTCCTCGCATAGTGGACCGCCCGCGTGGGACTATTTCACCGCGTAAGCCCTTTCGGACCGCGTAGGTATTCGCGCGTAGGACTATTTCACGCGCATAAGCCCTTACGGACTCGCATGAGGTATTCCTCGTGATAGGTTGGACCGCGCGTGGGACTATTTCACCGCATAAGCCTACGGACTCGCGTGAGGTATTCCTCGCGTCGTGGGTAGCAAATCCGCGGAATTATGCAAATGCCACAAACCGGGAATGACCAAAAACGACCGATATACCAATAGCACACAAGGCTATTTCCGAACACATAAGCAATTCTCGATTAACAAGCCAAGTACTTATCACGACATACTTAGACAAATTCTCAATTTATCAAGCCAAAGTACTAATCAAGGCATACATAGAATAATTCTCTTTTAACAAGCCAAAGTACTTATCAAGGCACACTTAGATAAATCCTCAATTTATCAAGCCAAAGTACTAATCAAGGCATACATAGAATAATTCTCTTTTAACAAGTCAAAGTACTTATCAAGGCACACTTAGACAAATTCTCAATTTATCAAGCCAAAGTACTAATTAAGGCATACATAGAATAATTCTCTTTTAACAAGCCAAAGTACTTATCAAGGCACACTTAGACAAATTCTCAATTTATCAAGCCAAAGTACTAATTAAGGCATACATAAAATAATTCTCTTTTAACAAGTCAAAGTACTTATCAAGGCACACTTAGACAAATTCTCAATTTATCAAGCCAAAGTACTAATTAAGGCATACATAAAATAATTCTCTTTTAACAAGTAAAAGTACTTATCAAGGCACTCAGACAAATTCTCAATTTATCAAGCCAAAGTACTAATTAAGGCATACATAGAATAATTCTCTTTTAACAAGCCAAAGTACTTATCAAGGCACACTTAGACAAATTCTCAATTTATCAAGCCAAAGTACTAATCAGGCATACATAGAATAATTCTCTTTTAACAAGTCAAAGTACTTATCAAGGCACACTTAGACAAATTCTCAATTTATCAAGCCAAAGTACTAATCAAGTTATACATAGAATAATTCTCTTTTAACAAGCCAAAGTACTACGTGCGTCATTCCTTTATAAAAGACTCCTTTACATGTAAAGCCCCAAGATACTAACACGTAGTATCGAGGCGTGTCTATTTTTCAAAGTAAGTTACTACACTTTTAGAAAACTCATTTCAAAGCTTGAAATCAAGTAACTCCAAATTTTCACAATCTAGGCAACTTATGCGATTTAATCAAAATAGACAACTTTCTAAACCTTCCATAAAGCCGTTATAACCAACTTCCCATAAAGCGTTATAACCGCTTTATGGTTTTTAGACATATCCATTCCTTGATAACCAAGAGACTTATACTATTAAAACCAAGTATCACATACTTACAAATCAAGTTCTTAACTTTCAAAATACTTGAGTCTCTTAATAGTTAGAAAACAAGTTTTATTCTACTTTTTAAACCTCAAGTAACTTCACCCTTAACAAAAGTTACTTCTCTTAAATCATGTCATTTCTCCTCTTTTAAATCAAATAAGTAAATCACTAATTTGACTCACCTAAAGTCATTATAATGACCTTTAGGTTTTAGAACTAAGGCCTAGCCAAAGATTTGAAACCACTTCCTTTTCAAGTCTCTATGTACTTTAAGAAAAATACCTTCACTTTTAAGAATCCAAAATTCACTAAGGAAATGGATTATACTACTTACAATTTAAACATCAAAGTACACTCAAGGAAGTACATAGAACAAATTCTATTTTAGGCAATCCAAATACAAGCAAGGAATGGATCATTCAAGGAGTAGAACTTACTTTCTTTATTCTAAGGAATCATGCTAGAAGAGGAGAGTTCACATACCTTTTCGCTAAATCCACAAGCTAGCCGAATACAAATGCGTAGAAGTGTCAACCTATAATGATCACAACAAGGCTATCAACTTCTAGTCTCTAACGAATAATACTAAGTATTTAGTCTCTAATTCTACGGAAAATCAAGCAACCTTCCTTTGTTTCTACTCACTTTGCCACCTTTTTCAAGGCGAATACAATAACTTGACAAGCCACATTTAAGGCTCCAAACAACATCAAAACAAAGGGATTTCACGCCTTACACTCGTGTAAAATTCCGCCCCATGATTCATGCGAAATAGTATAATACTTAGCTAGCCATTCTCGGCCAACATATAACCGATCACACTACGTCTTTTCCAATCCTTATCGATTTCAAGTTCTTAGGTCAACATGTTATATAGTTATAAACCACTTCAACAACTATAATTTCCTTCTTTATTCAACGTCGGCGACTTAAACTAATAATCAACTTGAATTCCAATCTTAAAGCTAAACGTGCTCATTTTGGATTAGGGTTCCAATAGCCCGTAAACATATCAAACATCATAATATATAACACATGCTTGCTAAAATCCATAGCTCTGACAATAAGTAAGTCTTAACTACTAAAGCGACAAAATTATACCTTTCAAAGCCCTTAAAATTTCCAAGATTCCAAAGTCGCGCCTTAGAAATTCTTAGCTCGCTTTCCTTAAGTTCCAATCCGCTCCAAGCACTCCTTAGAGGCCTATGAAGAACCTATCTTCAAGTTCCAACTTCAAAGTTGAAGAACTCCTTAGTTTCCGCGCGACTAACGTAAAAATACGTTTTTCCAAATCTTTCTATTGAGATAACCTTACAACACCTAGGAACATTGGGTTAGAGTCTTGTGGCTAATGGATCAAAATCACAAAATTTTGTGTGGGCAAATGGACCAACCTGAGCTCTCTTGAAGAACAAGAAGGTTTCTAATTTTTCTAAGTGTAGAAAATGCTAAGTCTTGCTACTAGTAGTATACTTAACACGATGGAGGGCTTGGATAACAACACTTGTTAAAATTGGATGGAAGAGATCAAGCCAAATGGCTCTTGACTTGGTCAACAATGTCGAGCTATTAATTAGCAAGACTTTCTCATCTACACAATGGTCAAATGACCATTTTACCACCATTTCGTCGAGACCACATGTGGGGTGCCACGTGTCGCATCTCGTTTGTCCATAAATTTCCTTAATCCACGTGGACCCGCATAGCGTAAACCTCAGGTGGGCCCACGTGACCAAATCCGTAAAAATAAATTTCCATATGAATATAAGTTCCATACTCTTCAAATAATACATTTTGAGAATCCAACTCTCAACAACGAACATTTTTCCTTCCGGCGTTCGAACATTTTCCGTCGGAAAAACAATTCTTCGCTTTCGTACTAATTTCCAAGTCTTGTGTTCCTTACGTACCTTCACTTACATGTCCTGAACTTACGGGGTGTAACATTCTTCCCTTGAAACATTCGTCCCGAATGTTCTTAATCGATTGCCACGCTATACAAACTCGGCCACAATCTATACTATGCCTATCAATCAAATGTACAAGACCAGCGATGCCACATGCGTGCCACCACATAACATACGTAAACATAATAATGGACCTTCCGTCCGTGGTCCCTTCTCACAAAACTTCGAAGGTTACAATCTCAAACACGATCCCCTAGAGGTTCCTTTCTTTCCTTACTTGTCATACTTTCTCGCTTTCAAACTCATCTAGTACACGTACAAAATCTCAAATTCTGTTTCTATTCCCCAATCCTTGGAGTTACTAACCAACTTGGCCATTATGCTACTTGAATTTCCGCTAAAGCTCTTCGGTCCTTACGACCTAGTTCGGTGGAGCAGCGTCCACAAACTCGCACAACGACAACTAAACTTGGGCTGGCATCCTCGGGACCACTATCACATAACGGAAACCATTTCTAGTGACATCACCCCATTCCATACTAAGCTAGCAGAAATGAGTCCATAACCCGACTCATCGTCACATAACTTCTCGTTCTTAGTCCTAAATAAATCTCTCTCTTATTTTAAGGTACTTCTTACCTACCCCTATTCACTAGAGGTTCGTCACATAAGCCAAAGTATTTCTATCATGCAATCTTCCCTATCGGTCTTACAACATACAGGTAATTACAACTTGTGAACTTTATACAACTATAGTCTCGGCTCGCTATCATTCTTGTCGACATTCTTACTTCTCAGCTACTAATCAAAGTATCCCTACCTGCAGGGTACTATCACTTACATATCTTGCACCGCTTATCTTGTCAATAACATAGCTTCCTCATGACCCTATAGTCTTCTCTAGCAGAAAGCGGAGGCTCAGTCTTGAGACCTCAAACTGGCGCTTGAAGGACTCGCCGATCGCGGAACAACATCCAGGAATAACTTGGGCATAAGCCTATCACTCTCTGAGTCCGGATTAGTAGCTCTTGCTACTCCTTTGCCATACAGGCGGTGTTGCCTCGCTTGAGGCATAAGCGTCTTAATGACAATCGTCGGAGAGGAATTATCTTACTAACCGTACTCTATGGCACGATCTTAGAGTGAGAAGAATAGAAACCAACTCCTAAATGTCCTGTAGCCTCCTGCATGGGTGTGGCGCAACACCGATAATCAAGACTTACTAGACACGATGCAGATATTCAGGGTATCGCTGATACCACTCTGTCACGCCCGAACCGGGCGTGGCCGGTGCCTACCAGGCACCCTTCTACCAACAATACAAGTAAGTCAGGCGAAATAACACCTCATTTTTTTTTAACAAACATACGCGAGGCAAAGCCGACAAAGGCCGCCATACATACATAAACAAAAGACACTACCGTCGTGAGTCGATCCACGTATGAATACGGACTGCAGGAGTTAAATCGAACTATGACGGACAAGGCCCCCGCCAAAACTATACAAAGCTCATCAAGGACATATACCAAAGATAAACTCGGAATAGAAGGAGCTTATCAAAACCACAGCAGGATCCTACGCGATCACGAGCTAGCGTACACAAACTCCGCAGATGAACGCGACTCGGGCGAGGTCGATGCGAAGAATGTACTAAGTATGTGAGCGATGAAATGCGTAATAAAATCATAGCATCTAAATAACACAAGAGACATGTATGATATCCAACCTACATTACATAACACATAAGCGATCATATCAAGTCGGGACGCGGGCCTCAAAGTCGTTACTCGATATAACCATGGGTCTCACGCCCGTAATATCAATCATGCGTGGAATCCTTCCTCACCGCCTGATCCATGATGTAATAACACCAATAAGGATACATGAACACCAAGTCCCACTGTGTCCTCGATACCTCGTGGTCCCGTGCCCGAATCCGCTTTCGTAAAAGCATGACCATGGGGTAACACAAACAAATCGGGGGACATATATGATAATCAAAATACAACACATTGTGCCTTACTAACAATGAGAGTAAGCGGTAGTATCCTTACAATATAAACTAGGAAGCTTATGATCAAGCGGGACCATCCGCGCGATGTCATTTAGCAATCTTATTCACAGGACTATTTCACCGCATAGGTCGCGTGGACCCGTGAGGTATTCCTCGCATAATTTGGACCGCCGCGTGGACTATTTCACCGCGTAAGCCGCTTTCGGACCGCATGAGGTATTCCTCGCGCAGGACTATTTCACCCGCATAAGCCGCTTACGGACTCGCGTGAGGTATTCTCGCGATAATTTGGACCCGCGTGGGACTATTTCACCCGCGATAAGCCCTACGGACTGCGTGAGGTATTCTCGCATCGTGGGTAGCAAATCCACGGAATTATGCAAATGCCACAAACCGGAATGACCCCAAAGCAGATATACCAATAGCACACACAGGCTATTTCCGGCACATAGGCAATTCTCAATTAACAAGCCCAAGTACTTATCACGACATACTTAGACAAATTCTCAATTTATCAAGCCAAAGTACTAATCAAGGCATACATAGAATAATTCTCTTTTAACAAGCCAAAGTACTTATCAAGGCACACTTAGATAAATCCTCAATTTATCAAGCCAAAGTACTAATCAAGGCATACATAGAATAATTCTCTTAACAAGTCAAAGTACTTATCAAGGCACACTTAGACAAATTCTCAATTTATCAAGCCAAAGTACTAATTAAGGCATCATAGAATAATTCTCTTTAACAAGCCAAAGTACTTATCAAGGCACACTTAGACAAATTCTCAATTTATCAAGCCAAAGTACTAATTAAGGCATACATAAAATAATTCTCTTTTAACAAGTCAAAGTACTTATCAAGGCACACTTAGACAAATTCTCAATTTATCAAGCCAAAGTACTAATTAAGGCATACATAAAATAATTCTCTTTTAACAAGTCAAAGTACTTATCAAGGCACACTTAGACAAATTCTCAATTTATCAAGCCAAAGTACTAATTAAGGCATACATAGAATAATTCTCTTTTAACAAGCCAAAGTACTTATCAAGGCACACTTAGACAAATTCTCAATTTATCAAGCCAAAGTACTAATCAAGGCATACATAGAATAATTCTCTTTTAACAAGTCAAAGTACTTATCAAGGCACACTTAGACAAATTCTCAATTTATCAAGCCAAAGTACTAATCAAGTTATACATAGAATAATTCTCTTTTAACAAGCCAAAGTACTACGTGACGCACATTCCTTTATAAAAGACTCTTCTATGTAAAGCCCAAGATACTAACACCGTAGTATCGAGGCGTGTCTATTTTTCAAAGTAAGTTACTACTTTTAGAAAACTCATTTCAAAGCTTGAAATCAAGTAACTCCAAATTTTCACAATCTAGGCAACTTATACGATTTAATCAAAATAGACAACTTTCTAAACCTTCCATAAAGCCGTTATAACCAACTTCCCATAAAGCCGTTATAACCTTTTATGGTTTTAGACGATATCCATTCCTTCAATAACCAAGAGACTTATACTATTAAAACCAAGTATCACATACTTACAAATCAAGTTCTTAACTTTCAAAATACTTGAGTCTCTTAATAGTTAGAAAACAAGTTTTATTCTACTTTTAAACCTCCAGTAACTTCACCCTTAACGCAAGTTACTTCTCTTAAATCATGTTATTTCTCCTCTTTTAAATCAAATAAGTAAATCACTCATTTGACTCCCCTAAAGTCATTATAATGACCTTTAGGTTTTAGAACTAAGGCACTAGCCAAAAGATTTGGAAACCACTTCCTTTTCAAGTCTCTATGTACTTTAAGAAAAATACCTTCACTTTTAAGAATCCAAACTTCCCTAAGGAAATGGATTATACTACTTACAATTTAAACATCAAAGTACACTCAAGGAAGTACATAGAACAAATTCTATTTTAGGCAATCCAAATACAAGCAAGGAATGGATCATTCAAGGAGTAGAACTTACTTTCTTTATTCTAAGGAATCATGCTAGAAGAGGAGAGTTCACATACCTTTTTACTAAATCCACAAGCTAAGCGAATACACCGTGCGTAGAAGTGTCAACCTATAATGATCACAACAAGGCTATCAACTTAGTCTCTAACGTGAGAATAATACTAAGTATTTAGTCTCAATTCTACGGAAAATCTGGCGAGACTTCCTTTGTTTCTACTCACTTGCCACCTTTTCAAGGCCAGATACAATAACCAACAAGCCACATTTAAGGCTCCAAACAACATCAAAACAAAGGGATTTCACGCCTTACACTACGTGTAAAATTCCGCCACAATTCATACGAAATAGTATAATACTTCACTAGCCATTCTCGGCCAACATATAACCAATCACACTCGTCTTTTCCAATCATTATCAATTTCAAGTTCTTAGGTCAACATGTTATATAGTTATAAACCACTTCAACAACTATAATTTCCTTCTTTATTCAATACGTGCGACTTAAACTAATAATCAACTTGAATTCCAATCTTAAAGCTAAACATGCTCGCTTTTGGATTAGGGTTCCAATAGCCCATAAACATATCAAACTTCATACTATATAACACATGCTTGCTAAAATCCATAGCTACAACAATAAGTAAGTCTTAACTACTAAAACGACAAAATTATACCTTTCAAAGCCCTTAAAATTTCCAAGATTCCAAAGTCGCACCTTAGAAATTCTTAGCTCCTTTCCTTAAGTTCCAATCCATCCCAAGCACTCGTAGAGGCCTATGAAGAACCTATCTTCAAGTTCCAACTTCAAAGTTGAAGAACTCCTTAGTTTCCGCCATGACTAACGTAAAAATACGTTTTTTCCGAAATCTTTCTATTGATATAACCTTACAACACCCTTAGGAACATTGGGTTAGAGTCTTGTGGCTAATGGATCAAAATCACAAATTTTTGTGTGGGCAAATGGACCAACCCGTGAGCTCTCTTGAAGAACAAGAAGGTTTCTAATTTTTCTAAGTGTAGAAAATGCTAAGTCTTGCTACTAGTAGTATACTTAACACAATGGAGGGCTTGGATAACAACACTTGTTAAAATTGGAGGGAAGAGATCAAGCCAAATGGCTCTTGACTTGGTCAACAATGTCAAGCTATTAATTAGCAAGACTTTCTCATCTACACAATGGTCAAATGACCATTTTACCCCCCCCACCATTTCGTCCAAGACCACATGTGGGGGTGACACGTGTCGCCCTCTCATTTGTCCATAAAATTTCCGTAACCCACGTGGGCCCCGCAAAACGTAAACTTCCTCGGGTGGGCCCCACGTGACCAAATCCGTAAAAATAAATTTCCATATGAATATAAGTTTCATACTCTTCAAATAATACATTTTGAGAATCCAACTCTCAACAACGAACATTTTTCCTTTCCGACGTTCTAACATTTCGTCGGAAAAACAATTCTTCCTTTCGTACTAATTTCCAAGTCTTGTGTTCCTTACGCACCTTCACTTACACATGTCACGAACTTACGGGTGTAACATGTTATACCGTGGTTCGGCCGTCGTATGCGACAAATGCGAAGGAGTTAGGACTCAATCGAAAAACTTGATCGAGGCCTGTGTAGCCACCGAGGCGCTGCGCCGAGGCGTGGCGCGCGCCAAGCGCGGGGATTATAGGGTCGCGCCGGATAGCCAGAACACCGGAAAACTCGGGTCGCTGAAATTTAGTCATGTGCCGGAAGCGAGGCCGGCGGGAAGCGGGGCAGCGGCGCGAAATCAGGCGGAAAAACTTAGGAAAAGTCAGATTTATCTTTTGAAAGGGGCTGAGTGGGGGACATGTGTCCCCCCCCATCTGATTTTTACATGCAATATATTGACCAAGTCTTAAAGACTTGGTCATTTGTCATCTCTCTCTTTGACAAACCTCTTCCTTCTCTAAATATTTCAAGCTCCTCCCTGCAAAAATCCAAGAGATTCTAGCCTTCGACTTTCGTCATAACTCCGACTTATATTTTGACTTATGATATTATTACAGTATTTTCGGTTCGCATATTTGGTACATGTTATGCGACCTCTCCGGGGATTGCGTTCACGCATAGGTTGAGTTCATAGCTTGTTGATCCGCACTCTTAGGAGCAGTTCGGTTCTCGGAAGGCTCCATTTCTCCGAGGCCTCGTCTTTTGCGATTCCACGAGGTTGTAGACTCTTGTACATTCGGGGGTATGGCGGGGCCACTGTCCGTCATAGTGTTATACCTTTCTGAGGCTTGTAGTCTATCGCGAATTGGGGTGTAAGGATGTAGCTATCGTTTTATTATATTTAGAGGTAGCCACTTGGGTTAGCCTGTTTATATTCTTATATGGTTCTTGTTTGTGAGTTTATTTCCTGGTTTTCTCGATGTTGTATCACGAGGTGCCGGGTAGCACGATCCACGGATCGAGTCGGTCGTGACGTGACGAAGATCTAGTGTTGGGAGTTCACGTATGGGTGTGGTTTTACATCGTATCGCTGGCGGTGAGAGCGAGTTCCACGGGCATGATTGATATTATGGGCGTGAGACCCATAGTTATGTGTGAGTGATCATTTTAGGGATATCGCGCCGCCTTACTTGCTAATTTGTGCTACTTAGTGCGAAATGGTTTTATAAAATGATGAAATGTGATTTCATTACAGTATTTTCAGTTTCACATACTTGGTACCTGTTGTACTGACCTCCTTCGGGGGGCTGCGTTCATGCCGCAGGTAGAGGTACACCAGTTGTTGATCCTCGCTCATAGGATCGCAGTTCAGCGTTTGGGAAGCTCCGTTTCTCCGGAGGCTTATCTTTTGGTATAGTCCCCTGTCACTATAGGTACTTGTACATTCAGGGGTATGGCGGGGCCCTGTCCCGTCATAGTTGTTGTTACATTCTTAGAGGTCTGTAGTACTGTTGTGGGCAGGGTTTGTAAAGGATTGTAACTGTTCGGTTATATTGTATATACATGAAGGTGACCGTTTTGGTTAACCTGTTTTTTTATCTTGTATCTTGTTTCCTGTTTAAGTTTTTGTTTTCGCTGATTTTCTCGATGTTGTATCACCAGGTGCCCGGTAAAGCACTGGGATCAGCGGGCAGTCGGTCGTGACAAAAGTGGTATCGAGCGATTAATCCTCGGAAAGTGTCTGACCGTATCTAGTAAGTCTTGATTATCGCGTGTTGTGCACCACTTTATGTCGAGAGGTTATGGGATATCTAGGATTGGTTTCTATTTCTTCTCACTCTGAGATCGTGCCTTAGAGCTGTGTTGTAAGTTGGACTCCTTCTGACGTATTCTTTTATGCCAGTTATGCCTCCACGCAAGGCAACTAGAGCCCAGAAGGGCAAGCGGCGAAGGAGGCTGTGAGCAAAGCGGCGGTCTCTGCGAGGCCACAGCATTCTGAGCCTCCAATCCGGCGGCGAGCAGGATATGGGTTATAAGGAGATGGCCCGGTTACTAGCTAGGATTGTGGCTAGACACGAGGACAAGCGAGTCGAGAGGTTCGTGGCGCGTAGTTCACCCGGCATCGGATAGTTTGAGACTACGGGACTTTTGGTGCAGACCGCGAGTTCTATGGGTCGCAGGCACGAGGATGATCCGCAGAGTTCATCAAGCCACTGTGGATCATGAGAATGATCAAGGCTTGAGACCGAGTGGTGGTCTTAGGTTCGCATCGGCTGCGTGATCTGCAATCGACCGGTTTTGGTCGTGGGAGGCGTCGGGGAGCATGCGCCTCGGTGTGTGGGACGAGTTCTCGGAGGCATTTCTCGGCCATTTCTTGCCTCCGCGGATGAGGAAACGCCGGCGTGATTTCGATGAGGCAGGCGTGCGGTTCGGGAGTGCAACGTGAGTTCGACTTCGTTGGCTCGATATGTCCTGCGTTAGTGGCGGATATGGAGGGCGAGTGCACCGTTATGTCACAGGCTGGGCGATTATCTAGCGAGTTGCTCGGGTGTAGCTCTTCACCGTGGGCATGGACATTGCCCGCATGCAGGCTTATGCACTTGGGTGTGAGGAACGGAGAGGCCGACGGATTGACCAATACCAACAGAAGAAGGCCAGGACGACAGGGTATTTTGGTAACTTTCAAGGTGGACCGCCGCAGGAGCAGACTAGTTATGCGCCTCCGCCCGGTCAGTGGTCCTCTGATGCTTGAGGCGGGTCGGGGCTCGAGGTTCGAGTTTCGGGAGTTGGGTGTCTGGCGGATGAAGCCACCGACCAAAGTGTAGCGGATGTGGTAAACCCGTGTAGAAGTGTCACGGTATTCGAAGGGTTGTTTACATGCGGCAGCAGTGGCCATTTGCAGAAATTGTCAACTGCAGGTAGCTCTGATGTAGAGACTCGGCCTCTGGATCGTGGTGGTTCATATCCTTCTTTTGTGCGCCGTGCAGGGAAGGAACATGTTTAGAACGACAAAAGGGAAGGTGAAGCAATAGTTACAGGTATATTCTTAACCCTCTAGAGACTAGTATGCATTGATGTTGGCGATGTGTTAAGTGTTATGTTCGGATAGCTTTGTGTTAAAATGTGATTTAGAAAACATGGTTAGTTGAAAAGGTAAGATTGGGGACAGGGAAATTGTGAGCCTTAGAATATTATACGTGGAGACCTTAGATGCGAGGCCGTCTTGAGTAAAAGATTTTGTTTACGATTGACCTTTGTCGGAGTGCATAGTATACGTGGGGTATATTTGTGTGATAAGTCCCTGAGTGGTGTGAATTATAAGAGGGTAGTTGAGCTAAGAAGACCACTAGGTTTTCGTGACTTGATTAGTGAGATTGTTCCGGATTGGGGAACGAGAGAGTTTGGCGCGAAATGGGTCGGGTTGAGGCAAGGTCGAGGGTCAACCCGCAGCCCAGATTGGGGTGGGGTCTATTTGTGGTGGTCCCGCTTTGTGATAGGGTCACGAGGGTGATAGGCCCAAGTCTAGGAAGACATCGTACGGGTTCGTGGATACGTTCGACCAGAATTGGATCGTGAAGGCCGGGAATGGCCTTAGTGTAAATTGAAGCTAGTGGGAGCTTTTGTGAGATGAGAAATGATTCCTCGTTGGCTTGGATTTGAGTTCTGCGCACATGTGATATTCCGCCGGTGGTGGCGTGATCGGTTTGTAAGTGTAGTAGTGGAGACTATACCGGCGCAAGTATGTTTGGAGACTTAGAAGGAACATTCAGGACGAATGTTTCTAAGGGGGGAAGAATGTTATACCCCGTAGTTCCAGGGTATGTATGTGAGGACGTACGTACGAGAATATGACAGAATTTTTGGAAAGAAAGAAAGATGTGATTTTTCGACGGAAAAGTTTCCTTGTTTTGTGAAGGAATAAGGTTCGTTGATGGGAATTGGATTCCCATTTGGTATTTGGGCTTCTTGGATTATATTAGAATTATGAGATTTTATTTTGGAAATGGTCACGTGGGGCCCACGGAGAAATTTACTGCTTTTGTAGGCCCACTTTATTTTTGAGATTTTCAGTATTTTGGATATTTCGGAAGACGAAATATTTTGGAGCAGTAGAGGCGACACGTGTCACCCTTAGGTGGCCTTGGTGAAATGGCTTGACACTGCTTGTGGCCGATTTTGTTGCCGTGTGGCTAGCCACTGTCTTGCTTAGACAAGTGGCTTGTGGCACCACACTTGTACCAATCTCACCACACACTTGCATTAATCTTGGCCTGAATTCTCTATAAATACCCCCAAGTGCAAGACTTCATTTCATCCACACTTAAGCTTTCCAAAGCAAAATATTTTCCCTCCTTTGTAGTTGATTTCGTCCCCTCCCTCTTGAGTAGAAAATACTTTGAGTATTGTAGTATAAATCCCAAATACCTTAGCCTAGTATCCCTAGTTGTATTCCAAAGTTATTTCAATACTACGAGCCTGAATACTACTTTATTCCAATAGTCGCAAACGAAACCACAGAAAAATCTTCCTAGCTTGGTAAGTGTTTAGAGAAGTTGTTTAGAAACTTCTAAGGGTTGCTTGGAGCGGGTTGGAGCGTAAGGATTTGGAGCTAAACGTTGCTCGGGATCGACTTATATCTTGGATAATTTTGGGCTTATCGAGTAATGATCTATGTCCCCTATTGTAATTGGATATTACATATTGTAGTAGTTTAGAATTGAGTATAAGATATATTGGAAGGATTATTATAAAGGATTGAATTGTATTTACATTGGATGTATTCTGATGGAGACTTGTGTAGTATTATTGTGGCGAATTGAACACGTCCAGGTTAGGCGTGTAATCCTCGAGTTGTTGGCTTGGTAGCAGCCTTATTAGGGAGGTTATTTATGTGTTTCGGGGAGGTCTTCACGAATTTTCCGTAGAATAAAGGCTATTTACTGAATATGCTATGAAGGGAACTAGAGATTGATAGATATATTGTGATTATATTAGGTGGATCTTCTGCGTGATACTTGACTTGGCTTGTGGTTTAAGCTAAAAGGTATGTGATTCTTCCTATACTCTTGAGCATGATTGTTGTGAACTATATAATACGGTAGACGTGCGTGTGTGAAATGAATTTTGTTTGTTTAAAACATAAAGTGTTATAATAGCTTTATGGGAAGTTAGTTATAACGACTTTATGAAGATAAAAGAAAGATTTGATTTTGAAAGCTAAACAACTTGATTTGGAAAAGGAGAAGTAACTTGATTTAAGTATAGGTTACTTGTTTTGAAAAGTAAGTTATTTGGGTTTTAAAGAGTATACTTGATGTTGTTTTTAAAGAAAAGCACTTGGTTTAAAAAGTATAGAGTACTTGATTTTAAAAGTCTTGTAAAGATTTTTAAGGTGAAGTAATTTGGTTTGAAAAGAAAGCGTGTTTTTGATACTACGAGTATTAGTATCATGTGGCTTTACGTAAAGAGGTCTTTTGAAAGAATGAAAGTATGTAGTATTTTGGGGTTGAAACCGGATTGTTGACATAAAATGAAAATCGTTGAACTTGCCTATGCTTGTTGTGATAGCCTTTGATGTGCAAGTTTTTGTTTCGTACACCGTGTCTCTCGGGAGGGTCTATCGATTGATTGCTTGGACATCTTGACACGCTGGATGGTCCACAGTATCGTCCACTTTGAGTATTATCGGTTATTTCTTTTGGACATACCGACACGCTGGATGGTCCACGAGTACGCGCCCACTTTGAGTATTATCTTGTTATTTCATTTTGACATACTGAAAAGATTGATGGTCCACGGTTATGCTTCCAGTAGGATTGTTTCATGGCCATTCTTATACCGAGTTAAGATGTCGGGGCATGCGGTCATTGTGAGGATTATTTTATTTGTCCACGGACCGCTAATCCATGAAGCTTGCGCGGTGACGGCGATCACGGGCTTGATTTGTACATGTGGTTCGCACACTTTAGATACTTGTCTCGTCATTTCTGTGTATCGCGTGCTCGTAGATAGCTTAAGATACTTGCCACGGTCATATCTCGTGAGACGGTGAGGCTATCAGACGTTAGCTTAAGATACTTGCTTCGCCGATTCGTGGCTAGCTTTTGGTAGTAGTTGGCTTCGCACCTTGCCTGAAGGGATATGACTAGCCTTGATCGTAGTTTGCTATTCTACTTCGCCCGTCGGTTTGATAACGCAGCGTGATCTAGTGTTGAGTTCACATATAGGTGTGGTTTTACATCATGTATCGGCGGTGAGAACGAAGTTCCACGGGCATGAGTGATATTATGGGCGTGAGACCCATAGTTATGTGTGAGTGATCATTTTGGGGATATGCGTCCCCTTACTTGACCTAACTATTTACTTATTGCGAAATGGTTTTATAAAATGATGAAATGTGATTTCATTACAGTATTTTCAGTTTCACATACTTGGTACCTGTTATGCATCGACTTCTCGGCCGCGTTCATGCCGCGGTAGAGTACACGCTTGTTGATCCTCGCTCATAGGATCGCAGTTCAGCGTTGGGAAGCTCCGTTTCTCAGGAGGCTTATCTTTTGGTATAGTCCCCTGTCATTATAGGTACTTGTACATTCAGGGGTATGGCGGGCCCGTCTGGCCATAGTTGTTGTTACATTCTTAAGTCCGTAATCGTGTGGCGGGGTTTGTAAAGGATTATCGCTTCGGTTATATTGTATATACATGAAGGTGACCGTTTTGGTTAACTTGCTTTCTTATCTTGTATCTTGTTTCCTGTTTAAGTTTTTGTTTCCGCTGATTTTCTCTGATGTTGTATCACTAGGGTGCCCGGGGTAAGGCTCCAGTCGCGGGCCCGAGGTCGGGTCGTGACATATTTGGATTGCCTAAAATAGAATTTGTTCTATGTACTTCCTTGATTGTACTTTGATGTTTAAATTGTAAGTTGTATAATCCATTGCCTTAGTGGAGTTTGGATTCTTAAGAGTGAAAGTATTTTTCTTAAAGTACATAGAGTCTTGAAAAGGAAGGGGTTTCCAAATCTATTGGCTAGTGCCTTAGTTCCAAAACCTAAGGGTTGTTATAATGACTTTAGGGGAGTCAAAGGAGTGATTTACTTAATTGTTTTAAAAGAGGAGAAATGACATGATTTAAGAGAAGAAACTTGTTTTCTAAATATTAAGAGACTTGAAGTATTTTGAAAGTTAAGAACTTGATTTGTAAGTATGTGATACTTGGTTTTAAAAGTATAAGTCTCTTGGTTATAAAAGGAATGAATATATCCAAAACCATAAAGGGTTATAACGACTTTATGGGAAGTTGGTTATAACGGCTTTATGGAAGGTTAAGAAAGTTGTCTATTTTGATTAATGGGCATAAGTTGCCTAGATTGTAACAATTTGAAGTTACTTGATTTCAAGCTTTGAAATGAGTTTTCTAAAAGTGTAGTAACATACTTTGAAAAATAGACACACCTTGATACTACGGGTGTTAGTATCTTGGGGTTTTACATAGAAAGGAATATTTTGAAAAGAATGTGCGTACGTAGTACTTTGGCTTGTTTAATTGAGAATTATTCTATGTGTGCCTTGATAAGTACTTTGGCTTGTTTAATTGAGGAGTATTCTATAAGTGCCTTGAGTTTATAAAATGAAAGTCTAAAGATTTTATGAAGTTGCCTATGTGTGCTGGTGATAGCCTTGGAGTGCAAGTATTATATTTGTACGCTGCCGCGACTCTCGGTTGGAGGGCCGACTGTCTTGTTGTAAGTTTACTTGGACGTACCGACGGTGATGTGGGATTCCACGGGTATGCTTCCATTATTTGTATTACCCCATGGTCATGCTTATACGATGTGGGATTAAGGCACGCGACCACGAGGATACTCGCGACATGCTTATACGATGTGGGATTCCGGGGCATATGGCCAGGAGGCGGGTTAGATTCCCGGATTTGTTTGTATTACCCCATGGTCATGCTTATACGATGTGGGATTCCGGGGCATGCGACCACGTTGGATACTCCTTGGACATGCTTATACGATGTGGGATTCCGGGGCATGTGACCAGGAGGCGGGTTAGATTCGGTTGTTTGTATTACCCGGTCATGCTTATACGATGTGGGATTCCGGGCATGGGACCACGAGGATATTGTTATATCATGGATCGCGAAGCGGTGAGAAAGGATTCCACGGGCATGATTGATATTATGGCGTGAGACCCATGGTTATATTTTAGTAATGACTTTGAGGCACGCGTCCACGACTTGATATGACCGCTATGTATTGTGTATCGTAGGTTGGCTATCATACATGTCTCTGTTTTGTTTAGATCATATGATTTCATTCTGATGCTTCATCGCTTCACATACTTGGTACATTCTTCTCGACCTCTCCGGTCTGCGTTCATGCCGCAGTTTAGGTACGCAGATTTGGTGATTCAGTGTAGTACCGCCGAGTTTTGGATAGCTCCTCTGCTCAGAGTTTATCTTTTGGTATAGTTCCTTCAGATGTGATTTTGTATGCGGTTATGGGTACGGCGGGGCCTTGTCTGTCATATTTCAGATAACTCTTAGAGTGCATTGTCACGACTCGTTAGGGGCCGTGGATCGTGCCTTACCGGCACCCAGTAGCCATACATCGAGTAATCACGAAACATAAAGCAAGACATGAAACAGCTTTATAAAACAAGACATGATTATGTGAGAAAACACGCCTTTCTAAGATATATATATAATCATGTTTTAGCGATTACATCCGACACTGCATACAACATGACTACAGACCTCTGAAATATACAACTATGGCGGGACGTGGCCGCCATACCTCGATCAAAAACTATCTACAACGGGAGATCATGCAAAAGTAGAGCCTCGGAAGAGATGGAGCTCGACACCAACGTAGAGATCCTAAGGATGCGGATCTAGCACTGCTGCCCTTACTGCGGCATGAGCGGCCCGAAGGCGAGGTCGATAACAGTACTAAGTATGCGAAATCGTAAAGTACTTAAATGAAAACATATCATTTTTAAAACCGGTTTACAAATATGTGTGAAACAACCAGAAACCGCATAGTGCCACATCACAAACAAGAGCAACAATAGGTAATCGTAATACGTCTTGTCTAGGCCGCGAATGATCGAAGCAGGGCCACTCGCCCACATCCTCATTCTGCAGCCTAATCACGGACTCCGAGTCCGCATAGGCTACTCGCATGGGCCCGCATGAGGTATAACCCGCATCGGGTAGCTACTCTCGGCGTCCCCGGACTCATTGTCCGCATGGCCACATGACCGCGTGAGGCATAACCCGCATACTAACACCGGAACTCGTAGCTCGCGCATAGGCCCCCGGACCGCATGAGGTATTCTCGAATCATGGTCCTGCATCGCTGAGTCTACCCGCGTCGGAGGCGACAACCCGATATCATCTCAAGAGGTGAGTGATAGTATACTAACATAACAACTTATCTTTAAGTAACATAAGCACAACAAGGATACTCACCTATACAAACGTTACAAGATACTAACACACATAGCATCATATCATGTCTACTTATCAAACCATCTTATTATTCTTTTCACAATATAAGTCCGTTATAAACACATAGGCAAACTTGTTTCTTTTATCAATCTTAAGTGGTTATACTTACTTCCCATAAAGCTAGTATAACTCTTAAGCTTCGCTTAACAACCAATTAGTTCTCTTACATTAATAAATGGTTCGGAGTCCTTTTGAATTGTTTTCGATTCTTTATTATTCGTGCTTAAGCGTGAGGCATTCCGCACGTATTATTCAGCTTAAGCGTGAGGCATTGCCGTAAGTATTATTCGATTAACACGTATACGTCACCGCACTATATACATTGTAAAATATCATGCTTTAGGAAGAATCACATACCTTCTCGTGAAATCCACCGCCAAGTCGAGTATGTCGCCTTTTGAGAGAATCACTATAATAGTCACGTATATCTATCAAAGTCTAGACTATTCTGTAGGTCATTCTAAACAGAGGGTCCTCAATTCTACGGAAAGTCGGGCAGCACAACCCTACGGTGAGCTATATAAGTCATCTTTGTGAAACAATCTATGTAAGTACAGTTCAGATATTCTTCTTTATACCCTTCTAAGGTGTTACAGTTCAATTCTATTCCTTAATAACCTTCTAGGTATTTATACTTATTCTTATTCTACAACAGTAAGTATTCTCTAATTCAAAGAGGTTAGGATTAGTTACCTCAGTAAGCCCAATAATATCCTAGAAAAGTCGCTGAGCAAGGTTTTGCTCCAAGTTGTATGCTCCAGAAACCTTAGAAGTTCTTCACAACTTCTACTAAGTACTAAGGTATTTGGGCTAGGGTATTTTGGGCATTATAACAATACAAGAAGGCAACTTTTCTACCAAGGGGAGGGGTAGGTTTCTGCCAGGCTAGGGGTGGGGTAGCCTCGGCCAAGCTTCTCGAGGAGGGGGTGTGTTGGACGAATTGCTTACAAAGGGAGAGGAAGGATTTTTAGACTTGAAAGCTTTTGTGGATGAAGAACTCTTCATCTCAAGAGGGTATTTATAGGGCAAGACATGGCCAACCAATGGCCAAGATTTAGCCAAGTGCTAGGCAAGTGTAAGGTCAAGATTAGGGCAAGTGTACCTAGCCAACTTGCACACAAAATATCTAACCAACTTTATGACAAGGATGGTCATCCATTTGGCCCTATTGCCGTGACAAGTCCACCAATGAGAGGGTGGCAAATGTCGCCCTCTCGTTGGTCCAAAGTGTTACGTCTCTTGGAAAAATCCGCAAAAATTAGAAATGACATAGCCGGAATTTATCCTACGAAAGCTGTGGAAACGTTTCGTCGGAAAACCGTTCGCTTTGTGAGTTGTGCCTAAAAATCGTCCAAGGCCTAACTTTAAGACCAAACTTTTTGTACGTATTCCTTTACGTACATACTCTGGAAATACGGGGTATAACATCTGTATTCATATGTGGGATTGGACTCATGTACAGTATAGTGTCTTTTGATTATGTATATTATGGCAGCCTTGTCGGCTTTGCCCTTGCACGTATGTTGGTTTTAAAAAAAAAAGGTGTTATTTAATTTCCGCAGTTTACTTGTGTTGTTAAGGTAGAAGGGTGCCCAGGTAGGGCACCAGTCACGGGCCCGGGGTTCGGGGCGTGACAGTGTCCCTAGCCCTGGTGTGACTATTGTTTATATGTTGAAAAAAAGGTGGTATAACGTCTTGGGGGTTTGCCCCTCATTTATACTCTTACCCTGAAGAAGGTAATAAAACAGGTGGTATAACGTCTTGGGGGTTTACCCCTCATTTATACTCTTATCCTGGAGAAGGTGGTATAAGCGTCTTGGGGTTTACCCTCACTTATACTCTTACCCTATCTCAATGCCAAGATACAATAAATAAGCAAGTTAGAAATCCCTAACTTATTATTAGTCCTATTCATCTACACTCTCATTTTAGTATTACCTAAGGCACTAGCATGTCTTATATAAAAATCCGGGAATTTAACCCAAAGTACTACGTACTTCAATTCTTTAAAAAAAATGACTCTTTTTAGTAGAAAACTTCCATGATACTATTAATCCTAGTATCCAGTCCAAATTACATTTCAAGGCAAGTCACGACACCGTTAGAAATAAAGTTAGGTTTCTAAATCAAGTGACTCCTTTTCTTATAAAACCTTAGGCAATTTGATGCCTTAAAATCGAATTTCCTTCCATTAAATCAAGACATTTATCTTTCCATAAAGCCAATATAACCAACTCCCCATAAAGTCGTTATATTCACTTTATACCTTAGTCAAGTACAATTTCCTATCCAAGGGACTTATACGTTTAAAACGGGACAAGTATCACATACTTTACAACTCTTCAAGTCCCTTAACTTTATTAAAACATTAGACATCCTTAATACTTTCAAGAAGTGAGTTAATCTACTAACTCACCCGGCTTGGCTATTCATAAAACTAGTAAAGGATATCAAGGTCATGTACTTCTACCGCATTACTATATACGCATAACTAGTCATGCTCAAAAGATAGGAAAAGTTCTACATACCTCGCTAGTCAACCACTTGCCAAGTACAAAGTCCCGCCCGTAGTATGTCAACCTATAATATTCACAATACGTCTATTAAAGCCTTACTTCAAACGTAGAATATTATAAGTGTCAAGTCGCTAAATTCTACGGAAAATCGGACAGCACCTCCTTTGTTTTTACTAACTTTGCCACCTTTTTCAAGGCCGAATACAATAACCAAACACGCCACATTTAAGGCACAATCAAAACAATTAATCAATAGGGGATTACACGCCTACTAGACGTGTAAAATTCCGCCCACAAACTATAACAAACTAGTACAAACTACAAGTCCAAATTCGGCCACATTGAGTTCAACAATACCAATTCTTGTCCAATTTCCATTTCAATCCAAGTTGGTAGCATAACATGATATCAAGTCGCATTTGATTATAACTACCATAATCTTCAAGTAAGTAACATGCGACGATTTCTAATAAACGACCAATTAGTGATCCAATTTCAAGTGGCTTGTATAACATTTCGGATTTAAGCTACAAGCAATCCATAATACTCATAACCTTCAACATATCAACTTCATTCTAGCCACATGTAAAGCTAACAACAACAATATAACTATATAATCTTGTAACACCTATAAAAGACAAGATTATACCTCAATGAAACTTAATCCAACTCCAATCCGAAGTCGCTCCTTAGTAGCTTAGAGCCTCTCCAAGACACTTCAATCCGCTTGTTGAGACCCTTAGAACAACACCAACAAATATCCTTCAAATCTCCAACAAAACCTAGAAAGACAACTAGGTTTTCGTTTTGCGACTAACCCGCAAACTATCTTTTTCCAAGATTTTTCTATTGAGATATGTTTACAATACACATAAGAACCTTGGTTTAAAGTGGGGAGTTAAATGGACAAGAAACAAATTTTTTTCTTTTTCAAAGAGAGGGAACCCGAGAGCATGTTCTTGAGCTCTTCCAATTTTAGTGAAATTTTTCTAAGTGTTGGCTCACTCTTGCTACTAGTAGTATTAAATAGGACCTTGGAGGGTCAAGATGCAACCACTTGGGTGGCTAGGATAAGCTCTTATTAAATATCAAGACCTTGTGGGTCCTTTGACTTAGTCAAGATTATCAAGCTACAAGTTGCAAGACTTAGTCATCCAAGACTATGGTCAATGACCATTATGGCCATGCCTAATTCGACCAAGGCCTCACTAAGGGGGGTGACACATGTCGCCCTCCCATTCGTCACAATAATACATTTTCCGACAATTTCATATTTCCGATAAATTTTTACAAGTCTCAAATCTTAACACTTGTGAGTTCTTACTTACGTTCTTAAACATGTCCGTAATTACGGGGTGTAACATTCTTCCCCCCTTAGAAACATTCGTCCCCGAATGTTCTTTCGGAGTCAATTAGCGACATAGTTCCTTTCACAACCCCGACATACCCATACTGCCACACATGGCCACATAATAGCATTTAAGCAAAAGAAATACTTCAATTAAAACCTGACAAGTAAGGGAAGATGAATTACCTGAAGGCATAGGAAATAAGTGAGGATACTTCCTCAACATGTCCTCCTCCGCTTCCCAAGTTATCTCTCCTGCTATCATTTCTCCACAGACTTTGACGGAAGCTACATCCTTGGTCCGCACTTCCGCCGACCAAGCGATCGAGTATCTCTATGGGACTCTCTCATACGATAACCCTCTCACACCGACCTCACTAGTAGGGAAAACTCTCATTGATCACCATACACTTCCGCAACATAGAAACATGGAAGACCGGATGTACCGCCTCTAACTCGATGGCAGATCCAACTCGTAGGCAACCTTGCCCACTCTACAGACGATCTGGTAGGGCCCAATGTACCTGGGCCAGCTTCCTTCTACCAATCTCATCACACCCTTCATGGGTGACACCTTCAAGAAGACCCAATCGTCTACTTGAAACTCCAAATGCCGATGCCGATTATCCGCATATGACTTCTCCGGCCTGAAGGCTAATGCCTCTCCCGGATAAGCTTTACTTTATCCACACCACAACCAAGTTCGCCAACTAACTGCATCGCCCACGTCGAACCAACCAATCGGCGACCTACATTTCCGCCCATATAAAGCCTCGTATGGCGCCATCTGTATACTGGAATGGTAGCTGTTGTTATAAGCAAACTCCACGAGAGGCAAATGATCCTCCCAGCTACCTCTGAAATCAATCACGCATGCTCGCAGCATATCCTCGGTCACGGATAAGACGCTGCCGTCGATCGAGGATGAAATGTCTCGAGACTCACTCAGTGTCCTAAACCTTCGGAAAGACCGTGGTTAGCCGTAATCGGCTCCCTATCGGATATAATCGACAGGGGACACCGCAGCCTCACAATCTCTCTCGATGTACACCGCATAGTCCTCACCAAAACGCCGCCCGACGGAAGAAATGGGCTGATTTCACACCACAACAATAACCCAAATGGAGTCGTTCTTCCTCCGAGTGCGAGGTAACCTCAGAACAAAGTCCATGTTGATCACCTCCCACTTCCAAGTCGGAATCTCAATAGACTGCAATAATCCGTTGGGCCTCTGGTGCTCGACCTTGACCTGCTGGCAATTAGGACACTGTGCAACAAAACCTGCCACGTCCCTCTTCAGGCCATCCCACCAATACAAACATCTGAGGTCATGGTACATCTTGGTCGACCCCGGATGAATAGAATAACGAGCACTGTGTGCCTCCTCGCATCACGACGGTCCTCGACAAATCGGAACACACAACCGACCTCAAATCTCGATTCATCGCGCCATTTACCTCGAATAGACTCTTCTCCTCCCGAAGAGTTGCATCTCGATACCGTACCAACACTGGGTCCTCAAACTGTCGCCTCTTCACCTCATCAACGATGGAAGACTCGACAACCTCACGAACCCGTACCCCACTATCGTCGGTATCGATCAAACGAACCCCAAGGCTCGCTAACTGGTGGATCTGACGGACCATGTCCTGTCTCTCTGGCTGTACTCGCATGTGCTCCCATCGATCTACGACTAAGGCATCAAGAACTCACGTTGGCTTTCCCCGGATGGTATAGAAAATCAACATCATAATCTTTCAAAGAATCTAACCACCGCCTTCGGCAAGTTCACTCCTCTCGCTGAAGATATATCGAGGCTCTTGTAGTGCGTATAAATATCCACATGAACCCCATACAAATAATGTCTCCAAATCTTCAAGGCATGTATAATCATGCCAACTCTAAGTCATGGGTAGGGTAATTCCTCTCATGCTTAGAATCGCTGGAAGCATAGGCTATAACCTTGCCGTCTTTGCATCAAAACACACCCTAGCCCGATACCGAGGCATCACAATAGATCACATACCCGTCTAACCCTCGGAAGAGTAAGAATCGGGTCGTAGTCAACCTCTCCTTCAAGAATCGGAAACCCCGCTCACAAGCCTCTCGCCCATCGGAACTTGGTTGCCGAAATCACCTGTCAACTGCGAAATCGAAGCAACCGCTCCACAAACCTAGGATAATACCCGCCACCCTAAGAAATCGCGCACTTGGTCGGAGTAGGTCTCGCCAAGACTTGATCGCCTCAATCTTTGCCGTATCCACGCGAACACCATCGCCCTATAATATTCCCGGGAATGCCATCGAGGCCAACCAAAACTCACACTTGGAGAACTTGGCGAATAAATGTCGGCTCCGGAGGACCCCAAGTACCGTCCTCAAGTGATCTGCATGCTCTTGCTCTGTCCGCGAATAAACCAGGATGTCATCGATGAATACTATCACAAATGTATCCAAAAATGGCTTGAACACCCGGTTCATCAAATCCATAAATACCGCTGGAGCGTTGGTCAAACCGAAAGACATAACCCTAAACTCATAGTGCCCATACGGGTCCCGAATGCGATCTTTGGGATGTACGCCTCTCGAACTCGAACGATGATAACTGCATCGCGCTCTATCTTTGAGAAACACCTCGCACCCAGCAACTGGTCAAACAAATCATCAATCCGGGGGAGGGGGTACCTATTCTTGATGGTTACCTTATTCAGCTGCTTGTAATCAACACACATACGCAGCGTCCCGTCCTTCTTCTTCACGAACAACACCGACGCTCCCCAGGGAGATACACTAGGCCTGATAAAGCCTTTTCCCAGCAAATCTTTCAGCTGGTCCTTCAGCTCCCTCAACTCAGCAGGTGCCATCCTGTATGGCGGAATGGAAATAGGTCGAATGTCCGCAACGTGTCAATACAAAACTCAATCTCTCTCGGGAGGATACCCAAAGATCATCACGAGAACACATCCGAAACTCCTAACCAATGGTATCGATCAAGAACCGCACCTCGGCTATGTATCGAATACCCGAACGAGATGATAGATGTACCCCTTCTGCACCATGTTCCTAGCCTTGATGTAAGAAATAAACCTACCCTTCGGCGACGCTGTGTTGCCCTTCCACTCGATAACTGGCTCGCCAGGAAACTGGAACCGAACCAACCTGTCCCTACAATCAACGTTGGCATAACAAGAAGCCAACCAGTCCATACCCATAATGACATCAAAATCACATCTCTCGGCTTATCAAGTCTGCAAGGGTCTAACGATCAGTAAATATAAACCGGACAACCTCTCAGACACCCGCTGGCTAACATCGAATCTCCCATAGGCGTAGCTACCTCAAAAGGCTCTATCGATCTCGCCTATCCCGATTCTACCCGCAATAAGAGGACACATAGGACAAGGTAGAACCTGGATCTATCAAAGCTTAAGCGCCACAAAGATGAAATCAATAATGTACCTGCGGCGATGTCGGGAAGCCTCACGATCCCGCTACCGGGCTAGAGAATATATGCGTTCGTGGACCGCTAGAATCGGAACCACCACCACGACCTCTACCGCGCCACCGTCCGCGAGTACCACGCCTCCGGCGCATAACCACGTAAGGAGAAGAAGACCAAGAACAGATCCTATCGGCTGCATCAGACCACCCATGCCGCTCTGAGCGGACAATCTCTCTCAAATGGCCTCACCGCCACACGAGTAACAAGCTCCCGCAGCTCTGCGACACTCGCCAGTGAAACCCACGCGACGAGCACACCGAGGTGTGGGTGGTCCCGACGTGACGGCTCGCCTCCTCGAAATCCAAGTCCCGAGCCCACGACCTGCTCTGAATGACTGGCTTCGGACCTCTTGCGAACCGTGAAGGAGCACTCTGCCGGCCGGAAAGTGGACCTGATCTGCCAGGTATCCGCCCACCTCAAACCGCCTCGAGACTGATGTCCCCGCCTCTTGGTGGCTGAGCCAATCTGGTCCTCTCTCTCTATCTCAATCCTACGCATAGGCTCGCATCCGGCGATGTCCATACCGGGTGAAGAGCCACACCTAAGCATGCGGTAATCATATCACGGCCAAGCCCATCACAAAACGATGAACCCTATCCGCCATGCCGCCTACAATAATATGCGCGTGTCGCCAAGGAGTCAAACTCAAGCTATACTCCCGATAGTCCTCCGTTACTCTTAAGGTCAAGAATCTGCTCATCCCGGCTCTCTCATCTCGGGAGGCAAAAGTGAACCATGAAGGCCTCTAAACTCCTCCCAAACAACGGAAGAGCATCATCACCTCTCAAGCAACCACGACTCAAACCAGCCCAACGCATATCGCGCAACCAGAGAGGCTAGCGTAATGCACTGTCTCAAACCCCTAAGAACCTACGGTCCATGGTCGCTTAATGAACTCCTGCGGATCCTCCTCCACCTCGAACCATAAAACTTCGTGGATGACAACTCGTAAAATCCCTAACCCGCAAATCGCGGCCTAAAGGGTCGCTCGCTGCGCCGCCCGATTACTATATCTTGGTCAATAACCGGATCCATCCCCATAGTTCTATACTCGCGACCGGCCGGAATCGAGGCTCGTACCGTAACCTCTGAGCTACCGCTCTCGGCTCCTCTATCGCCGGCGCTGAACTCGCCGACCACCTACCTCGCATAGTCCGTGCTCGAGTCCGTAACCCTCGAGTACCGCCAGCGCCTCGCTGCTTCCCTTGCCCTTCTCGGGCCCCGACGCTCCGTGGAGGCATATCTGCTTCATAAGACTAGGTCGAGAGGATTCATCCTAATAAGACTCTCATCGCACGATCTTAGAGAGGAAGAATGGAAACCAATTTTAAATGTCTCGCTCCTCGATTATAGATGTGGTGCACAACACCGATAATCAAGACTCTACTAGACACGGTCAGACACTTTCCGAGGACTAATCGCTCGATACCACTTTTGTCACGACTCGACCGGGTCAGAATCGTGCCTACCCAGGCACCTGCGTGTATACATCGAGAATAGCAATGAACATACACAACATAAATACATGTGAAAACAATAACATCCTGAGGAGCCGATAAGGCCGCTTCCATAATATAAACATACTCAAAAGTACAATCAGATAATCGCTTCTTACCAACCACAAATGTGAATACAGACCTGCAGGAATAATAATCGTGGCGTGGGCCGCCATACCCCAATGTACATAAATCTACAACACTGTGAAAAGATCACTAAATGAGACAAGCCTCCGGATAAATGGAGCTTCCGACGTCGATAAGTGATCCAAGAATGTGGATCCACCACTGCCACTTTCTCGCGTGAAATTTCGAGGAAGGGGGTCAAGACACAATATGTACTAAGTATGTAAATCGAAAGTACTGTAATTACAACATAAGTTTAAAACAAAGCCGGAGACATGTATGATAACAGAATTACAGTACACAGTGCCTTACTAACAATGAGAGTGAATCAAGGGAAAACGTACAACATAACAATAGGAGACTCCCGAACAAATCATGGGTAGCGAACCCATAGAAACATGTGGTATAACGTCTTAGGGTTCTTACCCCTCATTTATACTCTTACTGCAAGTGTGGTATAACGCCTTGGGGTTTGCCTCATTTATACTCTTACCCTGAAGAAGGTAATAAAACAGGTGGTATAACGTCTTGGGGGTTTACCCCTCATTTATACTCTTATCCTGGAGAAGGTGGTATAGCGTCTTGGGGGTTTACCCCTCACTTATACTCTTACCCTATCTCAACCGGCCAGCATACAATAAATAAGCAAGTTAGAAATCCCCCTAACTTCTTATTAGTCCTATTCATCTACACTCTCATTTTAGTATTACCTAAGGCACTAGCATGTCTTATATAAAAATCCGGGAATTTAACCCAAAGTACTACGTACTTCAATTCTTTAAAACAAATGACTCTTTTTAGTAGAAAACTTCCATGATACTATTAATCCTAGTATCCAGTCCAAATTACATTTCAAGGCAAGTCACGACACCGTTAGAAATAAAGTTAGGTTTCTAAATCAAGTGACTCCTTTTCTTATAAAACCTTAGGCAATTTGATGCCTTAAAATCGAATTTCCTTCCATTAAATCAAGACATTTATCTTTCCATAAAGCCAATATAACCAACTCCCCATAAAGTCGTTATATTCACTTTATACCTTAGTCAAGTACAATTTCCTATCCAAGGGACTTATACGTTTAAAACGGGACCAGTATCACATACTTTACAACTCTTCAAGTCCCTTAACTTTATTAAAACATTAGACATCCTTAATACTTTCAAGAAGTGAGTTAATCTACTAACTCACCCGGCTTGACTATTCATAAAACTAGTAAAGGATATCAAGGTCATGTACTTCTACCGTACTATATACGTACAACTAGTCATGCTCAAAAGATAGGAAAAGTTCTACATACCTCGCCGGGTCAACCACTTGCCAAGTACAAAGTCCCGCCCGTAGTATGTCAACCTATAATATTCACAATACGTCTATTAAAGCCTTACTTCAAACGTAGAATATTATAAGTGTCAAGTCGCTAAATTCTACGGAAAATCGGACAAAGACCTCCTTTGTTTTTACTAACTTTGCCACCTTTTTCAAGGCCGAATACAATAACCAAACACGCTACATTTAAGGCACAATCAAAACAATTAATCAATAGGGGATTACACGCCTACTAGACGTGTAAAATTCCGCCCACAAACTATAACAAACTAGTACAAACTACAAGTCCAAATTCGGCCACATTGAGTTCAACAATACCAATTCTTGTCCAATTTCCATTTCAATCCAAGTTGGTAGCATAACATGATATCAAGTCGCATTTGATTATAACTACCATAATCTTCAAGTAAGTAACATGCGACGATTTCTAATAAACGACCAATTAGTGATCCAATTTCAAGTGGCTTGTATAACATTTCGGATTTAAGCTACAAGCAATCCATAATACTCATAACCTTCAACATATCAACTTCATGCTAGCCA
This sequence comes from Przewalskia tangutica, assembly GCA_029844215.1. Classification (NCBI taxonomy): domain Eukaryota; kingdom Viridiplantae; phylum Streptophyta; class Magnoliopsida; order Solanales; family Solanaceae; genus Przewalskia; species Przewalskia tangutica. The sequence continues at coordinate 264,318 of JAQGDG010000098.1, forward strand.
CATGTAAAGCTAACAACAACAATATAACTATATAATCTTGTAACACCTATAAAAGACAAGATTATACCTCAATGAAACTTAATCCAACTCCAATCTGAAGTCTCTCCTTAGTAGCTTAGAGCCTCTCCAAGACACTTCAATCCGCTTGTTGAGACCCTTAGAACAACACCAACAAATATCCTTCAAATCTCCAACAAAACCTAGAAAGACAACTAGGTTTTCGTTTCGCGACTAACCAAACTATCTTTTCCAAGATTTTTCTATTGAGATATGTTTACAATACATAAGAACCTTGGTTTAAAGTGGGAGTTAAATGGACAAGAAACAAATTTTTTCTTTTTCAAAGAGAGGAACCCGAGAGCATGTTCTTGAGCTCTTCCAATTATAGTGAAATTTTTCTAAGTGTTGGCTCACTTTGCTACTAGTAGTATTAAATAGGACCTTGGAGGTCAAGATGCAACCACTTGGCTAGGATAAGCTCTTATTAAATATCAAGACTGTGGGTCCTTTGACTTAGTCAAGATTATCAAGCTACAAGTTGCAAGACTTAGTCATCCAAGACTATGGTCAATGACCATTATGGCCATGCCTAATTCGACCAAGGCCTCACTAAGGGGGGTGACACGTGTCGCCCTCCCATTCGTCACAATAATACATTTTCCGACAATTTCATATTTCCGATAAATTTTTACAAGTCTCAAATCTTAACACTTGTGAGTTCTTACTTACGTTCTTAAAACATGTCCTGTAATTACGGGGTGTAACAATAGGCCCCTTAGGCCAGCATTTATATTCCTCGACTGGTAGCTAACCCGCTGAATCCCGACTCCGCAGTAATTAAACCGCTTATCTTTCTTAATTCGTTATAGCTAACTTCCCATAAAGCTAGTATAACACTTAAACTTTTATGAAAACCAGTATTACTTTTCTTCCAAAATGATTCATAACTCTTTTAGAAATATACCAGATTCTTATTAATTAGAGCTCAAGTCCAAAGACATCAAAGTAAAGCCAAATATAGTTTAACACGTATCGTCTACGTCATATATATTTCACAAATATCATGCTCAAAGGGATAGGAAGAATCACATACCTCTCGCTAAATCCACTTGCCAAGTGGATATGTCGCGCGTAGATGTCAACCTATAATAGTCAAAACACGCCTATCAACTTCTAGTTTTACGTGGGATTCTTCTAAGTAAGATTTCTCTTAGTCTAAAAATTGGGCAAAGACTACTCAATTCTCCACCTTTTCAAGGCCCGATAATAGTAACCAACATGCCATAAATAAGGCGCAATAATTCCGAAATTTAAAGAGGATCACACGCCCAAACGAACGCGATTAAAAATCTTCACCTTAACAACAATAATACTAAAGAAGGGGATCACGCCCAAACGGAACGCGATTAACAATTTTCCCTTAACAACAATAATTTAAAGAAGGGATCACACGCCCAAACGGAACGTGATTAACAATCTTCCCTTAACAACAACAATAATTAAAGAAGGGATCACACGCCAAACGGAACGCGATTAACAATCTTCCCTTAACAACAAAGTAAATACCAAAGTAAATACGGTCCAAAGTAAATACAGTCAAAGTAAATACGGTCAAAGTAAATCGCTCAAAGTAAATATAGTCCTTAAGTTGGGGTCCTTGGCCAACTTTTACAATTTTACTTATCCAATTACTTCATTAGTCTTCCAACTTATATTCCAATCTTTATATAAGTTATAGTTTCTTTGTTGTTAACTTCTTAGTAAGTAATGGATACATTTTACCATTTTAATGGCTAATATGCCAATCCTCCTTTTAACATCTTAACAAGATCCAAATCTTTCCTTATATCTCATACTCCATAATATACTTCCAATATATGTATAATATCGATATACATAATAATCAACTTCACAAAGAGGTTAAGGTTCATTACCTCAATAATAGCCCAAAATATCCAAGAACTTAAAGTCGCTCCTAAGCAAGTTTTAGCTCAAATATTTGTGTTCCAAACCACCACAAGTCACCCTTAGAAGTTTCTAACCAACTTCTATTCAAGAATTAACTCAAAAGTGAAGAACACTAAAGTTCCAAATCTGCCCACTCGGCTTTGTGAGGGTTTTTCGTGATAGGGTGTGAAATCTTGTCTAACTCTTGGTTAATAATATTCCTAATACATTAAGGAAGAACACTTATAAGTTTAAGAATTTTTGTACAACATTTGCTCAAGAAAGAGGGGGTGGGACGAGAGCAACTAGGGAGGAGAGGAAAATATTTTCAAGTCTTGAAATGTTCTAAGTGTGGAAGATTTTCATCAACTAGAGGTGTTTAAATAGGACAACCAAGGGTTAGTATTGAAACATGTGTATGGTATAGATTGTTTGTGTAGGTTCCTTTCTCCACTTGTCCCACAAATGCCATGCAAGACTTTGACCATTTGACTTGCCCACTAACTTCAAACAAACGTCCACTATGCCATGCAAATGCCATGCAAGACTTTGGCCACTTGTCTTGCCCACTAGTCTTGAAAAACGTCCACCCATGTCCACTTGGGGTGACACATGTCACCCTCCTATTGGTCCAAAATATTTATCTCTCGGAAAAATTCCATAGTTGGTTAAAATATTGAAAACGTAAAATTTCCTTCACAAAGTTCGGAATATTTTTCCGTCGGAAAACAATTCTTTCATTCTTACCCTAATTAGGGTTTATACATTCGTACGTACGTCCTTACATACATACTCCAGAACTACGGGGTATAACAATATACTTCCTTGATTGTACTTTGATGTTTAAATTGTAAGTTGTTATAATCCATTTCCTTAATGACGTTTGGATTCTCAAAGGTGAAAGTATTTTACTTAAAGTACATAGACTCTTGAAAAGGAAGTGGTTTCCAAATCTTTTGGCTAGTGCCTTAGTTCCAAAACCTAAAAGTTGTTATAACGACTTTAGGAGAGTCAAAGGAGTGATTTACTTAATTGATTTAAAAGAGGAGAAATGACATGACTTAAAGAGAAGTAACTTATTTTAAAGGTGTGAGTTACTTGAGATTTAAAGGTAGAAGAAACTTGATTTCTAAAGTTAAGAAACTTGATTTCTAAAGATTAAGAGACTTGAAGTATTTTGAAAGTTAAGAAACTTGATTTGAAAGTTAAGAAACTTGATTTGAAAGTATGTGATACTTGGTTTTAAAAGTATAAGTCTCTTAGATATAAAAAGAATGAATTTGTCTAAAACCATAAAGGGTTATAACGGCTTTATGGGAAGTTAGTTATAACGGTTTTATGGAAGGTTAAGAAAATTGTCTATTTTGATTCATATGCATGAGTTGCCTAGGTTGTGAAATTTAAAGTTACTTAGTTTCAAAGACTTGAAATTAATTTCTAAAGGTGTAGTAACTTATTTTGAAAAATAGACATGCCTTGATACTACGGGTGTTAGTATCTTGGGGCTTTGTATAAAAATGAGTCTTTTGAAAAGAATGGATGTACGTAGTACTTTGGCTTGTCAAATTAGAATTATTCTATTTGTGCCTTGATAGTACTTTGGTTTGTTAAATGAGAATTATTCTATTTGTGCCTTGATAGTACTTTGGCTTGTTAAATGAGAATTATTCTAATTGTGCCTTGATTGTACTTTGGCTTGCTTAAATAAGGACTTTCTCTTGGTATATGTAAAAAAAGAAGGCATGGTAATTGTCTTGGTATATGTGAAAAGAAGGAATGGTAATTGTCTTGGGATATGTAAAAAGAATGCATGGTAATTGTCTTGGTTTATGTAAAAAGAAAGCATGGTATTGCCTTGGTTTATGTAAAAAGGAAAGGCATGGTATTGTATTGGTATGTAAAGGCATGGTATTGTCTTGGTTTGCTTGCATATGGGTTGCTCATATAGACATTTGTGCAAGTGTCATATTTCCACATCTCTGCGTTCCTCCATAAAGGGTCGGCAACTTGTTTCAAGGATACCACTGGTAGCTCCTCACGGGAGTAAGTGGTACACACTCACGCGGTCGGTATTTGACTCGGGCGGTTAAATTCTCCGATATATATAAGCCATGGATTAGCTATCCGTGATGCGAGTATCGTGTCTAGATGACTCATCGGGTCCACATGACCTATGCGGGTAACATAGTCCTATGATAGGTTGCATTATAACACAGAGGGTGGTTGACCCTGACACTGGCACGACCTTCATGTTTTGAAACGTTGGTGATTTCATTAATGAAAGGGTGCAGTGTGTGTATGACTTAAAGTGGAACAGGTAATCTCATTGTTAAAGGCATAACTTAAAAAGATAAAAAGGATTGCATTACTCTCGCGATTACGGTTCGGCGTGCTTATTGATGTTATATTATATCATGGACTTCCGGCAGTGAGGAAGGATTCCACGGGTATGATTGATGTTATGGGCGTGAGACCCATGGTTATATTTGAGTAATGACTTTAAGGGCATGCGTTCCTAATTTGACATGACTGTTTATGTAGTGTATACTGTAGTTTGGCTATCATACATGTCTCTTGTTTTATATGTGAACCGCTGATCACCTTCTGATTTCATCGCTTCACATACTTGGTACATTCTTCGCATTGACCTCGCCGGGCTGCGTTCATGCCGCAGTTTAGGTACGCTTGATTTGGTGATCTGCAGTGTAGGACCTGCTCGAGTTTTTGGATAGCTCCATCTGCTCGTGAGTTTATCATTTTGGTATAGATCCTTCAGTACAGGCTTTTGTACAGTTATAGGTACGGCGGGGCCTTATCCCGTCATAGTTCAGTAAAACTCTTAGAGGTCTATATTCATATATGGGATTGGACTCGTGTACAGTGTAGTGCCTTTTTATTATGTATATTATATGGCAGCATTGTCGGCTTTACCCTTGTATGTTCATTGGTTTTAAAAAAATGAGGTGTTATTTAGTTCCGCAATTTACTTGTGTCAGTCAGTAAGGTGCCGGGTAGGGGGCACCACGGCTTGAGGTTGGGCGTGACAGAGTGGTATGAGAGCAGTCATTCCTCAGAATGTCTACAGACCGTGTCTAGTAGAGTCTTGATTATCGGTGTGTTGCGCGCCACACCCATAAACAGGAGGCTACAGGACATTTAGGAGTTGGTTTCTATTCTTCTCACTCTGAGATCGTGACATAGAGGTGTGTTATTAAGATAATTTCTCTCTGACGTATTATTGTGTTACAGCTATGCCTCCATAGAGGGCAACAGTCGCCCAGAAGGGCAAAACAGTAGCAGGAGCTACCAGTCAGACTCAAAGAGTTGATAGGGCTCATGCCCAGGGTATACCGGATATTGTGCCGCAGTCGGCGAGTTCTTCTGCGCCAGGTTTTGAGGCCCCAACACCAGAGCCTCCAGTTTCTCAGTTAGGGGAAGACTATAGGGTCATAAGGAAAGCAGTTATGTTATTGGCCAAAAAAGCGGTGCTACAGTTTCATTAACAGGAGGTTATTCGGCCAGTACAGACAAGTGTACAGAGGGTAGAGGGCCAACGCGGAAATCAGCGTAAGAGGGCTAGACCGGTTGGTTAACTCGGTGAGTGTTTGGATGAGTAGCCTCAGCAGCGAGTGAGATATTCGTCCCAGCCTACCGAGTACATACCCCCGCAGATCACAGGTGGGAGATTGGACCCTACAAGGTATTTAGGAGCCGGTCCGAGCTTCAAGGGTCGAGGTTCTCAGAGGAGCAGAGGATTTTCTCAGTCGAGGCCACCTATTCCTCAGTGTTTCCGATGTAGTAAACGTCATATGGGGAAATGTCGTTATGACACAGGTGTTTGTTTTATTGTGGCCGTCCGGGCCATATACTGAGGGTATGTCCTTTTAGAAAGAGCACCGGTGAGGTGGCTCAGCCTATGAGGCCGGTGGTTGGTTCCCTTTCCTCCAGAGTTGTGCGCTCCCTAGGGCAGGGTGTGCAGATGTCAGTCAGTCGTGGTAGAGGTCAGGGTGGAGTTTATAGTTTTGGCGGTCCTTCGAACCGCATAGATGACGTGACTACTGGGCAGGATCAAGAGGCAACATCGCATGGGGTTACAGGTATATTTCGATTCTTTTGAATCATACGTGCATTGATAGATTCAGATTTCGCCCTAGCCTATATGTTTTCCCTTTGTTACTAGCAGTTGTAAAGTGATAGTACCCCAGAGGTAGGGATACTTTGATTAGTAAAGTGAAAAAGTGAAGAATGTTGACAAGAATGATAAAGTGAACTGAGACTATAGTTATGTAGGGTTCACAAGTTGTAATTACCCCATAAAGTGTAAGACCGATAGGGAAGGATATACAGTAGAAATACTTTGGCCTATGTGACGAACCTCTAGTGAATAGGGGGATAGGGTGAGAAGTATCCTGAGATAAGAGAAAAATTTATTTCAGACTAAGAATGAGAAGTTAAGTGTGACGATGGGTCGGGTTATGGACTCATTTCGGGTCAGCCAGTAGTATGGAATGGGGTGATGTCAGTTGGATATGGTCCCGCTATGTGATAGGGTCACGAGGATACAAGGCCCAAGTCTAGTTAATCGTTGTAGGAGTTCGTGGAGGCGTTCCACCGAAACCAGGCCGCGAGGGCCGAGAAGAGCCTTAGCGGAAATTCAAGTAGCATAATGGCCAAGTTTGGATAGTAACTCCAAGGATTTGAGTACGGAAACAATATTTGAAATGTTTTACGTATACTAAATAAGTTTGGAATTACGAGAAAGTATGACAAGTAAGAATAGGAAGGAACAAGGGTTAAAAGAACTATAGTGATTATGGTTATGAGTAATGTAGGTGGGTAAAGAGAATCCTTTTAGGCCATGAGTGGAGGTTAATTATGATGATACACACGCCTTAGGTTCAGTAACACTATCCATAGGTGCTCGGGTTTGAGATGTTACTAGTATTAGAGTTTACACCGGTTGGTAAACTAAGCTAGGAAGGTTATAGGTTCATGTCCCAACTAGTTTGGTGACTAAGTGAGTCAGAGAAGGGGGAGTAACACGGGGGAACATGTAAGTTAGCTGAGTGGGAGTCCAACTGAAGGATTCAGATAGTGTTAGTCCCATGACTTAGATTACGACAGGGCTATCCCAAGTACGGGGAAAAGAAAAGAACCTCTAAGGATCCCGTGTTTGATAAGACTGTAACCTTTGAGTTTTGTGAGAAGGGACCGCGGACGGAAGGTCCATTGATATGTTTACGTATGTTATGTGGTGGCCATGTGTGGCATCGTTTGTCTTGTGGAGTATTTATTGATAGGCATATTAAAGATACTGTGCCGGAGTTTGTATAGCTTGACAACCGACTAAGAACATTCGGGGGCGAATGTTTCTAAGGGGGGAATAATGTTACACCCCGTAAGTCCAGGACATGTATAAGAGAATGGACGCGAGAGCACAAGACTTGAAAATTGGTACGAAAGGAAGAATTGTTTTTCCGACGGAAAATCTTCCGAACGTCGGAAAGGAAAAAGGTTCGTTGATGAGAATTAGATTCTCAAAATGCATTAATTGAGGATTATGGAATGTATTATCATTATGGAAATTTATTTTTACGGATTTGGTCACGTGGGGCCTGTCGCTTTGTTTTCGACCAGTGGTGCGAACGGTATCATGACGTTGCTCTTTGTACGGTTCTGGATGGAGCAAATAATGCTATTTTTAAGGAGTCGCCACCTAATTATTTAAGTGAATTAGGACACTTGATTTATTGCAATAAAAATACTGCAATTAATCTCCATTTAATGGTCTGCGAAATTAGTGAGATTCTGAGTCAGGGTTCTTTATTATCCTAAAGGGAAGGGGTTAGGCATCCTTTAAGATCCGCTAACTTGCGGTTATTCGTTCAAACCTAGGTTAATTATTTATTGTCTTTATTATTCTACGTATTCTAAGTATTTTTCATAATTTATAATTAAAATAAAATACAATACAAAAATAATAAACCAAAATTAAATGTGAAATAAAATAAAACTTCGGGACATCTTTTAGCCCTTTTTAGGCCTTCTGCACAAGATGATCTCCGGGTACCTGCATAAACACTTAGTAAAAGTGTTAGTAATAGAATGAATAATTTTAAAGCAAGGACAAGAATTAATAAGTAAAGCCAAAAATAAATAAATCCGTCTTTTGCATTGAAGGCCGTGGAACTCAGACGGAGATTCATTCATCGGCCAATATTGTTAAAAGCAATAAAATAAATAAAACCTTCGAATCCGCGCCAAAACAATAATAGTTTTAAACACGGAGGGCTCTGATATAAAAATATATAAAGTGGGACATCCTAAACAAGTGCGCACGAGAATTAAGCTGCCGGTAGCGTGTTGGTTGTTCGGTGTATGTGGAAGAAATCATCCTTGCCCAGAAAGCTTCATTTATTTTATTTTCCGTCTTTGCAACTGTGGAGGCCTCAAAAATCGACGGATAACTTTTTCATCGGCCAAACAAGTGTAGCATCTTGTTCAAATCAGTAAAATACCAACAGTGTAGTATTTGTTCTAAATCAGTAAACCCAAATATTCAAGTGCAGCCATAGGTTCAAAATTAGCTTATATTCCCCAAGTATGACGATCAGTTCATCCAAAATACCAGAAATATCAAAACCAGTGGCAACATAGCCCAACATATGAGCAGCAAAGTGACCGTAATTAGTAGCAAAGTAGCCCAAACTTAGCATTCATTTTAACCACAAATTTCAGCAATGATTTAACCAAAATACCCCAAGATTTCAGCCATCAAATACTCATAGAAAATGCTCCAGTAAGGTCACAAAACAGTCCACATTTTGGCTTCTAAACAGCAATAAATGAATATCAAAGAATGATAATTTCACAAGAGGACAACATTAATCACAAACCTAAGAGGTCCGCACATAGTTTTCGTCGAAAAGATAGGAACTTCACCGGTGGTTTTTTCTTCTTCTTTTAATCAGCAAGCTGAAGTCAGTCCCCCCAACAAAAACAACCAACAAATATAGAAAATCAGAAAATCATTCCGTTCCAAAGGTCGCCGGAGTCTTAAAACTCGGGCAAGCGATCGAAATCGGAAGTAAAGCAGTCCAACGATCGACAAACACACAACAACATAATAGCAACAGAAAAAAAATAAAGATCCAAACAGTAGCGTCGCCGTCGCCGGAGTTGAAAATCAGCGGCAAGATATGAACAAAATCATAAAATCGTACCACCAGTTAACGCATCTAACAAAATGACGAAAAATAAGTGTCAACAAGGTCACCGGAGTTTATAAAAACCTCGACCAATTTATCAAAATCGGAAAATCAACTGTTAATCGAAACCAACAACGTATACCAAAAAGATAAAACCAGCGGTCGCGAGTTTAAAACTCCTACAAATACAAATTTCAAACCAGTCCCACAAACCACAATAGGTATAATAGAAGCAAAAAAGAAAAACAACGCCCGCCGATCGCGGTGGTCACCCGGCGAGGCGAGGCGATGTGAAAGGGTTTACGGGGACGCGGTGATGGGGCGGTGGGGTTCACGACGGGGTTTACGGGAATGGGAGAGGGTGAGGCGGTGGGCTTGAAGTAAGTCGGGGAGAGGGTGTGGGAGTGAGGAGAGGCGGGGGTTCGCCGTGATTGTGGGTGTGTGGAGGTAGACGGGGGTGAGAGGGGGTCGACGGTAGGGGGAGATGGTGCTGAGAAGTGTGCGGCTGAGGGTTAGACTGGTGGGGAGTTCGATGGTTATTTTTTTTTTTTTAAAAATGAGAGGGCTGCTGAGCCTTTTAAAATGATAGAGAGGTGAAAGAGGGGATACGGGTGAAGTGGGGTAGGGGAGAGGTGTGGTCGCCACTCTTTTTAAAATGGTGGTAAGGTTTATTTATAGTGTAGAATTAGGGTTTGGTATTTGGGGAAAATGAAAAGTGGGGTTTGAAATTTAGGAAATAAAAGAGTGTTTGGATGAAATAAAATGGTGTTGGATTGGGTGATTCATATTGTGTCTTGACTGGTGGTTTGACAAAATGCAAGACGAGTTAATTATTTATGAAAAATTATTTAAAAGATGCAAAATTATTAAAATGCAAATCTTACGCAATAATGATAAAATGCAATATTTAAGAAATATTTAATGCCTAATTACAAGTAAAAGCAGTACAATTGATTATTTAAAGAGTTGCAAAGATAATAATAATGAAACATAATATTAACAAAGACATAATGCTTAATTTAAAATAAAAATATGCAATGTCAGTTTTATGAAGAAATAAACATAGAATATTATGCGAAAAATATGCAAAATAACGATTAAAATGCGGTGTCTTAAAACATATAAAATTGCAACAAATATACGAAAAACGGGTCAAAATTGACTGTCAACAGCATGTCCCTCTTTGTACGGAGATGATGGAAGAGTCTTCCGACAAAGATGTTGACTTGTAGCCAATTTTGTCATGTTTAATAAACTAGAACTCAAAAATAGGGGCGATGCAGACTAAATGTCGATGTCAAATCATGATGACACCGGAGTCGTTGTGATCTGAAAAATAAAAAGCAAAGTCGACGATTTAAAAAATGTCTCAATGTCGAAGTATGATTGACACTGGGTTGCAGGTGATGTGGTGTTGAAAAATACATGGTATTTGTAGATGTTGATGGCGTCATTGCATAGACGCGATGCAGATGTTCGTCGTTGCATAGACGAAATATGAATGAAGTCGTTGCATATGCTTGTATGAAATGACGTTGTTTTCGGACGCAATGCAGATGCTCGTCATTGCATAGACGAAACATGAATGAAGCCATTGCATAGGCTTTTATGAAATGGTGTCGTTGCATAGACGCGATGCAGATGCTCGTCGTTGCATAGACGAAACATGAATGCGATGCAGATGCTCGTCGTTGCATGGACGAAATATGAATGAAGTCGTTGCATAGGCTTAAATGAAATGGCGTCGTTGCATAGACGCGATGCAGATGCTTGTCGTTGCATAGACGAAACATAGATGAAGCCGTTACATAGGCTTAAATGAAATGACGTCGTTGCATAGACGCGATGCAGATGCTCGTCGTTGCATAGACGAAACATAGATGAAACCGTTGCATAGGCTTAAATGAAATGGTGTCATTGCATAGACGCGATGCAGATGCTCGTCGTTGCATATACAAAACATGAATGAAGTTGTTGCATAGGCTTAGATGAAATAACGTCTTTGCATAGACGTGGTGCAGATGTTCGTCGTTGCATAGACGAAACATGAATGAAGCTGTTGCATAGGCTTTTAATGAAATGGCGTCGTTGCATAGACGCGATGCAGATGTTCGTCGTTGCATAGATGAAACATAGATGAAGCCGTTGCATAGGCTTAAATGAAATGGCGTCGTTGCATAGGCTGATGCAGATGCTTCGTCACGTAGACGAAATATGGATGAAGCCGTTGCATAGGCTTAGAATGAAATGCATTGGTTTATGGGCGTACCTGCTTTGTGACCCGTCTGGGTTGAGATAGCGTCATTTCATAGACGTTGTGTGTTTATAACCCGCATGGGCTTATTGTTGTGCTCCTGCCTTTGCTGATATGAAGATCATGCTCAGACTGGTTTGGCCTGTTTTTTTTTTTTTTTATCGCCATTTTCTTGCAGTGAATTCTTAAAATGTCCCAGTTTCTGATAAATGAAGATGTTGAACTGGGTAAGGTTGACTCTTGATGCTATTAAAGCGATCATGTATGCAATTTTTTTTTATCATGAATGAAAAGCTAATGCGAGAATATGGACAAAATCGAGTCCAGTGCAAAACAAGGAAAATATTTTTAATGGAGTGACCGAAGCCGATGTGGCTGCCTACATATCCCACCGAGGGAATCAGGTCAGACGTAGTTCATGCTGCAAAATAAGATTTTTTTTTTTTTATGATTTTAAAATGATGCGGGACCGAAGCCGATGTGGCCGCCTACGTATCCCGCTGAGGGAATCAGGTCAAGATGTAGTTCGCGATGCAAAATAAGGATTTTTATGTAATATGCATTTTGTTGTTTTTTTTCTGAAAAAATGGAAGACGACATTACGTTCTGACTTCAGTTGATACCAACAATTAGTACTGCTCAGAAGGATTTTCTTTTATTGCTTTCACCTAGCAGAGATTGACTCGGTGTAATTCACACAACTTGGATAGTACCTCGAACATACACGAGTGTCGACACACTTGCTTGCATCCAAGGTTTCGAACTACACGTAGCCTCACGTTTCAAATGCCCTCACCGAAAGAAAGTCCCATTTCACACATATATTTCAGTATTTTGAATTTTGGGACGTTTAGAGAAGTACGCTCACACTCAGAAAGATGTTCAATGCATGCAATTGTGATACCATAGGCTTAGCCGTCATGTAAGTATCCACTAATGTGAGAACCCTCAGTATAAGATTATGTAGGGCTTGTCACGGGCTTGTAATGTAGGTTTGGGGAAGGGATGTATATCATTTGGGCAAAAAGTGACTAATCCTTCCTCAAGCGTTGGACTATGTCCGTGCTTGATATTGGTGCGATTTAATGTTGATTTGCTTTCGTTTTGTCCCAGTTTTTTTGTACTGACTTCTTTTGAATCTTTCATTTGGAGCCCCCCCTTTTTTTCGGGGTTATGTATCCCCTTTTATTTTATTTTTTATATCGGGGCTTTTGATTTCCTCTTTGTGTGAAGTCGTCTCTGCTTTTGTTTTTTGAGACTTTGACAAATTTTTTTCTTTGCAAACTTCAGCTAGAATTTTGTCAATCACTTGCACATTTCTAAAGCACTCGAGGAGGTCGGGCCAAGAGAGAGATAGTGCGTACACACTCAGAAAGGGTATAGGTGTAATATGCGGTTGTCAAAAAATAGTTATTAGGCTCAAAGGGGTGCACTAGGGATAATGTTATTTGGTAGGCTGAAAAGGCTCAAACGGGTCAAAGAAAGCCTACGATCATTTCCCACACCGAGTGTTGCTCAGGATTTCTCCTCAACAAACATTCAGGCCAAGTTCTAGATCACAATGCAATGCAATTGAAATTATTCTAAAAACTCACCACACAATGCATATGAACGATGAGGTTAGTTTCGTCATTATCTTGAAAACATGCAAGACAATATCATTTACGTGTATGAATAAGAGGTACCAAAAGAATCTATGGTTTACCACAAAGTCAACTCATACTGTTTTTTTTTTATGCGCACTTGTAACTGTGTTGGTATCAACAAAATCAAGCAATAATACTTAAAAGATGTTTTTGTATTTTTGAATAACATTTTTTGTATTTATGATTTATTTTTTTGAATAAAAGTGCAGAACCGAATAGAAATTTGCTCACGTATCCCGCCGAGGAAATCAGGTGCGCGTAGTTCATTCAAATATGTTATAAAATGTATGTTTCAAAAGAATTTATGAATGAAATGATGACAATGTAAAGCTATGCAAAAGAAAATGATTGTCCACTGTGGCCGAATGCAAAGTAAAAATGAATGCCCGAGAACATGATGAATGGGATGCATGAGTGAGAAAAATATGTTTTTTTTTGTGGTGTCGAACCCAAAATGAGTTGCCTACGTATCACACCGTGAGGTGAGAATCAGACACGCGTAGTTCGGAATGATTATGCTGAAAATGCATGATATGAAAAAACAATGCAATCAACGCTAAACATGTCAATTGAATTTGCAAATATGAATAAAAATACAAAGTAAAGAAGAATTGAGAGCGATGTATCGTTGAATCTGTTATAAACTGATTTCTATTAGTCAACATAACTACCGCTCATTTTTGTGATTTTTTTTTTTCGACCGTCCTAGGCTGATTGCGAGGACGACCTTCATGCAAGAAATATGAGAAATAGGTGAGTAGGAAAATGAAAAAAATAATAAAAATGCAAAGGTGTGACAATATAGTCAAAGACTCCCATGATTGGTTCGACTGGACTGGTGGTTGATGCTTCACAAAGTCCAAGTCGCGTTATTCAAAAGTGATTTACGCAGTAGAAGTCCTGATTGCAATGTGACAGTAAAAGTGCAAAAATGCAAATGCTCGAGCCCGGAATCACAAAAGGGTAATTATTGCATTAAATAATATGTACAGAGTTGCTAGCGACAAACAATAATAAACAAAAAGCATGCAAATCAAGTGCGTGCCCTAATATGCTTCGGACCTCCTTATGCCGTGAGTGAGCCTAAACGCCAAATATGCGGATTATGATAAATAGGTCCAAGCCGTTAAACCGCAATGTTTTTTGGAAATGGCGACCAAATGACGGTGCACTTTTTCAATTTTGGCGTGTCGCGACCGGGCTTGGATCCGTCTATCATCATCACGCCACACATAGTATGCTAATGGGTCGTTGGGTTGTGAAACCCGTCGACAAGTTTGGTGAATTTCTAATTGTGGCGTTAATACCAAGGATTAACCCACCTAAGGTTTATGCACGAAACTTGGCCGCTTCGAGTCACCTAGTCAATGGTGCGAGAGATAGAAGCAAACTTCTACGAACGCGATAATATCCTCGCAGCCGAGCTCGAACCTGCGGAGTAGTAGGTCTAGGCGCCAAGTCTCGCTTCGATCTTGGCCGTATCCACTGAATGCCATCACCGACAATATGCCCAAGAAACGCCGCGAAGTCAACCAAAACTCACATTTGGAAAACTTGGCGCATAATCTGGAGAAGAGAATCACTGATCCTCAAGTGCTCGCATGCTCGCCCGGCGAGAATAAACCAAGATATCATCAATGAACACTATCACAACGTGTCCAAAATGGTTTGAACACTCGTTCATCAAATCCATGAATACCGCGAGCATTGGTCAACCCAAAAGACATGACCAACTCATAATGCCGTCACGTCCCGAATGCGATCTAGGGACATCCACCTCTCTCGACTGCACTGATGATAGCCCGACCGTAGATCAATCTTGGAGAAGCATCTCGCACCACAACTGGGTCGAACAAATCATCAATCACGGAAGCGGGTATTCGTTCTTAATGGTCACCTTGTTCACCGTAATCAACACACATGCGCAGGCCCCGTCCGTCTTCTTCTTCACGAACAATACCCGGCGCTCCCGGGAGAAACACTAGGCACGATGAAGCCCTTCTCCAAAGAAATCTCTGCCGATCCTTCAACTCTCTCAACTCGGCAAGCCATTCTCGTATGGCGGAATGGAAATAGGCCGAGTGTCCGCAATATGTCAATACAAAACTCAATCTCCTCTCGGGAGGGATACCCGGAGGTCATCCGAAACACGCCTGGGAACTCATGACCATCGAATCGATCAAAATCTGGTACCGCAGCTTGAGATCAAACACCCGAACGAGATGGTAGATATACCCTTTCTCGCACTATCTTCCTGGCCTTCAGGTAGGAAATAAACCTACCCTCTGCCGATACCGCGTTCTCCCACTCAACAACCGGCTCCTCGTGAAACTGGAACCGCACTACTCTCTCGCGCTCTACATTGGCATAGCAAGAAGCTAGCCAATCCATCCCCATAATCACATCGAAGTCAATCATCTCCAACTCTATCAAGTCGGCTAGGGTCTGACGACTGTAAATGGTCACCGGACAAGCTCTATATACCCGCCGAGCTACCACCGAATCACCCACTGGCGTAGCTACCTCGAAAGGGTCTATGGACTCAGGCTCTATCCCTATCCTACTAGCAACAAGGGGAGATATATAGGACAGAGTAGAACCCGGATCTATCAAAGCATACACATCAAACCTGAACCGATAAAGTACTGTGGCGACATCGTGAGGCCTCACGATCCCGCTTACGGACAAAGCATAAATGCGGTTCGAGGACCGCTAGAATCGACCCGAGCCACGATCTGCCGCGACCGCTGACCCACGAGTACCACGCCTCCGGGGCGAGTAATTGTAGGAGATGAAGACCCGGAGAAAGAACTCGTAGTCGACTTACCATCAAGATCGCCTTGGTCGGATAGCCGCATAGTGACCTGGCTGCCACAATCAAACAAACTCCCGCATCACAACTCCGTGGGATCTACCGACGGCCACACCGGGGGTGGTCCCGATAGCCGCACTCTGCCGCTCGACGCTCAAGTCCTGGGGCCCTGGTTCGCCTCGAATATCTCCGGCCATCTGAGGGCGGCGCAGAGTGCTCGCTGGGCTGTGGTGCAAATCCTAGATCGCTGCCGGTGCCGCCACCACGATAGCCACCAAAAGATCTCGCCGCCCCGGTCTTCTTCTCGCTGCCGTCAACCCGACGGTCTCTACGCCTCACATCTAAGAGCATGAGCTGCATGCGGTAATGTCCATACCCTACCGGGAGAAACACTGCACATGACTCGCCATATAGTCGTCTAGCCCGGTGACATAGCGGTGCACCCTATCCTCCATATTCGCACCAACGCCGGGACATATCGAGCCAATGAATCAAACTCGACATTGTACTCTCGACAAGGCCCTCTCACCTCGCAGTAAAAATCTATCACCGCGCCTCCTCATTTGTGGAGGCGAAGTGAGTGAGGAAAGCCTCCGAAGTCATCCCAAGTAGCCGGGACGCGTGCTCTCCCGGATAACTCCCACGAATCAAACCAATCGACCGCGTATCACGCACCGATGCGAACCAAAGGTAACAGACTGCCTCCGAGGCCTTGATCACCCTCATGATTCTCTCAGAATGACGGATGAACTCCTGCGGATCATCCTCCGCCTCGACCCGTAAAACTCGCGGCTACAACTCAAGAAATCTCGTAGTCTCAAACTATCTACCTCGGGTGTACCACGGTGCGACCGAGCCGAGCTGGAACCGCCGTGATCCAGCCTCTCCTCGTGTCGGGCCACAACTTTAGCCAATAGTCGGGCCGTCTCTTGTACTCCTAACTCTCCGCCAGTGCCGTGGGACGCGAGGTGTGGGTACTGTGGTCTCTGGGCCGGGCGGCGCATAGAACTCGCCGCCTCTGGGTATAGACCGGGCACGAGCCCTCGTGGACTCTAGTGTCTCGCTAGCGACTCCTGGCCGCCTTGCCCTTCGGGCCCGGTTGCCTTACGTGGAGGCATAATCATGCAGAAAGGAATACGTTAGAGGGTCCAACCTATAACATCTCTAAAGCACGATCTCGTAATGAGAAGAATGGAAACCAATCCTAAATATCCTATAGCCTCTCGATTATTGGTGTGGTGCACAACACACCGATAATCAAGACTCTACTAGATACGGCTCAGACACTTTCCGAGGATTAATCGCTCGATACCACTTTTGTCACGCACTGCCCGGCCCGTGGATCGTGCCTTACCGGCACCCAAGTAGTCATACATCGAGTAATCGCCGAAATATAAAGCAAGACATGAAACAGCTTTATAAAATAAGACCACGCTTTATGTGAGAAAACATCGCTTTCGTATATATATAAACATGGTTTAGCAGCCACATCCGACATCGCATAACATGACTACAGCACTTAAGGAAATATACAACTATGGCGGACAGGCCCCGCCATACCGATCGCATAAAACTATCTACAA
Organism: Przewalskia tangutica; assembly: GCA_029844215.1. Lineage (NCBI taxonomy): Eukaryota > Viridiplantae > Streptophyta > Magnoliopsida > Solanales > Solanaceae > Przewalskia > Przewalskia tangutica. The sequence goes on from JAQGDG010000098.1 coordinate 281,768, forward strand.
CAGGAGATCATACCCAGTAGAGCCTCCTAAAAGATGGAGCTCCGACACCAACGTAGAGATCCTAGGAAAGTGGATCTAGCACTGCCGCCCTTACTGGCAGATGAACGCAGCCTCGGGGAGGTCAAGACAACAGTACTAAGTATATGAAATCAAAAATACTTAAATGAAACATATCATTTTAAAAATGGGTTTTGCAAGTATGTATGAAACAACCAAGGAAAACGCACATGCCACATCACAAACAAGAGCAAAGAATAGGTAAACTGAATGTGTCTTTTCTAGGCCGCGAATGATCAAGCAGGCCAATTGGCCGTAGTATCACCACGCAAGCCTAATCTCGACTCCGTAGTCCGCATAGGCCAATCACATAGGCCCGCATAGGTATATAACCCCGCATCGAGGTTAGCTACTCCTCGCATCGCCCCGACTCGTCGTCCGCACGGCCACATAGACCGCATGAGGTATAACCCCGCACACTAACACGAACTCCCGTAGCTCCGCATAGGTCCCTTGGACCCGCATGAGGTATTCTCGAATCATGGTCCTGCATCACCGAGTCTACCCCAGACGGAGGGCAAATAACCCCTGCAATATGTCAAGAGGTGAGTGATGTTACACTAACCTAACACTTATCGTTAACAACATAAGCACAACAAGAATACTCTTTACACAAACGTTACAAGACACTAACACACATAGCATCATATCATGTCTACTTATCAAACCATCTTATTATTCTTTTCACAATTCAATATAAGTCCGTTATAAACACATAGGCAAACTGCTTCTTTTATCAATCTTAAGTGGTTATACTTAACTTCCCATAAAGCTAGTATAACTCTTAGCTTTGTTTAAAACCAATTAGTTCTCTTCTCATTAAAAATGATTCGGATTCTTTTGAAATGCTTTCAGATCTTTATTATTCAAAGCTTAAGCCGTGAGGCATCATAGTAAGTGTTATTCAGCTTAAGCCGTGAGGCATTGCCGTAAGTATTATTCAGCTTAAGTCAAAGACATTGTCGTAGTTATATTTCGCTTAACACACGTACGCTTACCGTACTATATATATTGTAAAATATCATGCTTTAGGAAGAATCACATACCTTCTCAAATAAAACCACCGCCAAGTCAATATGTCGCGCAGCAGAGTCACCTATAATAGTCACAGACATCTATCAAAGACTACTCAAGGTCATTCTAAACAGAGGGTTCACAATTCTATGGAAAGTCAAGACTTCCCTACCCGTGAGCTATATAAGTTCATCAGAAAACAAATTCTATGTAAATACGCTGATTATTCTTCTTTAAACCCTTCTACTGTGGTAACAGTTCAATTCTATTCTTCTAAGTATTTAATACTTATTCTAATACTACAAAGAAGTATTCTCTAATTCAAAAGAGGGTTAGGATTTGTTACCTCAAGTAGCCCAATAATATCCTAGATAAAGTCGCTACTGAGCAAGGTTTAGCTCCTAAGTTGTACGTCCAGAGCTCCAAGAAACCTTAGAAGTTCTTCACAACTTCTACTAAGTACTAAGGATTTGGGCTAGGTATTTTGGGCATTATAACAATACTAGAAGACAACTTTTCTACCAAGGGAGGGGTAGATTTTGGCTAAAGCAGGGGCCTCGCCAAACTACTAGGCTAGGGTGGGGGGTATTCGCCAAGGGCCTTCACAAGGAGGGGAGGTGTTTGCCGAAAAGGCTACCAAGGGAGAGGAGAGGATATTCAAGACTTGAAAGATTTGTGGATGAAGAACTCTTCATCTCTAAGGGTATTTATAGGTCAAGTGGCCAACCAATGGCCAAGATTAAGACAAGTGCAAGGCTAGTGTAGTGTGAGGATTTACTATACCCAAATATCCGACACACTCCTTGAATTGTGCCAAAGGCACAAAAAACGTGCTCACCATTGTCCAAATCGTCCAAATGGACGATTTTAAGTCCATCAATTGGAGGGTGACAAGTGTCGCCTCCCGTTGGTCCAAAATGTTTCGCCTCTGAAAAATCCGCAAAATTAGAAATGGCATACCGAATTTACCCTACGAAAGTTGTGGAAACGTTTCGTCGGAAAACTATTCGTTTTGTGAGTTGTGCCAAAAAAAAAACGTTTTGCCTAAACTTTAATGCTAGACTTTTTGTACGTATTACCTTACGTACATACTCTGGAAATACGGGGTATAACATTCTCCCATCCTTATAAACATTCGTCCCAATGTTCCTTCCCAAGACGATTAACGATAAGATTCTTCATAACTAAAACGCTTGCAAATGCCACACACGCCACGTAACAACACTTAGGCGTAAACGATAACGAAATTTTACAAGTAGTAAAGTGAATTACCTTGAGGTGTGGGGATTAGGTTAGGATACTTCTGCCTCATGTCCTCCTCGGCTTCCCACGTCATCTCCTCCCTGAGCTCGTTACGCCACAAGACTTTGACCAAGCCACGCCTCGTCCGCAGATGCTAACCTCGACGATCGACTATCGCTATGGGAATCTCCTCATACGATAACCCCACACCGACATCGTCAACGGTGTACCCTAGATGGATCCCCGATACATCTCTCAAAGATAGATACGTGAAAAACCGGACGCACCGCTTCCAGATCGGACGGCAGATTCAACTCATAGGCAACCTTGCCTACCTCGCGGACAACTGAAGCGCCCGATGTACCTAGGCCGAAGTTTCTCCTTCTTCCCGAATCTCATCACACCCTTCATGGGTGACACTTTAGGAAAACCCAATCATGAACCTCGAACTCAAGATGCCGACGACGATGATCCGCATACGACTTGCCGACTCGAGTATCAATAGCCGCTCTCGGATAAGCTTCACCTTATCCATCGCTCGTACCAAATCCGTCCCACTAGCCGCACTCGCCCACATCGAACCAACCTATAGGCGATCTGCACTTCCTCCCATACAAGGCCTCATAAGGCGCCATCTGAATACTGGAGTGGTAGCTATTATTATACGCGAACTCAACTAGAGGCAAATGATCCTCCCAACTACCACCGGTCAATAACAAAGCTCGCAAGATATCCTCAAGAGTCCGGATAGTGCGCCGCTCGTCCGCTCGCTCGTGGATGAAATGCGCATCGAGCTCACCGCCCCTAAACCCTCTCGAAGGACCTCCAAGTTAGCCAGAACCGGGCTCCACATGCGATATGATCGATGTAGGGACTCCGTGCGATCGACGATCTCTGATGTAAAGTTCGCATAATCCTCACCGAAAAAGTCGTCTGACGGGAAGAAAGTGGGCTGATTTCGTCACTGTCAACGATAACCCATATAGAATCATGTTCTCCGAGTGCGAGGTAATCCTGTGATGAAGTCCATGTTGATTACCTCCCACTTCCGTGTCGGGATCTCAATCGTCAGAATAAACCACCGTGCCTCGGTGCTCTACCTTCACCGCCGACAACACGGGCATTGAGCTACGAACTCGCAACGCCCCTCTTCAAGCCATCCCACCAATACACGATCTAAGGTCGTGGTACATCTTGGTCGACCGGATGGATAGAGTAACGCGCTACCGTGTGCTTCCCAAGAACTCGCCAAGTCCTGAAACATCCGAACACACACCGCCTCAAACCTTAGCACCCCATCATGTGCTACCTCAAAGGACCCTTGCCCTCACGAAGAGTCAGATCACGATATCGAATCAAAGATGGATCCTCGAATCGCCTCTTCACCTCCTCGACGATGGAAGACTGCAACCTCACGAACTCTAACCCCATCGCTATCGGAATCAATCAAACGGACACCAAGGCTCGCTAATCGATGCAAATCACGAACCATGTCCTCCTCTCTAGCCGCACATCCGATAGGCTCCCATCGACCCACGACTAAGGCATCCGCCACAACATGGCCTTCCCGTGGTACAGATATCAACATTGTAATCCTTAAGCAACTCTAACCACCGTCTCGTCGTAAGTTCACTCCTCTGGTCAAGATATACTCTGAGGCTCTTGTGGTCTGTAAAATATCCACGTGAACCCCATACAAATAGTGCCTCCAGATCTTGGCGTGAATCACACCGCCAACTCCAAATCACGCGGGTAGTTCCTCTCGTGTTTCTTCACCGCGGGATGCATATGCTATAACCTCGCCATGCTGCATCAACACACATCCCAACCCGATGCCCGACGATCACAATACACGACATAACCATCCGACCTCCGGAAGAGTAAGAACGGGCGGTCGTCGGTCTCTTTCAAAGAATCGAAACCCCGCCACAAGCATCACCATCAAACTTGGCCGCTTCGAAGTCACCTAGTCAATGGTGCGAGATAGAAGCAAACTTCTACGAACCGCCGATAATATCTGCAAGGCCCGAAATCGCGAACCTCTCGCGAGTAGTAGGTCAGGCCAAGTCCCGATCGCCGATCTTGGTCGTATCCACTCGAATGCCATCACCGGCTAATATGCCCAAGAAACGCCATCAAGTCAACCAAAACTCACATTTGGAAAACTTGGCGTAATCGCTGGTCTGGAGAATCACGACAGCCTCCGCGTTCGCATGCTCTCGCCCGAGCGAATAAACCAAGATATCATCAATGAACACTATCACAAACGTGTCCAAAATGGTTTGAACACTCGGTTCATCAAATCCATGAATACCGCCGAGCATTGGTCAACCCAAAAGACATGACACGAACTCATAATGCCCGTCACGTCCCGAATGCGATCTAGGGACATCCACCTCTCGACTGCACTGATGATAGCCCGAGTAGATCAATCTTGGAGAAGCATCTCGCACTCGCAACCGGTCGAACAAATCATCAATCACAGGAAGGGTATCTGTTCTTAATGGTCACCTTGTTCAGCTGTCTGTAATCAACACACATGCGCAGCGTCCCGTCCTTCTTCTTCACGAACAATACCGGCGCTCCCCAGGGAGAAACACTAGGCCTGATGAAGCCCTTCTCCAGCAAATCTCTAAGCTGATCCTTCAACTCTCTCAACTCGGCGGTGCCATTCGTATGGCGGAATGGAAATAGCCGAGTGTCCGCAATATGTCAATACAAAACTCAATCTCCTCTCGGGAGGATACCCGAGGTCATCCGAAACACGTGCGGGAACTCGGCCGACCATCGGAATCGATGAAAATCTGGTACCGCAGCCTTCGTGATCAAACACCCGAGCGAGATGGTAGATATACCCTTCGCACCATCTTCCTAGCCTTGAGGTAGGAAATAAACCTACCCTCGGCGATACCGTGCTCCTCCCACTCAACAACCGCCCTCAGAAACTGGAACTGCATACTCTCTCTCGCAGTCTACATTGGCGTAGCAAGAAGCTAGCCAATCCATCCCCATGATCACGTCGAAGTCAATCATCTCCAACTCTATCAAGTCGGCCAGGTCCGACGATCAGAATGGTCACAGACAAGCTCTATATACCCGCCGAGCTACCACCGAATCACCCATCGCGTAGCTACTCGAAAGGGTCTATGGACTCGTGCTCTATCCCTATCCTACTAGCAACAAGGAGATATATAGACAGAGTAGAACCCGGATCTATCAAAGCATACACATCAAACCAACCGATAAAGTACACGTGCGACATCGGTGAGGCCTCACGATCTCGGTGGACAAAGCATAAATGCGGTTCGAGGACCGCTAGAATCGGGACCCGAGCCACGACCGCCACGACCTTGACCCACGAGTACCACGCCCGGGCGAGTAATCGTAGGAGATGAAGAAGACCCGGCGAAAGAACACGTAGGTGACTTACCATCAAGATCGCCCTTGGTCGGACAGCCGCGATAGTGACCTGCCGCCACAATCAAACAAACTCCGTACCACAACTCCCGTGGGATCTACCGCATCGCCACACCGGCGGGTGGTCTCGACGCCGCATTTCCTGCCGCCTCGACGCTCAAGTCCTGGGCCCCGGTGCGCCGAATATCTGGTTGTCAGGCCGAGGACGCGCAGAGTGCTCGGGCTGGCCGTGGTGCAAATCTGATCTGCTGAGGCCGCCACCACGATAGCCACCAAAAGATCCTGCCTGGTCTTCTTCGCTGTCACAACCCGCGGTCTCTACGCTCCTCACATCCAAGAGCATGAGCCTGCATGCGGGTAATGTCCATACCCGGCTGGAGATAAACACATGCACATGACTCGGCCATATAGTCGTCTATCCCGGTGACATAGCGGTGCACCCTATCCTCCATATCTGCTACCAATGCTGGGACATATCGAGCCAATGAATCAAACTCGACATTGTACTCCACGACAAGGCCCTTCTCGCCTCGATGGTAAAAATCTATCAGCCCTCGCCCTCCGCATCTGTCGAGGCATGAAGTGAGTGATGAAAGCCTCTGAGAACTCATCCCAAGTAGCCGGGACGCGCTCTCCCGGATAACTCCCATGAATCAAACCAATCGATCGCGGTATCACGCGGCGACGCGAACAAAAGGTAACAGACTGTCTCCGAGGCCTTGATCACCCTCACGATTCTCAGAGCCGACGGATGAACTCCTCGCGGATCATCCTCCGCCTCGACCCATAATACTCGCGGCTACAACTGAAGAAATCTCGTAGTCTCAAACTATTCGCCTCGGGTGTACCACGGCGCGATCGAGCTGAGCTGAATCGCCGTGATCCAGCCTCTCCTCGTATCGGGCCACAACTTTAGCCAATAGTTGGGCCATCTCTTGTACCTAACTCCTCCGCCCGGTGTGCCGTGGGACGAGGTGTGGGTACTGTGGTCTCGCTGGGCCGGGTGTCATAGAACTCGCTGCCTCGGTATAGATCGGGCACGAGCCTCGTGACTGGGTGTCTCGCAGCGCCTCCTACGCTTTGCCCTTCAGGCCCGGTTGCCTTACGCGAGGCATAATCACATAGAAAGGAATACGTTAGAGGTCCAACCTATAACACGACTCTAAAGCACGATCTCGGAATGAGAAGAATGGAAACCAATCCTAAATATCCTATAGCCTCACGATTATTGGTATGGTGCACAACACACCGATAATCAAGACTCTACTAGATACGGTCAGAGACACTTTCCGAGGATTAATCGCTCGATACCACTTTTGTCACGACTGTTCGGCCCATGGATCGTGCCTTATCGGGCACCCAAGTAGTCATACATCGAGTAATCGGCGGAAATATAAAGCAAGACATGAAACAGATTTATAAAATAAGACATACGCTTTATGTGAGAAAACATCGCTTTCGATATATATATAAACATGGTTTAGCGCTACATCCGACAATCGCATAACATGACTACAGCACCTCTAAGGAAATATACAACTATGGCGGGACAGGCCCCGCCATACCCCGATCAGACAAAACTATCTACAACAGGAGATCATACCAAAGTAGAGCCTCCGGAAAGATGGAGCTCCCGACACCAACGTAGAGATCCTAGGAAAGTGGATCTAGCACTGCTGCCTCTTACCGGCATGAACGCAGCCCCCCGAAGGAGGTCAGTACAACAGGTACTAAGTATATGAAACTGTAAAAAAAATACTTAAATGAAACATATCATTTTAAAAACAGTTTTGCAAGTATGTATGAAACAACTAAGGAAACCGCACATAGTGCCACATCACAAACAAGAGCGTGATAGGTAAATCAGAATGTGTCTTTTCTAGGCTGCGAATGATCAGCAGGCCAATTGCCCGTAGTATCACCATGCAAGCCTAATCTGGACTTAGTAGTCCGCATAGGCCAATCACATAGGCCCGCGTAGGGTATATAACCCCGCGTCGAGGTAGCTACCCTCGGCATCGCCTGGACTCGTCGTCCGCATGGCCACATGACCGCATGAGGTATAACCCCGCACACTAACACGGAACTCCCGTAGCTCGCATAGGTCCTTGGACCCGCATGAGGTATTCTCGAATCATGGTCCCGCATCACTGAGTCTACCCCGTCGGAGGCGTTAACCCCGATAATATGTCAAGAGGTGAGTGATGTTACACTAACCTAACTTATCGTTAACAACATAAGCACAACAAGAATACTCTTTTACACAAACGTTACAAGACACTAACACACATAGCATCATATCATGTCTACTTATCAAACCATCTTATTATTCTTTTCACAATTCAATATAAGTCCATTATAAACACATAGGCAAACTGTTTCTTTTATCAATCTTAAGTGGTTATACTTAACTTCCCATAAAGCTAGTATAACTCTTAAGCTTTTGTTTAAAACCAATTAGTTCTCTTACATTAAAAATGATTCAAGATTCTTTTGAAATGCTTTCGGATCTTTATTATTCGGGCTTAAGCGCAGGCATCGCCGTAAGTGTTATTCGGGCTTAAGCCAGGCATTGCCGTAAGTATTATTCGAGCTTAAGTCAAAGACATTGCCGTAGTTATATTCGCTTAACACATGTACGCTCACCGCATCGTATATATTGTAAAATATCATGCTTTAGGAAGAATCACATACCTTCTCAAATAAAACCACCGCCAAGTCAATATGTCGCGCAGAGAGTCACCATAATAGTCACGCACATCTATCAAAGACTACTCAAGGTCATTCTAAACAGAGGGTTCACAATTCTATGGAAAGTTGGGCGACTTCCCTACCCGTGAGCTATATAAGTTCATCGTGAAAACAAATTCTATGTAAGACAGTTTGATTATTCTTCTTTAAACCCTTCATCGTGGTAATAGCTCAATTCTATTCTCGTGATATTCTTCTAAGTATTTAATACTTATTCTAATACTACAACAGAAGTATTCTCTAATTCAAAAGAGGGTTAGGATTTGTTACCTCGGTAAGCCCAATAATATCCTAGATAAAGTCGCACCGAGCAAGGTTTAGCTCCTAAGTTATGCGCTCAGAGCTCCAAGAAACCTTAGAAGTTCTTCACAACTTCTACTAAGTACTAAGGGATTTGGGCTAGGTATTTTGGGCATTATAACAATACTAGAAGACAACTTTTCTACCAAGGGAGGTAGATTTTTGGCTAGGCTAGGGGCCTCGCCAAACTACTAGGCTATGGGGGTATTCGCCAAGGGCCTTCACAAGGAGGGGAGGTGTTGGACTAAAAGGCTACAAAGGGAGAGGAGAGGATTTTCAAGACTTGGAAAAATTTGTGGATGAAGAACTCTTCATCTCTGGGGTATTTATAGGTCAAGAAGTGGCCAACCAATGGCCAAGATTAAGACAAGTGCAAGGCAAGTGTAGGGTGAGGATTAACTATACACAAATATCCTACCAACTCCTTGACTTGTGCACAAGGCACAAAAAACGTGCTCACCATTGTCCAAATCGTCCAAATGGACGATTTCAAGTCCATCAATTGGAGGGTGACAAGTGTCGCCCTCCCGTTGGTCCAAAATGTTTCGTCTCTCGGAAAAATCCGCAAAAATTAGAAATGGCATAGCCGAAATTTACCCTACGAAAGCTGTGGAAACGTTTCGTCGGAAAACTATTCGTTTTGTGAGTTGTGCCAAAAAAAAACGTTTTGCCTAAACTTTAAGGCTAGACTTTTTGTACGTATTCCCTTACGTACATACTCTGGAAATACGGGGTATAACAATTAGGACACTTGATTTATTGCAATAAAAATACTGCAATTAATCTCCATTTAATGGTCTGCGAAATTAGTGAGATTCTGAGTCAGGGTTCTTTATTATCCTAAAGGGAAGGGGTTAGGCATCCTTTAAGATCCGCTAACTTGCGGTTATTCGTTCAAACCTATGTTAATTATTTATTGTCTTTATTATTCTACGTATTCTAAGCATTTTTCATAATTTATAATTAAAATAAAATACAATACAAAAATAATAAACCAAAATTAAATGCGACATAAAATAAAACTTCGGGACATCTTTTAGCCCTTTTTAGGCCTTCTGCACAAGATGATCTCCGGGTACCTGCATAAACACTTAGTAAAAGTGTTAGTAATAGAATGAATAATTTTAAAGCAAGGACAAGAATTAATAAGTAAAGCCAAAAATAAATAAATCCGTCTTTTGCACAGGGGAGGCCTTGGAAATCAGACGGAGATTCATTCATCGGCCAATATTGTTAAAAGCAATAAAATAAATAAAACCTCCGAATCCGCGCCAAAACAATAATAGTTTTAAACACGGAGGGCTCAGATATAAAAATATATAAAGTGGGACAGCCTAAACAAGTGCGGCTGCGAGAATTTGCCCTGCCAGCGCATGTTGGTTATCCGGTCTATGTGGAAGAAATCATCCTTGCCCAGAAAGCTTCATTTATTTTATTTTCCGTCTTTGCAACTGTGGAGGCCTCAAAAATCGACGGATAACTTTTTCATCGGCCAAACAAGTGTAGCATCTTGTTCAAATCAGTAAAATACCAACAGTGTAGTATTTGTTCTAAATCAGTAAACCCAAATATTCAAGTGCAACCATAGGTTCAAAATCAGCTTATATTCCCTAAGTATGACGATCAGTTCATCCAAAATACCAGAAATATCAAAACCAGTGGCAACATAACCCAACATATGAGCAGCAAAGTGACCGTAATTAGTAGCAAAGTAGCCCAAACTTAGCATTCATTTTAACCACAAATTTCAGCAATGATTTAACCAAAATACCCCAAGATTTCAGCCATCAAATACTCATAGAAAATGCTCCAGTAAGGTCACAAAATAGTCCACATTTTGGCTTCTAAACAACAATAAATGAATATCAAAGAATGATAATTTCTCAAGAGGACAACATTAATCACAAACCTAAGAGGTCCGCGACATAGTTTTCGCCGAAAAGATAGGAACTTCACCGGTGGTTTTTTTTTTCTTTTAATCAGCAAGCTGAAGTCAGTCCACAAACAAAAACAACCAACAAATATAGAAAATCAGAAAATCATTCCGTTCCAAAGGTCGCCGGAGTCTTAAAACTCCGGCAAGACAATCATGAAATCAGAGAAGTAAAACAGTCCAACAGTCAACAAACACACAACAACATAATAGCAACAGAAAAAAAATAAAGATCCAAACAGTAGCGTCGCCATCGCCGGAGTTGAAAATCAGCGGCAAGATATGAACAAAATCATAAAATCGTACCACCAGTTAACGCATCTAACAAAATGCCGAAAAATAAGTGTCAACAAGGTCACCGGAGTTTATAAAAACCTCCGACCAGCTATCAAAATCGAAAAATCAATCCGGTTAATCGAAACCAACAACAGATACCAAAAGATAAAACCAACAGGGGTCGCCGGATTTTAAAACTCCGGCGAGATACAAAATTTCCAAACCAGTCCCACCAAACCACAATAGGTATAATAGAAGCAAAAAAAGGAAAACCAAACAACGCCTCCGCCAGTCGCGGTGGTCAGCTCCGGCGAGGCAGAGGCGATGCAACGTGAAAGGGTTTACGGGGTGACGGTGATGGGACAGTGGGGGTTCGACGGGATGGAGTTGACGGGAATGGGGAGAGGAGGCGTGGGTCAAGTAGGGTCGGGAGAGGCGGAGTGAGGAGAGGCGAGGGTTCGCCGCGAGTTGTGGTGTGTGGAGGTAGACGGGGTGAGAGGGGTCGGGCAGAGGAGATGGTCTTTGAGAAGTGTGCGGTGAGGTTAGGCGGTGGGAGTTCGATGGTTATTTTTTAAAAAAAAATGAAGGCCTGCTGAGCCTTTTAAAATGATAGAGAGGTGAAAGAGGGGATACGGGTGAAGTGGGGTAGGGAGAGAGGTGGCGCCACTCTTTTTAAAATGGGGGGGTAAGGTTTTATTTATAGTGTAGAATTAGGGTTTGGTATTTGGGGGGGGGGGGGGGAAATTAAAATTGGGGTTTTAAATTTATGGGGGGGAAATAAAAGATTTTTTGGATGAAATAAAAAATGGTGTTGGATTGGACTGATTCATATTGTGTCTTGGACTGGACTGGTTTGACAAAATGCAAGACGAGTTAATTATTTAACAGAAAAATTATTTAAAAAGATGCAAAATTATTAAAATGCAAATGCCGACGCAATAATGATAAAAATGCAATATTTAATGCCTAATTACAAGTAAAAACGCAGTGCCAATTGATTATTTAAAGAGTTGCAAACATAATAATAATAGAAACATAATATTAACAAAGACATAATGCTTAATTTAAAATAAAAATATGCAATGTCATTTTTGTGAAGAAATAAACATAGAATATTATGAGAAAAATATGCAAAATAACGATTAAAATGCGGTGTGCTAAAACACATAAAATTGCAACAACTATACGAAAAACGGGTCAAAATTGACTGTCAACAGGCCCACCCTAGGAATTTTATGTTTTGCGGGGCCCACGAGGGTTACGGAATTTTATGGACGAATGGGAGGGCGACAAGTGGCACCCCCCCTCCACATAGGCTTGTGCGAATTGGGACAAGGGTAGAATGGTCATTGACCATTATGGATGAACAAGTCTTGCTAGCTTGAGAAAATTGACCAAGTCAACTTGCCACTTGGATAAATATTAATTACTCTTCATCCTAGCCACACATATGTGATTATCTTGACACTCCATTGTGTTATATATACCACACTAGTAGCAAGACTTAGCTCCAACACTTAGAAAAAATTTCGAGACCTTGTTCTTCATTAGAGAGGCTATCGGGTTTGAACAATTTCCCACACAAAAATTTTGTAAGTGTGGTCCATTATTCACAAGACTTTAACCCAAGGTCCCTAAGGGTATTATAAGGATATCTCAATAGAAAGATCTCGGAAAAACGACGTTTTCACGTTAGTCGCAAGGTGAAAACCTAAGTCGTCTTCACAAGTTTGGATTGGAAATGGAAGAGAAGTTGGTTGTGAACTTCTAAAGGCTTCAAATAGCGGATTGGGGCGTAAAGGGAAGGAGCTAAGAATTGCTAAGGAGCGACTTTGAATCTTGGAATTTATAAGGGCTTATAAAGGTATCAATCTTGTCGTTTTAGTAATTAAGATTATTTATTGTTGTAGCTATGGATATTAGCAAGCATGAGATGTATATATTATGAAGTTTATAAGTATTATGGATATTGGAACCCTAATCCGAAACTAGCATGTTTAGCCCTTGAGATTATAATTCAATTTGGTTATTAGTTTAGTCGTCGCATGTTGTATAAAGAAGAAAATTATAGTTGTTAAAGTTGTTTATGACTATATAACATGTTAGACCTAAGAACTTGGATTGAAAAAGAATTGTAAAGGACTTTTGTTTTTGTACAAGTTAGCCGAGAATGGCCTTGAATATGGAACTAGTTGGTATTAATTGTGGGGCGGAATTTTACACGTATTGTAAGACGTGTAATCCCCTTTGATTGGTTGATGTATTGAGCCTTAAATGTGGCATGTTGGTTATTGATTATCGGGCCTTGAAAAAGGTGGAAAAGTATGTAGAAACAACGGAGGTGCTGCCCAATTTTCCGTAGAATAAGAGACCGTATACTTAGTATTATTCTACGTTAGAAACTAGAAGTTGATAGTCGTGTTGTGGCCTTTATAGGTTGACAATTCTACGTGCGGAGTATTCGACTTAGCTTGTGGATTAAGCCAAAAAGGTATGTGAACCATCTCCTCTTCTTCTAGCATGATTCCTTATGATAAAGAAAGTAAGTCCTACTCCTTAAATGATCCATTCCTTGGTTGTACTTGGATTGCCTAATATAGAATTTGTTCTATATACTTCCTTGATTGTACTTTGATGTTTAAATTGTAAGTTGTTATAATCCATTTCCTTAATGACGTTTGGATTCTCAAAGCTGAAAGTATTTTACCTAAAGTACATAGAGTCTTGAAAAGGAAGTGGTTTCCAAATCTTTTGGCTAGTGCCTTAGTTCCAAAACCTAAAGGTTGTTATAACGACTTTAGGGGAGTCAAATGAGTGATTTACTTAATTGATTTAAAAGAGGAGAAATGACATGACTTAAAGAGAAGTAACTTGTCTTAAAGGTGTGAGTTACTTGAGATTTAAAGGTAGAAAAAACTTGATTTCTAAAGTTAAGAAACTTGATTTCTAAATATTAAGAGACTTGAAGTATTTTGAAAGTTAAGAAACTTGATTTCTAACGATTAAGAGACTTGAAGTATTTTGAAAGTTAAGAAACTTGATTTGAAAGTATGTGATACTTGGTTTTAAAAGTATAAGTCTCTTGGATATAAAAATAATGAATTTGTCTAAAACCATAAAGGGTTATAACGGCTTTAAGGGAAGTTAGTTATAACGGATTTATGGAAGGTTAAGAAAATTGTCTATTTTGATTCATAGGCATGAGTTGCCTAGGTTGTGAAATTTAAAGTTACTTAGTTTCAAAGCCTTGAAATGAATTTCTAAAGGTGTAGTAACTTATTTTGAAAAATAGACATGTCTTGATACTACGGGTGTTAGTATCTTGGGGCTTTGTATAAAAATGAGTCTTTTGAAAAGAATGGATGTACGTAGTACTTTGTCTTGTCAAATGAGAATTATTCTATTTGTGCCTTGATAGTACTTTGGCTTGTTAAATGAGAATTATTCTATTTGTGCCTTGATGTACTTTGGCTTGTTAAATGAGAATTATTCTAATTGTGCCTTGATAGTACTTTGGCTTGCTTAAATAAGGACTTTCTCTTGGTATATGTAAAAAAGAAGGCATGGTAATTGTCTTGGTATATGTGAAAAGAAGGCATGGTAATTGTCTTGGGATATGTAAAAAGAAGGCATGTTAATTGTCTTGGTTTATGTAAAAAGAAAGCATGGTATTGTCTTGGTTTATGTAAAAAGGAAAGAAATGGTATTGTCTTGGTTTGCTTGCATATGGGTTGCTCATATAGACATTTGTGCAAGTGTCATATTTCCACATCTCCGCGTCCCTCCATAAAGGGTCGGCAACTTGTTTCAAGGATATCACGGGTAGCTCCCACGGGCGAGTGGTACACACTCGCAGCCGGTGATTTGACTCGGGCGGGTTAAATTCCCCGGATATATGTAAGCCATGGATTAGCTATCCGTGATGCGAGTATCGTGTACCGATGACTCATTGCGGGTCCACATGACCTATGCGGGTGAAATAGTCCTATGATAGGTTGCATTATAACACAGAGGGTCGTTGACCCTGGCACTGGCAAGGCCTTCATGTTTTGAAATGGTAGTGATTTCATTAATGAAAGGGTGCAGTGTGTGTATGACTTAAATTGGAACAGTTAATCTCATTGTTAAAGGAATAACTTAAAAAGATAAAAAGGATTGCATTGCTCTCATGATTGCACGGTTCAGTGTGCTTATTGATGTTATATTATATCACGGACTTCCGGCAGTGAGGAAGGATTTCACGGGCATGATTGATGTTATGGGCGTGAGACCCATGGTTATATTTGAGTAATGACTTTGAGGGCATGCGTTCCTAATTTGACATGACTGTTTATGTATCAGATCGTAGTTTGGCTATCATACATGTCTCCTGTTTTATATGTGAACTGTTTGATCTCCTTTACAGTACTTACTGTTTCACATACTTGGTACATTCTTCGTACTGACCTCCTTCGGGGGGCTGCGTTCATGTCGCAGGTTTAGGTACGCAGTTTGGTAATCTGCAGGTGTAGGACCCTGCTCAGAGTTTTTGGATAGCTCCATCTGTTCAGGATTTTATCATTTTGGTATAGATCCTTCAAGATGTGCTTTTGTACGCTTATAGGTACGATGGCCTTGTCCCGTCATAGTTCAGTAAAACTCTTAGAGGTCTGTATTCATATGTGGGATTGGACTCGTGTATAGTGTAGTGCCTTTTTATTATGGCAGCCTTGTCTGCTTTGCCCTTGTATGTTCATTGGTTTAAAAAAACGAGGTGTTATTTAGTTCTGCGATTTACTTGTGTCAGTCAGGTAGAAGGGTGCCTGTGTAGGGCACCCACGCCCGGGTTCGGAGTGACAGAGTGGTATCGAGCGATCGATCCTGAATGTCTACAGACCGTGTCTAGTAGTGTCTTGATTATCGGTGTGTTGCGCGCCACACCCATAAACAGGAGGCTACAAGACATTTAGGAGTTGGTTTCTATTCTTCTCACTCTAAGATCGTGCCATAGAGCTGTGTTATTAAGATAATTCCTCTCTGACGTATTATTGTGTTACAGCTATGCCTCCAAGGAGGGAAACAGTCGCTCAGAAGGGCCAAACAGTAGCAGGAGCTACCAGTCAGACTCAGAGAGTTGATAGGGCTCATGCCCAGGGTATACCGGATATTGTGCCGCATTCGGCGAGTTCTTCTGCGCCAGGTTTTGAGGCCCCAGCACCAGAGCCTCCGCTTTCGGCTAGGGGAAGACTATAGGTCATAAGGAAAGCATTTATGTTATTGACCAAGATAGCGGTGCTCAGTTTCATCGCCAGGAGGTTATTCGGCAAGATGCATGTGTGTACAGAGGGTAGAGGGCCAACACGGAAATCAGCGTAAGAGGGCTAGACCGGTTGGTTATCCCGGTAAGTGTTTGGACGAGCAATCTTAGCAGTGAGTGAGATATTCGTCCCAGCCTACCCAGTACATACCCCGCAGATCACAGGTGGGATATTAGACCTCACAAGGTATTTAGGAGCCGGTCCGAGCTCCAGGGGTCTAGGTTCTCAGAGGAGCAGAGGATTTTCTCAGTCGAGGCCACCTATTCCTCAGTGTTTCCGATGTAGTAAGTGTCATATGGGGAAATGTCATTATGACACAGGTGTTTGTTTTTATTGTGGCCGTCCGGGCCATATACTGAGGGTATGTCCTTTTAGAAAGAGCACCAGTGAGGTGGCTCAGCCTATGAGGCCGGTGGTTGGTTCCCTTTCCTCCACAGATGTGCGCTCCCTAAGGCAGGGTGTGCAGATGTCAGTCAGCCGTGGTAGAGGTCAGGGTGGAGTTTATAGTTTTGGCGGTCCTTCGAACCGCATAGATGACGTGACTACTGGGCAGGATCAAGAGGCAACATCGCATGGGGTTACAGGTATATTTCGATACTTTTGAATCATACGTGCATTGATAGATTCAGTTTTCGCCCTAGCCTATATGTTTTCCCTTTGTTGCTAGCAGTTGTAAAGTGATAGTACCCCAGAGGTAGGGATACTTTGATTAGTAAAGTGAAAAAGTGAAGAATGTTGACAAGAATGATAAAGTGAACTGAGACTATAGTTGTGTAGGGTTCACAAGTTGTAATTACCCCATAAAGTGTAAGACCGATAGGGAAGGATGTACAGTAGAAATACTTTGGCCTATGTGACGAACCTCTAGTGAATAGGGGGATAGGGTGAGAAGTACCCTGAGATAAGAGAAAAATTTATTTCAGACTAAGAATGAGTAGTTAAGTGTGACGATGGGTCGGGTTATGGACTTATTTCGGGTCAGCCAGTAGTATGGAATGGGGTGATGTCAGTTGGATATGGTCCCGCTATGTGATAGGGTCACGAGGATACAAGGCCCAAGTCTAGTTAATCGTTGTACGAGTTCGTGGACGCGTTCCACCGAAACCAGGCCGCGAGGGCCGAGAAGAGCCTTAGCGGAAATTCAAGTAGCATAATGGCCAAGTTTAGATAGTAACTCCGAGGATTGGAGAACGGAAACAATATTTGAAATGTGGTACGTATACTAAATAAGTTTGGAAGTACGAGAAAGTATGGCAAGTAAGAATAGGAAGGAACAAGGGTTAAAAGAACTATAGTGATTATGGTTATGAGTAATGTAGGTGGGTAAAGAGAATCCTTTTAGGCCATGAGTGGAGGTTAATTATGATGATACACACGCCTTAGGTTGTTAACACCTTGTCCATGTGTGCTCGGGTTTGAGATGTTACTAGTATTAGAGTTTACAGGTTGGTAAACTAAGCTAGGCGAGTTATAGGTTCATGTCCCAACTAGTGTGGTGACTAAGTGAGTCAGAGAAGGGGGAGTAACACGGGGGAACATGTCAGTTATCTGAGTGGGAGTCCGACTGAAGGATTCAGATAGTGTTAGTCCCATGACTTATATTACGACAGGGCCATCCCTAGTACGGGAAAAAGAAAGGAACCTCTAAGGATCCCGTGTTTGATATGACTGTAACCTTCGAGTTTTGTGAGAAGGGACCGCGGACGGAAGGTCCATTGATATGTTTACGTATGTTATGTGGTAGCCATGTGTGGCATCGTTGGTCTTGTGGAGTATTGATTGATAGGCATAGTAAAGAGACTATGCCGGAGTTTGTATAACTTGACAACCGACTAAGAACATTCGGTCGAATGTTTCTGAAGCGAAGAATGTTACACCCGTAAGTCCGTGACATGTATAAGAGAATGGATGCGAGAGCACAAGACTTGAAAATCGTACGAAAGGAAGAATTGTTTTTCCGACGAAAATCTTCCGAACGTCGGAAAGGAAAAAGGTTTGTTGATGAGAATTAGATTCTCAAAATGCATTAATTGAGGATTATGGAATGTATTAACATTATGGAAATTTATTTTTACGGATTTGGTCACGTGGGGCCCACCCGAGGAATTTTACGTTTTGCGGGGCCCACGAGTGTTACGGAATTTTATGGACGAATGGGAGGGCGACAAGTGGCACCCCACATAGACTTGTGCGACTGGGACAAGGGTAGAATGGTCATTGACCATTATGGATGAACAAGTCGTGCTAGCTTGAGAAAATTGACCAAGTCAACTTGCCACTTGGATAAATATTAATTACTCTTCATCCTAGCCACACATATGTGATATCTTGACCCTCCATTGTGTTATATATACCACACTAGTAGCAAGACTTATCTCCAACACTTAGAAAAAAATTCGAGACTTTGTTCTTCATTAGAGAGGCTCTCGGGTTTGAACAATTTCCCACACAAAATTTTTGTAAGTGTGGTTCATTTTTCACAAGACTTTAACCCAAGATCCCTAAGGGTATTATAAGGATATCTCAATAGAAAGATCTCGGAAAAATGACGTTTTCACGTTAGTCGCAAGGCGAAAACCTAAGTCGTTTTCACAAGTTTGGATTGGAAATGGAAGAGAAGTTGGTTGTGAACTTCTAAAGGCTTCAAATAGCGGATTGGGGCATAAAGGGAAGGAGCTAAAAATTGCTAAGGAGCGACTTTGAATCTTGGAATTTATAAGGGCTTATAAAGGTATCAATCTTGTCGTTTTAGTAATTAAGATTACTTATTGTTGTAGCTATGGATATTAGCAAGCATGAGATGTATATATTATGAAGTTGATAAGTATTATGGATATTGGAACCCTAATCCGAAACTAGCATGTTTAGCCCTTGAGATTACAATTCAATTTGGTTATTAGTTTAGTCGTCGCATGTTGTATAAAGAAGGAAACTATAGTTGTTAAAATTGTTTATGACTATATAACATGTTAGACCTAAGAACTTTGATTGAAAAAGAATTGGAAAGGACTTTTGTTGTTGTACAAGTTAGCCGAGAATGGCCTTGAATATGGAACTAGTTGGTATTAATTGTGGGGCAGAATTTTACACGTATTGTAAGGCGTGTAATCCCCTTTGATTGGTTGATGTATTGAGCCTTAAATGTGGCTTGTTGGTTATTGATTACCGGGCCTTGAAAAAGGTGGAAAAGTATGTAGAAACAAAGGTGGTGCTGCCCAATTTTCCGTAGAATAAGAGACCGTATACTTAGTATTATTCTACATTAGAAACTAGAAGTTGATAGTCATGTTGTGGCCTTTATATGTTGACAATTCTGCGTGCGGCGTATTCGACTTAGCTTGTCGATTAAGCCAAAAAGGTATGTGAACCATCTCCTCTTCTTCTAGCATGATTCCTTATGATAAAGAAAGTAAGTCTTACTCCTTAAATGATCCATTCCTTGGTTGTACTTGGATTGCCTAATATAGAATTTGTTCTATATACTTACTTGATTGTACTTTGATGTTTAAATTGTATGTTGTTATAATCCATTTCCTTAATGACGTTTGGATTCTCAAAGGTGAAAGTATTTTACTTAAAGTACATAGAGTCTTGAAAAGGAAGTGGTTTCCAAATCTTTTGGCTAGTGCCTTAGTTCCAAAACCTAAAGGTTGTTATAACGACTTTAGGGGAGTCAAAGGAGTGATTTACTTAATTAATTTAAAAAAGGAGAAATGACATGACTTAAAGAGAAGTAACTTGTTTTAAAGGTGTGAGTTACTTGAGATTTAAAGGTA
Organism: Przewalskia tangutica; assembly: GCA_029844215.1. Taxonomy (NCBI): domain Eukaryota; kingdom Viridiplantae; phylum Streptophyta; class Magnoliopsida; order Solanales; family Solanaceae; genus Przewalskia; species Przewalskia tangutica. Next base: position 301,831 of record JAQGDG010000098.1, read on the forward strand.
GAAGAAACTTGATTTCTAAAGTTAAGAAACTTGATTTCTAAAGATTAAGAGACTTGAAGTATTTTGAAAGTTAAGAAACTTGATTTCTAAAGATTAAGAGACTTGAAGTATTTTGAAAGTTAAGAAACTTGATTTGAAAGTATGTGATACTTGGTTTTAATAGTATAAGTCTCTTGGATATAAAAAGAATGAATATGTCTAAAACCATAAAGGGTTATAACGGCTTTATGGGAAGTTAGTTATAACGGCTTTATGGAAGGTTAAAAAAATTGTCTATTTTGATTCATAGGCATGAGTTGCCTAGGTTGTGAAATTTAAAGTTACTTAGTTTCAAAGCCTTGAAATGAATTTCTAAAGGTGTAGTAACTTATTTTGAAAAATAGACATGCCTTGATACTACGGGTGTTAGTATCTTGGGGCTTTGTATAAAAATGAGTCTTTTGAAAAGAATGGACGTACGTATTACTTTGGCTTGTCAAATGAGAATTATTCTATTTGTGCCTAGATAGTACTTTGACTTGTTAAATGAGAATTATTCTATTTGTGCCTTGATAGTACTTTGGCTTGTTAAATGAGAATTATTCTAATTGTGCTTGATAGTACTTTGGCTTTCTTATATAAGGACTTTCTCTTGGTATATGTAAAAAAATAAGGCATGGTAATTGTCTTGGTATATGTGAAAAGAAGGCATGGTAATTGTCTTGGGATATGTAAAAAGAAGGCATGGTAATTGTCTTGGTTTATGTAAAATGAAGGCATGGTATTGTCTTGGTTTATGTAAAAAAGAAAGGCATGGTATTGTCTTGGTTTGCTTGCATATGGGTTGCTCATATAGACATTCGTGCAAGTGTCATATTTCCACATCTCCGAGTCCCTCCATAAAGGGACGACAACTTGTTTCAAGGATACCATGGGGGTGAGTGGTACACATTCACGGCGGGTCGGTATTTGACTCGGGCGGGTTAAATTCCCGGGATATATATAAGCCATGGATTAGCTATCCGTGATGCGAGTATCGTGTACCGATGACTCATTGCGGGTCGACATGACCTATGCGGGTGAAATAGTCCCTTGCTGGTGAAATAGTCCTATGATAGGTTACATTATAACACAGAGGGTGGTTGACCCTGACTGTTACACCCCGTATTTGCAGGACATGTTTTAAGAACGTGCGTAAGAGCTCACAAGTGTTAAGATTTGAGACTTGTAAAAATTTATCGGAATTATGGAAATTGTCAGAAAACGTAATATTGTGATGAATGGGAGGGCGACACGTGTCACCCCCCCCCCCCTTAGTGATGCCTTGGACGATTTGTGCAAGGGCAATAGGGTCATTGGACCCTTGTTAGCAAGACAAGTCTTGCAACTTGAAGCTTGAGAGAATTGACTTGGTCAAAGGACCCACATTAGTCTTGATATTTAACAAGAGCTCATCCAAACCACCCATTTGTTTATATCATGACCCTCCATTACACTATATAATACTAGTAGTGAAAGACAAGCTTAACACTTAGCCAAATTTTCACAAAAATTTGAAGAACACTCACAAGGGCTCTCGGGTTTGGCTAGCTCTCTCTACAAAAAAAATTTGTTTGTTGTCCATTAAGCTCCCCACTTTAAACCAAGGTTCTTGAGTGTATTGTAAACATATCTCAATACAAAAAAATCTTGGAAAAAGATAGTTTACGGGTTAGTCGCAAAACGAAAACCTAGTTGTCTTTCTAGGTTTTGTTTGGAGATTTGAAGGAAATTTGTTGGTGTTGTTCTAAGGGTCTCAACTAGCGGATTGAAGCGTCTTGAAGAGGCTCTAAGTTGCTAAGGAGCGACTTCGGATTTGGAGTTGGATTGAGATTCGTTGAGGTATAATCTTGTCTCTTAATAGTGTTACAAGATTATATATATATTGTTGTTGTTAGCATTACATGTTGCTAGCATGAAGTTGACATGTTGAAGTTTATAAGTATTATGGATTGCTTGTAGCCTTAGAATCCGAAATGTAATGTAAGCCATGTGAAGTTGGATTACAAATTGATCGTTTATTAGAATCGTCGCATGTTAATTACTTGGAGATTATAGTAGTTATAATCAATTGCGACTTGAGATCATTTTATACTAACAACTTGGATTGAAATGGAAATTGGATAAGAATTGGTGTTATGGTACTCAATGTGGCCGAATTGGACATATAGTTTGTATTAGTTTGATATCTATTGTGGGGCGGAATTTTACACGTCTAGTAGGCGTGTAATCCCCTATTGTTAATTGCATTGTTTGGGCCTTAAAAGTGGCGTGTTTGGTTATTGTATTCGGCCTTGAAAAAGGTGGCAAAGTAAGTAGAAACAAAGGAGGTGCTGTCCGATTTTCCGTAGAATTTAGCGACTAGGCACTTATAATATTCTACGTTTGAAGTAAGAGATTAATGGACGTATTGTGGCCATTATAGGATGAAGTACTAAGTATAGCGTATCCTACTTGAAGGATGGTATAGCTATCAAGGTTGAAGTACTTTGGAGCATTTTACTACTTGTCGATAATCGTCGCGAGGTATGTGAACCTTTTCCTTCCTTTGGCATGATTCTATGTATGAAATATACCTGTGGTATCATTTCATGTTTCCTTCTACTCTTAGAAGTTAAGAGGTAGTTGTGTGATTTACTCTATGTAGAACTTCTCCTATCTTTTGAGCATAACTAGTTGCACGTATGTAGTACGGTAGACGTACAACACCTTGATATCCTTTACTAGTTTTATGAATAGCCAAGTCGGGTGAGTTAGGAGATTAACTCACTTCTTTGAAAGAATAAAGGATGTCTTAAGTTTTATTAAGTTAAGGGACTTGAAGATTTTTTTAAAGTATGTGATACTTGTTCCGTTTTAACGTATAAGTCCCTTGGCTAGGAAATTATATTTTTGGCTAAGGTATAAAGTGAATAAAACGACTTTATGGGAAGTTGGTTATATTTGCTTTATGGAAAGATAAATGACTTGATTTTAGTGAAAAGGCAACTTGATTTTAAGGCATCAATTGCCTAAGGTTTTATAATAAAAGGAGTCACTTGAATTCTAAAGGTTAAGAGACTAATTGTATTTTTGAAAGTTAAGAGAATTGATTTGAAAGTATATAATACTTGGTTTCAAAAAGTAGAAGTCTCTTGGTTATAAAAAGGAATGAGTTGGTCTAAAACCATAAAGGGTTATAACGGCTTTATGGGAAGTTGGTTATAACTGTCACGACCCGAACCTGGGCCCGTGACTGGTGCCTTACCCCGGGCACCCAAGTAGCCATACATCATTAGAGTAATCAGCGGAACATAAAACACATACACGAAACCAATAATGTACGTAAACAAGAATTGAGAAAACTTGCCTTACTACGGCTATATATAAATAACAACTCTTACAAATGAAGCTTTAATCCTTTTACAAACCCTGCCACAACAAGACTACATGCACTTACGAATGATATGACAACAACGACGGACGGGCCTGCCATACCCCGAATGTAAGCACCTACAACAGGGGACTATACCAAGACAAGCCTCCGAGAAACGAGCTTTCCAAACGTCAAGTGTGACCAAGAGCGAGGATCAACGATCGTGTACCTTTACCGCGCATGAACGCAGCCCCCAAGGAGGTCGATAACAGTACCGAGTATGCGAATCGAAAATATCAAATGAAATCATAGTAGTCTATATAAAGCGAGACATGTATGATAACCAAACTACAGTTCACAAATAGCGATCATATCAATCCATGGACTCACGCCCTCGAAGTCATCACTCAAATACATAAATATGGGTCTCACGCCCACAACATCAATCATGCCCGTGGAATACCTTCCCCACTGCCGGCAGTCTATGATATATAAAAGCACCAAGAGATACACATGAACACCAGGTCCCACCTGTGTCATAATAAAATCGTACGGGGTAAGTATGAAGGCATAGCCGACTACTAAAACCCACCGTACCAACAAGGTTGTCACGACCCGAACCTGGGCCCGTGACTGGTGCCTTACCCCGGGCACCCTAGTGATACAACATCAGAGTAATCAGCGGAACATAAGACACAATATGAAATAATGCAAAGGAAACACATGCTTCTGAAGAAAAGTTGCCTTTCGGCATATATATAAATAACAACTCTTTCAAAATGAACAGTTTAATCCTTTTTACAAACCCCTCGCCACAACAAGATTTCATGCACTTACGAATGATATGACAACAACGACGGACAGGTTCGCCATACCCTCGAATGTAAGCACCTACAACAACAGGGACTAAACCAAGATAAGCCTCCGAGAAACGGAGCTTTCCCAAACGCTGAATCAGACCCTAAGAGCGAGGATCAACGATCGTGTACCTTTACCGCAGATGAACGCACTTCAGGAGGTCAAGATAACAGTACCGAGTATGAAACGAAAATAACATCAGAATGAAATCATAGTAGTCTATATAAAGCAGAGACATGTATGATAACCAAACTACGATTCACAATAAATCAAGAATATGTCAAGTCGGGGACTCACGCCTCAAAGTCATCACAATAAAACCGCACAGTAAGTACGAAGGCATAGCCGACTACTAAGACCCACGCACAAAAATGCCATAAATCGTATCACGAGGTCTTTCTAGACCGCACTACACGATCGGCCGCCACTCGCCCGCAATATCACCGCGCGCTATCCTCGAACTTACCGCACTCCGCATAGGTCACACACGGCCCGCATGAGGTATTCTCGAGTCATAGTCACACATCGCTCGAGGTATACCCCGCATCGGAGGCGGCTTAACCCCAGATCCGCCTAGGCTCGCACTCGCATAGTCTCAAAAGACCGTATAGTCTCAACAGACCGCATAGGAATCCCGCGTCGTGCTAAACACCCGAATGATCAATCCTGAGCATACCGCTCCGCATAGTCACAAGGACTGCATAGCCGTATAGACCGCGTCAAGGGTGGCAAGCCCTGTATAATAAGTCATGGGGTAGGTGATATAATAACAAGATAACGGACTTACCGCTTAGCAACGTAAGCACAGAATAATGACCCTTACATAACAACCACAAGATACTAACACACGCAAAGATCCTAACATGTTTACTTATCAAATCAACAAGAAAGTATTACAAGGCTATCACAAACCAATACAATCAAGTTATTCACACTGGTACTTTCTACTAACAAGTTCGCATCTATTCCCAAAGTACTTCATTCATTAAATCTTTTACTGAATCATTTCTTTCACATAAGTCACACAATACCCGTAGTACAAAAAGAGGATCGTTTTTTTAAGTAAACCAAAACACTTACCTTTGTAAAATCAAGTAACAACATTATTTTCCAAACGCTCAAGTTTGCCTAATTTCAAATGTTCACGCTTCTTATTTTAGAAAGGTTTCATTGCTCATATTATTAACCACGTAATAATATAATCCTCTTTTAAAACAACCCGAGAAACATATGCCTTATATGTGAGTAGGTTATTCTTGTTCATAATCAACTGATTAAAGCAAATAGTGATCTAGAAATGTAATATCATTTTGTCTCATCTTAGCTCCTATGCAGATGAGGTTTCTCCGTTTTAATAATACTTAATTAGTCAAAACATTTCCTTTTATTAACGCTTATGTGGTTTGTCGATACACATTCTCGATTTCCAAATCAAGAAACATTAACCCTTTTAAAATCAAGTACTCATTACTCACGAATGAGGTTTCACAAAATTCACATAATTCAATTAAGTTAAGTCTCTTATCTTACAAGATCAAGTCTCTTAACTTCTATAATAAATAAATCATTCGTTTTATCTCTCTTAAGCCATTATACCTAACTTCCCATAAAGCTAGTATAACTCTTAAGATTTTAAAACCAAGTATTACTCTTCTTTTAAAAATGCTTCTAATTCTCTTGAACTACTTCAAGATTATTATTATTCGCTTAAGTCAAAAGACATTGCCGTATAACTACGCTCAATTAACACACACGCCTACCGCACTACATAGTTATACACATATCATGCTAGAAGAGATAGGAAGAGGTTCGCATACCTCGCGACGATTATCGACTATTAGCAAAACGCTCCACGGCTTATAACCCGCTAGCCCGTCCACCTTCTCAAGTAGCACACGCTACTCGCAGAACATTCAACCTATACAGTTACACAAGTCTATCAAAGTCTAGACTACTCGGTAGAATAAATCTAGATGCAAGATCCTACGGAAATTGGGCAGCCCTTCCCTACCACAAACTACACAAGTCTACTGAATCTGATCCCACGTAATTACGTCAGCTTCTCATCTTAAATTCGGGCTTAAGTCCAAAGACATTGCCACAAGCTATGTTCAGTAAGATATATAGTATACTTCAACTATATATTCCTACAACATGTAATATCCAATTACAATAGGGTGACAAGATATTTACCTCGATAAGCCCAAAATTATCCAAGTATAATGTCGATTCCCTGGGCAACGTTTAGCTCCAACTCCGTGCGCTCCAACCCGCTCCAAACCACCCTTAGAAGTTCTAACCAACTTCTACATAATACTCCAACTAACTATGGAGATTTTCCTTGTGGTTTCGGTTTGTGGACTCGACAGAAGTATAATAGTATAAGCTGGCTTTTTGTATAGGTATAACCTTAGAATACTACAAGGTATACGGCTAAGGTAATTGGGCATTATAACAATACTGGAGAGTATTTCTACACCACAAAAGGGGGTATTATACGAAACAACTAGGCAGTGGTGTACACCCTCTACCAACCCCACTGGAGGGGTACTCTCGGCCAGGGGTGGACTTCTACCACGGCCTCACAAAGGGAGGAGGACGAGAACAATAGAGGAGTGGGGAGGATTTCTAAGACTTAGAACATTTTAGGATGAATAAGTCTTCCAAAGTGGGGTATTTATAGTCTAGCAAAGGCCAACCAATGGCCAAGATCTTGCCAAGTGCAAGGCAAGTGTAGGCCAAGATCTTGCCAAGTGCACCTTATCCATCTACCACAAAAATATCCTACCAACCCTTGACCAAAACATGGCCCAAATCGTCCAAAGGGACGCCCACAATTTCGCTTAACGAGGGTGCCAAGTGGCGCCTCTTGTTGGTCCAACACGCTTCGCCTCTCTAAAAATCCGCAAAAATTAGAAATGACATAGCCGAATTTTCCTACGAAGTCGTGGAAAACGCTTTCAAAAACGACTCTAACCGGGTGTTGTGCACAAAGGGAAATCGTCCAAGCCTATTTAAAAGTTCAAATTTTTCTACGTACGTCCTTACGTACATACTCTGGAAATACGGGGTATAACATTCTCCCCTCCTTAGAAACATTCGTCCCGAATGTTCCTTCTAAGTCTTAAAACAAACGTGCGCCAGTATAGTCTTCACTACTATACTTACGAGAACACACTTGCCACACCTGGCCACAGAAACATCCGCGCAAAAATACCTCCATCCAAGTCCACGAGGAAACACCTCTAACATCACCACAAATACCTCTCCCCGGGGTCAAAAATATACTTCTTTAGTCACTGATACCACTTTTGTCACTTTGTCGCGAGCCTTGCTCCGACGACCCAACAAATGGTACCGGGCTGCTTGCGATCCCTGAGGCATGCCCAACGGCCCTTCTCAGGATGTGCCATACGGAGAGCCACGGTTCGTCTGTTCTCGCAGAGGCTCGCCTCTTTATACGCCACTTCCGAACAACAATACGAAAGACCAACGATCGCTCCTAAGTCGGACGGCAATTGCTACCATATAGGCAACCCGCCTATTCTTCACATGAACTCAAGAGGCCCAAAGTAACTCGGGCTAAGTTCCTTCTGTTTCCAAAACTCGTCACACCCTGTCCGGGGTGGTACTTTCAAGAAGACCGACCGTCGACCTGAACTCTAAGCGTCGTCGCCGATTATCCGCACGATTCCTCTGAGCTGCCAGAACCTCTTCTAGACAAGCTTCACCCTAACCACAGTCTGCTGGAACAAGCCTGAACCAACTATCTGAACCTTGCCAACATCGAACCAATCGACCGGCAACTTACACTTCCGCCCCTACAAGGCTTCATAAGGCGACATCCGAACACTGAAAAGGTAGCTAAAAACACTTCTCTACAGAGACAAGAATCCTACAACTACCCTCGAAATCCAAACATCGGCCCGAGGCGACGCGATTCTCGAGACTCACCGAGTCCTTAACCCCGCCTGTTAAAACTTCCGAAACAAAAACAGCCAGAATCTGGCTCCACTATCTGACATAAGGTGAAGGTAGGCACCCCGTGCAGCCTTACATCCTTTCTGATAAATCAACACTGCCGAGTGAACGGTCCCGACCGAAGAACACGATGGGCTGCCCTCATCGACCACCACCGGCCGAACGCATCCACGAACTCAGACACGGTTAACTAAACTTGGGCCCAACACCCCTCGTGATCCCACCACCCGGCGGGACCACCACAAACTGACCCCACCAACAAACAGGTCGCGGGTTGACCCGCAACGCGGCCTCAACCCGACCCGCAACGCCGCACAATACTAGCTCCCGATCCGAACAATCTCACTAATCACGCTACGAAAACCTAGCGTCTTCTTAGCTCAACTACCCTCTTTCATTCCACACTACTCCGGGACTTATCCCACAAACATAGCTCACGTGCACTATGCACTCCTCTAAGGGTCAAACATAAACATACGTCTTTTACTCGAGATGGCCTTACCTCTAAGGTCTCTACGTAAAAAAAAAACTCTAAGGCTCACACTTTCTATCCCCAAAATCTTACTCTGCTAACCCACCATGATTTCTAATCACAACTAACACACCGCTATCCGAACATAGCACTTAAGGTATACTCACCTTATCACACATACCGATCTCTGTAGGTTAAAGATATGCCCGACCCATCGCTTCACTCCCTAGTCGTTCGATCAAACTCGCCTGCAGGCGCATAGCTAAGGGCGTGACGAACTACCCACCGATCTCAAGGCTAAGTCCTCCTACTAGGACACCCTTTCGACATCGACTCGACGGTCATAGTACAACAAGTAACAACTAAAAGACGACATTCCCGATGACGTCATCACATCGGAACCGGAAGCCCGGAGTTCTCACCAACTCCTCGCATACCCCGAATGTCCTCAACCCCGGAGACCTCTCTCGACCGGTGGATGTGCATAATCTAATCCACGCGAGGTGACTCGCTTTGAAAGTTACCAAAGGACCTTGCCGCTCGCCTTCTTCTCGTTGTCCTTCGTTAACCCGCCGATCTCTACGCTCGCCGCGCATAAGCCCGCATACGTGCCATCCTCAAGCCTAATCAAGGATTACTCTTGCACAACCTTCTTAGGTAGTCATCAAGACTCGCGATACATCGGTATACTCTCTGGTAGCCAAATCCATAGCTAGTAACAGGGTCGCCTCTTTGCAATCTATATTCTCTGTTCCCGGTCGTGGAACTGAAGGTTCAAATATCATGGCCGCAGTAGGAACTGCCGCCGCCGTGCTAAACTCTGCTGGGGCTAGTGACGTCGCAGAACTCCCCAAATGAAGCACCTAACTCAGGTGATGATTGGGCCTGTGCCCTCGTAACCCTCTGAACTCTACTCGCAGCTCCCTCGGCTGCCTTGCCCTCCTGGGCCCGGGTTGCCCTACGCGGAGGCATAACGGTAAGGGAAAGAATTTCGTTAGAGGGTCCAACTTACAACACAGCTCTAAGGCACGATCTCAGAGTGAGAAGAATAGAAACCAATCCTGAATATCCTATAGCCTCTCGACATCGCGTGGTGCACAACACACCGATAATCAAGACTTCATCGATACGCCCCGTAGACACTTTCCGAGGATTAATCGCTCGATACCACTTTTGTCACGACCGAACTCGGGCGTGATCGTGTCTTACCCGCACCCTAGTGATACAACATCGAGTAATCAATGAACATAAGACACAATATGAAATAATGCAAAGGAAACACACGCTTCAAGAAAAGTTTTTCGCATATATATAAATAACAAATCTATCAAAAATAACAGTATAATCCTTCTTACAAAACCTGACCACAACAGTACTACAGACCTCTACGAATGATATGACAACAACGACGACAGTGGCCGCCATACCCCCGAATGTAAGCACCTACAACAACAGGGGACTATACAAAGATAAGCCTCCGGAGAAATGGAGCTTTCCCAAACGCTGAACTGTGACCCTAAGAGCGAGGATCAACGACTGGTGTACCTTTACTCGCGAATGAACGCAAATCGAAAGGTCGATAACAACAGTGCGAGTATGTGAAATCAAAATAAATCAGAAATGAAATTATAGTAGTCTATATAAAGCAGGAGACATGTATGATAACCAAACTACAGTTCACAATAAATCAGCAGTCATGTTAAGTCAGGGACTCACGCCCTCAAAGTCATCACAATAAAACCGTACAGGGTAAGTACAAAGGCATAGCCGACTACTAAGACCCACGCATCAAAAATGCCATAAATCGTATCACGAGGTCTTTCTGCATCGCACCACATGATCGGCCGCCACTCGCGCGCAGATCACCGCGGCGTCTATCCTCGAACTTACCGCACTCCGCATAGGTCACACACGCACCCGCATGAGGTATTCTCGAGTCATAGTCACACGCATCGCTCGAGGTATACCGCGACGGAGGCGACTTAACCCCCAGATCCGCCTAGGCTCCCGCACTCGCATAGTCTCAAAAGACCGCATAGTCTCAACAGATCGCATAGGAATCCCCGCATCGTGCTAAACACCCGAATGATCAATCCCGAGCATACCGCTGCCCGCATAGTCACAAGGATCGCATAGCCGTATAGACCGCATCAAGGGTGGCAAGCCCTGTATAATAAGTCGGGGGTAGGTGATATAATAACAAGATAATGGACTTACCGCTTAGCAACGTAAGCAGACGCAAGAATGACCCCTTACATAACAACCACAAGATACTAACACACGTAGCATCCTAACATGTTTACTTATCAAATCAACAAGAAAGTATTACAAGGCTATCACAAACCAATACAATCAAGTTATTCACACAAGGTACTTTCTACTAACAAGTTCGCATCTATTCCCAAAGTACTTCATTCATTAAATCTTTTACTGTAATCATTTCTTTCACATAAGTCACACACAATACCCGTAGTACAAAAAGAGTGGATCTTTTTAAGTAAACTAAAACACTTACCTTTGTAAAATCAAGTAACAACATTATTTTCCAAACGCTCAAGTTTGCCTAATTTCAAATGTTCACGCTTCTTATTTTAGAAAGGTTTCGCTGCTCATATTATTAACCACGTAATAATATAATCCTCTTTAAAACAACCTGAGAAACATATGCCTATATGTGAGTAGGTTATTCTTGTTCATAATCAATCTGATTAAAGCAGCCGTGATCTAGGAAATGTAATATCATTTTGTCTCATCTTAGCTCCTATGCAGATGGAGGTTTCTACTGGTTTTAATAATACTTAATTAGTCAAAACATTTCCTTTTATTAACGCTGCGGTGGTTTGTCGATACACATTCTGATTTCCGAAATCAGTAAAACATTAACCCTTTTAAAAACCAAGTACTCATTACTCACGAATGAGGTTTCACACAAAATTCACATAATTCAATTAAGTTAAGTCTCTTATCTTACAAGATCAAGTCTCTTAACTTCTATAATAAATAAATCATTCGTTTTATCTCTCTTAAGCCATTATACCTAACTTCTCATAAAGCTAGTATAACTCTTAAGATTTTAAAACCAAGTATTACTCTTCTTTAAAAACAGCTTTAATTCTCTTGAACTACTTCAAGATTATTATTATTCGCTTAAGTCAAAAGACATTGCCGCATAACTACGCTCAATTAACACACGACGCCTACCGCATCACTATAGTTATACACATATCATGCTAGAAGAGATAGGAAGAGGTTCGCATACCTCGCGACGATTATCGACTATTAGCAAAACGCTCACGCTATAACCCGCTAGCCCGGTCCACCTTCTCAAGAGCACATGCTACTCGCAGAACATTCAACCTATACAGTTACACAAGTCTATCAAAGTCTAGACTACTCAGAATAAATCTAGATGCAAGATCCTACGGAAATTGGCGACTCTTCCCTACCCGTCAAACTACACAAGTCTACTGTAATACAGTCCTACGTAATTACAGTTCAGTTCTCATCTTAAATTCAGGCTTAAGTCCAAAGACATTGCCACAAGCTATGTTCAGTTCTATATATAGTATACTTCAACTATATATTCCTACAACATGTAATATCCAATTACAATAGGGGGACAAGATATTTACCTCGATAAGCCCATAATTATCCAAGTATAATGTCGATTCCTGGGCAACGTTTAGCTCCAACTCCGTGCGCTCCAACCCGCTCCAAACCACCCTTAGAAGTTCTAACCAACTTCTACATAATACTCCAACTAACTATGGAGATTTTCCTGTGGTTTTGGATCGATGTGAAGTATAATAGTATAACTGGGCTTTTTGTATAGGTATAACCTTAGAATACTACAAGGTATACGGCTAAGGTAATTTGGGCATTATAACAATACTTGGAGAGTATTTCTACACCACAAAAGGGGGGAATTATACGAAACAACTAGGCTAGAGGGTGTACACCCTTTCGCCAACCCCACTGTGGGGGTACTCGCTGGCGGGGTGGACTCTCGCCACAAGGCCTCACAAAGGGGAGGAGGACGAGAACAATAGAGGAGGGAGGATTTCTAAGACTTAGAACATTTTAGGATGAATAAGTCTTCCAAAGGGGGGGGGGTATTTATAGGTCTAGCAAAGGCCAACCAATGGCCAAGATCTTGCCAAGTGCAAGGCAAGTGTAGGGCCAAGATCTTGCCAAGTGCACCTTATCCATCTACCACAAAAATATCCTACCAACCCCTTGACCAAAACATGGCCCAAATCGTCCAAAGGGACGCCCACAATTTCGCGATGACGGGGTGCCAAGTGGCGCCTCTTGTTGGTCCAACACGCTTCGCCTCTCGGAAAAATCCGCAAAAATTAGAAATGACATAGCCGAATTTTCCCTACGAAAGTCGTGGAAAACGCTTTCGCCGAAACGACTCTAACCGGTGTCAGGCACAAAGGTAAATCGCCCAAGCCTATTTAAAAGTTCAAATTTTTCACGCACGCCCCACGCATATACCGGAAATACGGTATAACAAAGGTCATAAATCGTATCATGAAATCTGTCTGACCGTCACATGATCAAAGCCGCCACTCGCGCGAGATCTAATGCGCGCGCGTCAGCCCCGAACTTCCCGCAGCTCCGCATAGGCCACCCCAATGGCCCGCATGAGGTATTCCCCGCATCGAGGGTAGCTACTCCCCGGCATCCGCCTGGACTTCGCAGTCCGCATGGCCACATAGACCGCATGCCCATAAAGGACGCAAACTAACCTGGAACTCTCGTAGCTCCGCATAGGCCCCTGGGACCCGCATGAGGTATTCTCGAATCATAGGTCACTAGACCTCCCGAGTCTACCCCGCACGGAGGCGCCTAACCTCCGAATCGAGGGTGAGTGGTACAATACCAACATAACGGCTGATAGTGAAACTATTTAAGCGCAATCGAGGGGAAACCCCTTTACACAAACATCACAAGATACTAACACACGTAGCATCCTAGCATGTTTACTTATCAAATAAACAAGAAAGTATCACAAGGCTATCACAACCCAACACAATCAAGTTATACACACAAGGCACTTTCTACTATATGATTAACAAGATCGGGTTTCTATCCCCAAAGTACTTCATACATTAACTCTTTTAAAAGATACGTTACTTTCACAAAAGTCACACAATACCCGTAGTATATGAAAATAGAGTGATTATCTTTTGAAGCAAAACACTTCTCTTTGTAAAATCAAGTAACAACATTATTTTCCAAACGTCCAAGTTTGCCTAATTTCAAATGTTCACGTTTCTTATTTTAGAAAGGTTTCGTAGTTCATAGCCTTATTTATTTAAGAATATAATTCTCTTTTAAACAATCTGCGAAACATAAGCCTTATATGTGAGTAGGATATTCTTGTTTATAACAATCTTATTACAGCAGCCATGATCTAGGAAATATCATTTTGTCTCATCTTAGCTTCTATGCAGATGGAAGTTCTACTGGTTTTATTAATACTTCATTAATCAAAACATTTCCCTTTATTAACGCTGCAGTGGTTTGTCGATACACATTCTGATTTCCGAAATCAGTAAAACCTTATCCCTTTTAAAAATCCAGTACTCATTACTCACGAATGAGGTTTCACACAAAATTCATATAATCTATTTAAGTTAAGTCTCTTATCTTACAAGATCAAGTCTCTTAACTTCTAAAATAAATAAATCATTCGTTTTATCTCTCTTAAGCCATTATACCTAACTTCCCATAAAGCTAGTATAACTCTTAAGCTTTTAAAACCAAGTATTACTCTTCTTTTTAAAAACAGTTCTTAATTCTCTTGAACTACTTCAAGATTTTTATTATTCGAGCTTAAGTCAAAAGACATTGCCGTATAATTACGTTCAATTAACACACGTACGTCTACCGTACTACATAGTTACACACATATCATGCTGGAAGAGATAGGAAGAGGTTCACATACCTCGCGACGATTATCGACTTTTAGCAAATCGCTCAACGGCTATAACCCGGCTAGCCTGGTCCACCTCCTCAAGTAGCGCATGCTACTCGTAGAATATTCAACCTATACAAGTTATACAAGTCTATCAAAGTCTAGACTACTCGGTAGAATAAATCTAGCTACAAGATCCTACGGGAAATTGGGCAGCCCTTCCCTACCCGTCAACTACACAAGTCACTGTAATACAGTCCTACGTAATTACAGTTCAGTTCTCTTCTTTAAATTCAGGCTTAAGTCCAAGGACATTGCCACAAAACTATGTTCAGTTCTTATATATATAGTATACTTCAACTATATATTCCTACAACATGTAATCTCCAATTACAATAGGGGGACAAGATATTTACCTCGATAAGCCCATAATTATCCAAGTATAATGTCGATTCCTGGGCAACGTTTAGCTCCAACTCCGTGCGCTCCAACCCGTTCCAAACCACCCTTAGAAGTTCTAACCAACTTCTACATAATACTCCAACTAACTATGGAGATTTTTCCTTAGGGTTCGGTTTTGTGACTGACGGGAAGTATAATAGTATTTCTGGGCTTTACGTATAGGTATAACCTTAGAATACTACAAGGTATACGTCTAAGGTAATTTGGGTATAGTAACAATACTTTTGAGAGTATTTCTACCAAGAGGGGGGGTATTTATACGAGACAACACCACAAGGGGGGGTGTATACCCCTCGGCCTACCCCACTAGGGGGGGTACTCTCGGCCAAGGGGGGGGGGGAGAACTCTCGGCCAAGGGGGCCTCTCAAAGGGGGGGAGGACGAGAACAACAAGAAGGGAGGGGGAGGATTTCTAAGACTTAGAACATTTTAGGATGAATAAGTCTTCAAAGGGGAGGGGTATTTATAGGTCTAGCAAAGGCCAACCAATGGCCAAGATCATGCCAAGTGCATAGCAAGTGTAAGGCCAAGATTGGGACAAGTGTGTGTGGGTCCCACTTTATCAATCAACACACAAAATATCCTACCAACTCCAAGACAAAATAAGCTATCCAATTCGGCCACAAGAACGTCTCACATCCATCAATTGGAGGGTGACAAGTGTCGCCCTCCCGTTGGTCCAAAATGTTTCGTCTCTCGGAAAAATCCGCAAAAATAAGAAATGACATAGCCGGAATTTTCCCTACGAAAGCTGTGGAAACGTTTCGTCGAAAAACGACTCTAATCGGGTGTTGTGAACAAATAATTTTCGGCCCTTGCACTTTAAGGCACAAACTTTTCTACGTACGCCCCACGCATATACCGGAAATACGGGGTATAACATTCTCCCCTCCTTAGAAACATTCGTCCCGAATGTTCCTTCTAAGTCTCAAAACAAACGTGCGCCAGTATAGTCTCCACTACTATACTTACGAGAACGATCCTGCCACACCTGGCCACAGAAATACCCGCGCAAATACTTACATCAAAGTCCACGAGGAAACACCTCTAACATCACCACAAAACACTTCTCACCGGGGTCTAAAATATACTTCCTTCGCACCTTCTCTTTACAAAAGAAATGATCACATCTATGCTCGCCATACATGCTCGCTTCTCCCTTTACTCGTCGTAGATACCACTTTTGTCACTTTGCCGCGAGGTTCTAGTGTCACTCCGGCGACCCAACAAATGGTACCGATCGCACGCGATCCCCGAGGATGTCGTGACACTAACTCTTACCACATTTAAATCGCTTCGCTTCCAAAACTCGGGTTACTATCTCTAACTGGTCATCATTAACGGGAACACTCTGGATGGATCTCCGATACTTTCCGATCATAACAATACGAAGACCGGACGTCGCTCCTAAGTCGGACGGCAAATGCTAACATATAGCAACCCGCCTATTCTTCACATGAACTCAAAAGGCCCAAAGTAACTCGGGCTAAGTTCCTCTGTTTTCCAAAACTCGCCACACCCAACCCGGTGGTACTTTCAAGAAGACCGACCACAACTGAACTCTGCGTGCCGTCGATTATCCGCACGATTTCTCCGAGCCGCCGGAACCTCTTCAAGACAAGCTTTACCCTATCCACATCACCGGAACAAGCTCAACCAACTATCTCAATCTTGCCAACATCGAACCAATCGACCGACGACTTACACATCCGCCCCTACAAGGCTTCATAAGGCGACATCCAACACCGAAATGGTAGCTTAAACACTCCTCCACAGAGACAACAATCCCCACAACTACCCCCAAATCCACACACCGCCCGAGGGCGAACGCGATTCGAGACTCACCCGAGTTCTTAACCCCGCGGTAAAACTTCCAAACAAAAACAGCCGCACTGGCTCCACTGTTCGACATAAGGTGAAGGTAGGCACCTGCAGCCTTACAACCTTTCTCGATAAACCAACATCGCCGAGTAAACGGTCGACCGAAAACACGACGGCTGTCCCCATCGCCCGACCATCGTTGAACGATCCACGAACTCAGACTGGTTAACTAAACTTGGGCCTAACACCTCGTGACCTACCACCCGGACCACCACAAACTGACCCCACCACCAAACAGGCTGCGGGTTGACCCGCAACATGGCCTCAACCCGACCCGGCAATGCGCAAAACATTAGCTCCCCGATCCGGAACAATCTCTCAAATCACGTTACGAAAACCTAGCGGTCTTCTTAGTTCAACTACCCTCTTTCATTTCACACTACTTAGGGACCTATCCCAAACATAGCTCACGTGCACTATGCACTCCGATAAGGATCAAACATAACACTACACCTTCGCTCCAGATGGCCTTACCTCTAAGGTCTCTACGTATAACACTCTAAGGCTCACACCTTCTCTATCCCCCAAAATCTTACTCGGTTAACCCACCATAATTTCTAACCACAACTAACACACTGCTATCAGAACATAGCACTTAAGGTATACTCACCTTATCACATAAACAAAACTCTAGAGGGTTAAAGATATGCATGCATCTACTGTTTCACTCCCCTTAGTCGTTCTAAACAAACCTGCCCCGTAGGGCGCATAGCTAAGGAAGATGACAACTACCCACCGATCCTGAAGGCTAAGTCCTCCTACAAGGACATTCTTCCGACATCAGACCCTGACGGTCGTAGGTACAACAAATACCAACTAAAAGACGACATTCCCCGGGATGACGTCTGCCACACTGTGAACCGGAAGATCTGGAGCTCTGACCAACACCTGCATACCCCGAACGTCCTGAAATTCGTGGAGACCTCTCGACCGTGGATGTGCATAATATAATCCCGGTGAGGTGACTCGCCTCGAAAGTTACCAAGGACCTTGCCGCTCGCCCTCTTCGCTGCCCTTCAACCCGTCGATCTCTACGCTTTCGGCTGCGTAAGCCCGCATACGTGCCATGCTCAAGCCTAACTGAAGAATTACTCTTACACAACCCTCTCTTAGGTAGTCATCAAGACTCGCGGTACATCTGTATACTCTCTGGTAGCCAAATCCATAGCTAGTAACAGGGTCGCCTTCTTGCAATCTAAATTCATCGCTCTGGCCGTGGAAGGTTCAAATATCATGGCCGCAGAGGAATCGCCGCCGCCGTGCTAAACTCACTGGGCTAGTGACGCCGCAGAACTCCCCAAATGAAGCACCTAACTCGGGTGATGATTGGGCACATGCCCTCGTAACCCTCTCAACTCTACTGCAGCCTCCTCGGCCGCCTTGCCCTCCTGGGCCCGGGTTGCCCTACGCGGAGGCATAACGTTAAGGGAAAGAAATACGTTAGAGGGTCCAACTTACAACACAACTCTAAGGCACGATCTCAGAGTGAGAAGAATAGAAACCAATCCTAAATATCCTATAGCCTCCTGATTATTGGTGTGGTGCACAACACACCGATAATCAAGACTCTATCGATACGTAGACACTTTCCGAGGATTAACTGCTCTGATACCACTTTTGTCACGACCCGAACCCGGGCCCGTGACTGGTGCCTTACCCCGGGCACCCAAGTAGCCATACATCATCAGAGTAATCAGCGGAACATAAAACACATACACGAAACCAATAAGGTACGAAACAGTAATCTGAGAAAAACTTGCCTTTCGGCATATATATAAATAACAACTCTTACAAATGAACAGTTTAATCCTTTTTACAAACCCTGCCCACAACAGTACTACAGACCTCTACGAATGATATGACAACAACGACGGGACAGGGCCCCGTCATACCCCTGAATGTAAGCACCTACAACAACAGGGGACTATACCAAGACAAGCCTCCGGAGAAACGGAGCTTTCCCAAACGCTGAAGTGTGACCCTAAGAGCGAGGATCAACGACTGGTGTACCTTTACCTGCGGCATGAACGCAGCCCCCCGAAGGAGGTCGATAACAAAAATTTAGTATGCGAAATCAAAATATCAGAATGAAATCATAGTAGTCTATATAAAGCAGGAGACATGTATGATAACCAAACTACAGTTCACAATAAATAAGCAGTCATATCAAGCCAGGGACTCACGCCCTCGAAGTCATCACTCAAATACATAAATATGGGTCTCACACCCACAACATCAATCATGCCCGTGGAATACCTTCCCCACTGCCGGCAGTCTATGATATATAAAAGCACCAAGAGATACACATGAACACCAGGTCCCACCTGTGTCATAATAAAATCGTACGGGGTAAGTATGAAGGCATAGCCGACTACTAAAACCCACCGTACCAACAAGGTCATAAACTGTATCATGAAATCTGTCTAGACCGTCACATGATCAAAGCTGGCCACTCGCCCGCAGTATCTAATGTGCGCGTCTAGCCCTGGAACTTCCCGCAGCTCCGCATAGGCCATCCCAATGACCCGCATAAGGTATTCCCCGCATCGAGGGTAGCTACTCCCCGGCATCCGCCTGGACTTCGCAGTCCGCATGGCCACATAGACCGCATGCCCATAAAGGACGCAACTAACCTGGAACTCTCGTAGCTCCGCATAGGCCCCTGGGACCCGCATGAGGTATTCTCGAATCATAGGTCACTAGACCCGCCTGAGTCTACCCCGCATCGGAGGGCAGCTTAACCTCCGAAACAGTCAGGGTGAGTGGTACAATACCAACATAACGGCTGATAGTGAAACTATTTAAGCGCAATCGAGGGGAAACCCCTTTACACAAACATCACAAGATATTAACACACGTAGCATCCTAGCATGTTTACTTATCAAATAAACAAGAAAGTATCACAAGGCTATCACAACCCAACACAATCAAGTTATACACACAAGGCACTTTCTACTATATGATTAACAAGATCGGGTTTCTATCCCCAAAGTACTTCATACATTAACTCTTTTAAAAGATACGTTACTTTCACAAAAGTCACACAATACCCGTAGTATATGAAAATAGAGTGATTATCTTTTGAAGCAAAACACTTCTCTTTGTAAAATCAAGTAACAACATTATTTTCCAAACGTCCAAGTTTGCCTAATTTCAAATGTTCACGTTTCTTATTTTAGAAAGGTTTCGTAGTTCATAGCCTTATTTATTTAAGAATATAATTCTCTTTTAAACAATCTGCGAAACATAAGCCTTATATGTGAGTAGGATATTCTTGTTTATAACAATCTTATTACAAAGACCATGATCTAGGAAATATCATTTTGTCTCATCTTAGCTTCTATGCGGATGGAAGTTCTACCGGTTTTATTAATACTTCATTAATCAAAACATTTCCTTTATTAACGCCGCAGTTGGTTTGTCGATACACATTCCGATTCAAATCAAGAAACCTTATCCCTTTTAAAAATCCAGTACTCATTACTCACGAATGAGGTTTCACACAAAATTCATATAATTTATTTAAGTTAAGTCTCTTATCTTACAAGATCAAGTCTCTTAACTTCTAAAATAAATAAATCATTCGTTTTATCTCTCTTAAGCCGTTATACCTAACTTCCCATAAAGCTAGTATAACTCTTAAGCTTTTAAAACCAAGTATTACTCTTCTTTTTAAAAACAGTTCTTAATTCTCTTGAACTACTTCAAGATTTTTATTATTCGGGCTTAAGTCAAAAGACATTGCCGTATAATTACGTTCAATTAACACACGTACGTCTACCGTACTACATAGTTACACACATATCATGCTGGAAGAGATAGGAAGAGGTTCACATACCTCGCGACGATTATCGACTATTAGCAAATCGCTCCACGGCTATAACCCGGCTAGCCTGGTCCACCTCCTCAAGTAGCGCATGCTACTCGTAGAATATTCAACCTATACAAGTTATACAAGTCTATCAAAGTCTAGACTACTCGGTAGAATAAATCTAGCTACAAGATCCTACGGGAAATTGGGCAGCCCTTCCCTACCCGTCAACTACACAAGTCACTGTAATACAGTCCTACGTAATTATAGTTCAGTTCTCTTCTTTAAATTCAGGCTTAAGTCCAAGGACATTGCCACAAAACTATGTTCAGTTCTTATATATATAGTATACTTCAACTATATATTCCTACAACATGTAATCTCCAATTACAATAGGGGGACAAGATATTTACCTCGATAAGCCCATAATTATCCATGTATAATGTCGATTCCTGGGCAAAGTTTAGCTCCAACTCATGCGCCTAACCCGCTCCAAACCACCCTTAGAAGTTCTAACCAACTTCTACATAATACTCCAACTAACTATGGAGATTTTTCCTTAGGGTTCGGTTTTGTGACTGACGGGAAGTATAATAGTATTTCTGGGCTTTACGTATAGGTATAACCTTAGAATACTACAAGGTATACGGCTAAGGTAATTTGGGTATAGTAACAATACTTTTGAGAGTATTTCTACCAAAAGGGGGGGTATTTATACGAGACAACACCACAAGGTGTGGGTGTATACCTCGCCTACCACGAGGGGGTACTCTGCCAAGGGAGAACTCGGCCAAGGGGGCCTCTCAAAGGGGGAGGACGAGAACAACAAGAAGGGAGGGGGAGGATTTCTAAGACTTAGAACATTTTAGGATGAATAAGTCTTCAAAGGGGAGGGGTATTTATAGGTCTAGCAAAGGCCAACCAATGGCCAAGATCATGCCAAGTGCATAGCAAGTGTAAGGCCAAGATTGGGACAAGTGTGTGTGGGTCCCACTTTATCAATCAACACACAAAATATCCTACCAACTCCAAGACAAAATAAGATATCCAATTCGGCCACAAGAACGTCTCACATCCATCAATTGGAGGGTGACAAGTGTCGCCTCCCGTTGGTCCAAAATGTTTCGCCTCTAAAAATCCGCAAAAATAAGAAATGACATAGCCGAATTTTCCTACGAAAGTCTGGAAACGCTTTTAAAAAAACGACTCTAATCGGGTGTTGTGAACAAATAATTTTCGGCCCTTGCACTTTAAGGCACAAACTTTTCTTCGTACGTCCTTACGTACATACTCTGGAAATACGGGGTATAACAATAACGGCTTTATGGAAGGTTAAGAGAATGGTTTTCTCTAATAATGTAAGCAAAGAAATGATTTGAAATAAAGAAGGGCAAATTGTTTTAAAGGTACCAATTGCTTAAGGTTTTTAATAAAGAAGTCACTTGATTTAGAAGCCGGTAAATGTATTTCTAAAAAGGTATTGTGACTTGTCTTAAAAGGTGGATAGGACTTGATACTATAGTTGTTAGTATCGGGGAAGTTTTATTTGAAAAAGAGTCTTTCTAAAGGAGTAGAGGTGCGTAGTACGTTGGGTTAAATTCCCGGGTTCTATAAGACATTATCGTCCGTAAATGGGCCGCGATACCTTTACGCGCACTATATGACATTATCGTCCCGAAATGGGCCGAAGTATACCTTACGCAGACTATATGACATTATCGTCCCGAAATGGGCCGGCAAGATACCTTACGCGACTATATGACATTATCGTCCCGTAAATGGGCCGGCAAGATACTGCGCACTACGTGACCTTATCGCGTCCCGTTGGGCGGCAAGATAGGCGTCCCTCCATAAAGGGCCGGAGTAGGTTATGTGTTACACCCCGTAACTCCAGGACATGTTTAAGAGAATGTACGTAAGGAACTCAAGACTTGAAATTAGTACGAAAGGAAGAATTGTTTTTCCGACGGAAAATCTTCCGAACGTCGGAAAGGAAAAATGTTCATTGGTGAGAATTAGGTTCTCAAAATGCATTAATTGAAGAGTATGGAACTTATTATCATTATGAAAATTTATTTTTACGGATTTGGTCGCGTGGGGCCCACCCGAGGAATTTTACATTTTTGTGGGGCCCACGAGGGTTACGGAAATTTATGGACGATTGAGAGGGCGACACGTGGCACCCCCCCACCATAGTCTTGGACGAAATTTGCAAGGGTATAATGGTCATTGACCATCTTGGAAGATAAGTCTTGCTAGCTTGAGTTTGTTGACCAAGTCAACTTGCCACTTGTGCTTAATCCATGTGATTTTCATCTTAGCCACCCATTTGTTTAAGTCTAAGCCTTCCAAGGTGTTATTTATTCACTACACTAGTGCAAGACTAGTCTTGAACACTTTGAAAAAAATAGAGAGGTCTTGTTCTTGAGCTAAGTGCTCTCGGCTTTGTCTCATTTCCACACAAAAATTTTGTAGTTTTGATCCATTAGCCACAAGACTTTAACCCAAGGTCCCTAAGTGTTATACCCCGTATTTCCAGAGTATGTACGTAAGGGAATACGTACAAAAAGTTTGGCCTTAAAGTTAGCCTTGGACGTTTTTTTTTGTACACAACTCACTAAAAGAATCGTTTCCACGTAAACGTTTCCACCACTTTCGTAGGGAAAATTCCGGCTATGCCATTACTAATTTTTGCGGATTTTTCGGAGAGACGAAACATTTTGGACCAACGGGAGGGCGACACTTGGCACCCTCCCATTGATGGACTTGAATCGTCCATTGGACGAAATTGGAGAGGAAGTGCACGTTTTTTGTGCCTTGTGCACAAGTCAAGGAGTTGGTAGGATATTTGTGTGGAGTAAATCTTCACCCTACACTTGCCTTGCACTTGTCTTAATCTTGGCCATTGGTTGGCCACTTCTTGACCTATAAATACCCCCTTAGAGATGAAGAGTTCTTCATCCACAAAGTTATCTTCCAAGTCTAAAAATCCTCTCCCTTAGCCTTTCGTCCAACACCTCCCCCCCCCCTTTGAGTGAGTTTGGCCGAGGGCCTACCCCCCCTAGCCTAGCCGAAATCTACCCCCCCTCCCTTGGTAGAAAAGTTGTCTTCTAGTATTGTTATAATGCCCAAAATACCCTAGCCCAAATCCCTTAGTCCTTTGTAGAAGTTGTGAAGAACTTCTAAGGTTTCTTGGTGCTACCGGAGCGTACAACTTAGGAGCTAAACCTTGCTCAGGCGCGACTTTATCTAGGATATTATTGGGCTTACCGAGGTAACTAATCCTAACCCTCTTTTGAATTAGAGAATACTTACTGTAGTAGTATAAGAATAAGTATAAATACTTAGAAGAATATCACAGAATAGAATTGAACTGTTATCACAGTAGAAGGGTTTAAAAGAAGAATAATCAAACTGTACTTACATAGGACTGTTTCCGCAGTAGACTTATATAGCTCACCGGGTAGGGAAGTGCTGCCCGACTTACCGTAGAATTGTGAACCCTCTGTTTAGAATGACCTTCAGAGTAGTCTTTGATAGATGTCTGTGACTATTATAGGCTGACTCTCTGCGCGCGACATATTCAACTTGGCAGGTGGTTTTCGCTGAGAAGGTATGTGATTCTTCCTAAAGCATGATATTTTACAATATATAGTACGGTAGACGTACATGTGTTAACTGAATAATAACTACGGCAATGTCTTTGACTTAAGCCTGAATAATACTTATGGCAATGCCTCACGGCTTAAGCCTGAATAATACTTACGGCAATGCCTCACGGCTTAAGCCTGAATAACAAAGAACTGGAAGCATTTCAAAAGAATATCGATCATTTTTAATGAAGATAAATATTTGGTTTTAAAACAAAAGCTTAAGAGTTATACTAGCTTTATGGGAAGTTAGGTATAACAACTTAAGAAAGATAAAAAGGAATTTACTTGTTTGTTTATAAAAGCCTTGTATTGATTTCTGTTAAGTATAGTAAGATTTGTGTGATAAGTAGACATATTATGATGCTACCTGGGTTAGTGTCTTGAAATACTGTGTAAGGGGGTCATTCTTGCTGTGCTTACGTTGCTAACCGGTAAGTCCGTTGTACTGTTATTGTATCACCTACCCTCGATCGTTATCACGAGGCTTGCCCCTCGATCTTGGTCTATACGGCCTATGCGGTCTGTGAGACTATGCGGAGCGCGGTATGCTCCGTGATTGATCATTCCGGTGTTTAGCCCGATGCGGGATTCCTATGCGGTCCGCTGAGACTACGCGGTCTTTTGAGGCTATGCGCGGCTGCGGAGCCTAGGCGGATCGCCGGTTGGCTGCCCCGATGCGAGGAATACCTCATGCGTGTGTGTGACCTATGCGGCTGCGGAAGTCGGACTAGGCACGCAGAATGATACTATGGGCGATTGCCTTGCCGATCATTCGCGGCCTAGAATAGACCTGTTACAGTTTTCCTATTACTGTTGTTGTTTGTGATGTGGCACTATGTGCAATTGAACTGATTGTATTTGTGAAAAGGTTTTAAATATTTTGATTTCAGTTCTTTATAGTTTCACATACTTGGTACCTGTTATCGACCTCCTCGGCCGTTCATGCCGCAGTAAGTGGCAGCGGTGCTAGATCCGCATCCTTAGGATCTCTACGTTGGTGTCGGGAGCTCCATCTCTTCCGGAGGCTCTACTCTTTGGTATGATCTCCCTGTTGTAGATAGTTTTGTATAGTCAGGGTATGGCGGGGCCCTGTCCCGCCATAGTTGTATATTTCCTTAGAGGTCTGTAGTCATGTTGTACAGTGTCGGATGTAACTGCTAAACCTTGTTTATATATATATGCCGAAAGGCGACGTTTGTTCACATAAACTGTGTCTTATTTTATAAACTGTTCCATGTCTTGTTTTATATTTCCGCTGATTACTCTGATGTATGACTACTTGGGTGCCCCGGTAAGGCACCAGTTACGGGCCCCGGAATGGGTCGTGACAAAAGTGGTATCAGAGCAGTTAATCCTCGAAAAGTGTCTACAGACCGTATCTAGTAGAGTCTTGATTATCGGTGTGTTGTGCACCACACCAATAATCAGGAGGCTATAGGATATTTAGGATTGGTTTCCATTCTTCATTCTGAGATCGTGCTTTAGAGCTGTGTTATAGGTTGGACCCCTCTAACGTATTCCTTTCCTGTAACAGTTATGCCTCCACGTAAGGCAACCCGGGCCCAGAAGGGCAAGGCAGCCGAGGGAGCTGCTAGCAGGACACCCAGAGTCACGAGGGCTCAGGCCCAGTCTATACCAGAGACGGCGAGTTCTATGACGCCGGCCCAGCGAGACCACGCACCCACACCTCCCGCCCCACGGCTGGGCGGAGGAGTTAGGGTACAAGGAGATGGCCCAGCTATTGGCTAGAGTTGTGGCCCGATACGAGGAGAGGCTGGATGCGGCAGTTCCAGCTCCAGCTCCAGTCGCACCCGTAGTGCACCCGAGGGCAGATAGTTTGAGGCTACGAGATTTCTTGAGTTGTAGCCCGCCAGAGTTTTACGGGTCGAGGCCGGAGGATGATCCGCAGGAGTTCATCCGTCAGCTGCAGAGGATTATGCGGGTGATCAGGGCTTCAGAGACTGAGTCTGTGACATTCGGTTCGCATCGGCTGCGTGATACCGCAGTCGATTGGTTTGATTCATGGGAGCTTTCCCGGGGAGAGCATGCACCTCCAGCAGTATGGGATGAGTTTTCAGAGGCTTTTCTCACCCACTTCTTGCCTCCGCAGATGAGGAGGACACGAGCTGATAGATTCTTGTTGCTGAGACAGTGAGGGAGTACAATGTCGAGTTTGATTCTTTGGCTCGATATGTCCCTGCACTGGTAGCAGAGATGGAGGACCGGGTGCATCGCTATGTCACTGGGCTAGATGATTACATGGCCGAGTCTTGTGCGGGTGTGTCCCTTCAGCCAGGCATGGACATAACCCGTATGCAGTGTTATACCCCGTAGTTCCAGGGTATGTATGCGAGGACGTACGTACGAGAATACGACAGAAAGATTGGAAAGGAAGAAATAGGTGATTTTTCCACGGAAAAGTTTCCGGTTTTTGTGAAGGAAAAAGGTTCGTTAATGGGAATTGGATTCCCAGATTTGGTATTTGGACTTCTTAGATTATATTAGAATTTTGGGATTTTATTTTCGGAAATGGTCACGTGGGGCCCACGGGAGAAATTTACGGTTTTGTGGGGCCCGCTTTGATTTTGAGATTTTGGCCGTTATGGATATTTTCGGAAGACGAAATATTTTGGACGAATCGGGGGGCGACACGTGTCACCCCCATGTGGCACCCTTGGCGAAATATGTTTGTACACAACACCGGTTAGAGTCATTTTTCGAAAACGCTCTACCTAACTTACGAAGGGTAAATTACGGCTATGTCATTTAGTATTTTTATGATTTTTCCGAGAGACGAAACGTTTTGGACCAACGAGGGAAACACTTGGCACCCTCTTGGTGGACTTGAAAGGCGGTTAGGGCGAATGGATGAGCAAGTGTTGGTTGATATTTGTGTAGATTTTGTGAGGGTTTTAAGGAGTAGGGTCTAGGGGCACTTGGGCATATCTTGGCCTCCACTTGCCCCCACTTGGCTAGATCTTGGCCATTGGTTGGCCTTTGCTGGCCTATAAATACCCTCCCCTTTGAAGACTTCTTCATCAATTCCATAATTTCCAAGTCTTGAAAACCTCCTCCTCCTTGTTGGTTTCGTCCTCCCCTCTTCCTTTGTAAAGCCTTGGCCGAGGGTGCACCCTCCTGAGGCCTTGGCCGGTGGTACACCCTCCTAGTGGTGTGCCGTGAGGTACCCCGCCTTGTTGTTCTCGTAGAATACACCCCCCCTCTTAGTAGAAATACTCTCAAAAGTATTGTTACTATACCCAAATTACCTTAGCCGTATACCTTGTAGTATTCCAAAGAAACCTCTATACGTAGAGTCTAAATACTACCAGTATTTCCTTTTTGTCTCAAACCGAAACCCTAAGGAAATCTTCATTGATTGATTGAAGTATTTAAGTAGAAGTTGGTTAGAACTTCTAAGGGTTGTTTGGAGCGGGTTGGAGCACCCGGAGTAGGAGCTAAGCGTTGCTAAGGATCGACATTTATACTTGGATAATTATGGGCTTATCGAGGTAATTATCTTGTCCCTCTATTTGTAATTGGAAATTACATGTTGTTAGAATATATAGTTGAAGTATACTATATATAGAACTAAGCTTAGTATCTGCAATGTCTTTTGACTTAAGCCCAAGAATAAAGAAAAGAATCAATCAGTATTTACATAGGACTGTATTGCAGTAGACTTGTGTAGTATTGCTGAGTAGAATTGTACACGTCCGGTTAGGCGTAAAACCCCCGGTTGGCTTGGTGGCCCTGTTAGAGGAGGAGATTTACGCTGCCATGTGTGAGGTGTCGAATTTTCTGGAGAGAAATGGAACCTTGTGTTTTGAAGTTAATAGACGTTTGTGACCTTTTTAGGTGAAAGTACTAAGAGTAGCGTATTCTACTTGAGGAGTGGAAAGGGCTAGCAAGGTTGTAGTACTTGGAGCATTTTGCTTATTGTCGATACTCGCCGCGAGGTATGTGAACCTTTTCCTATCTCTTCTAGCATGATATGTGTGAACTATGTAGTACGGTAGACGTACATGTGTTAACTGTGTTTGATTGTTTTTAAAAACATAAAGTGTTATAACGGCTTTATGGGAAGTTGGTCATAACAGCTTTATGTAGGTAAGAAAATACCTTGTGGTTTTAAAAGGTAACTGATGTGAATTATAACTGGCTTGTTATAATAAAGAACTTGATGTATTTCAAAAGAATTATAAATCGTTTTGAAGGGAGAGTAATACTTGGTTTTTGAAAACTTAAGAGTTATACTAGCTTTATGGGAAGTTAGGTATAACGGCTTAAGAATGTTTTACTGATTTCGGAAATCAGAATGTGTATCGCCAAACCACTGCAGCGTTAATAAAGGAAAATGTACTGACTAATGAGTTGTATTATTAAAACCAAGAGAAACCTCCATCCGCATAGAAACTAAGATGAGACAAAATGATATTACATTTTCTAGGTCATGGTCAGTAGTAAGATAATTATAAACAAGAATAACCTATTCACACATAAGACTTATGTTACTCAAATGTTTTAAAAGAGATTAAGACTATGAGTTATGAAACCTTTCTAAAATAAGTGACTTGAGCATTTGAAATTAGGCAAACTTGGACGTTTGGAAAATAATGTTGTTACTTGATTTTACAAAGGTAAGTGTTTTGGGTTTACTTAAAAAGACAGTCACTCTATTTTATACTATGGGTATTGTGTGACTTATGTGGAAGGAATGGATCTTTTAAAGATTTAATGTGTGAAGTACTTTGGGGGTAGATATCCGAACTTGTTAATAGAAAGTACCTTGTGTGAATAACTTGATTGTATTGGTTTGTGCTAGCCTTGTAATACTTTCTTGTTGATTTGATAAGTAAACAGGTTAGGATGCTACGTGTGTTAGTATCTTGTGATGTTAGTGTAAAGGGGTTTTCCTCGATCGCGCTTAAAGTTGTTTGACTATCACCGTTATGTTGGTATTGTACCACTTACCTTGACTTGTGTCCGAGGTTAAGTCGCCTCCGTCGGGGTAGACTCAGTGATGCAGGACCATGATTCGAGAATACCTCATGCGGGTCCGGGGATCCATGCGGAACTACGGAGTTCCGTGTTAGTTTACGGCCCTTGTGGTCATGCGGTCTTTGTGGCTACGCGATCGCGAGTCCGGGCGATGCCGGAGTAGCTACCCTCGACGGGTTATACCTCACGGGCCTATGAGGTTGGCCTATGCGGGCTACGGAAAGTTCGGGGCTAGACGCGACATTTGATATCGCGCGAGTGACCGCTTTTATCATGTGACGGTGCAGACAGATATCATGACACGATTTATGACCTTGTTGGTATTGTAGGTGTTAGTAGTCGGCTATGCCTTCGCACTTACCCTGCATCGTTTATTAGGACACGTGGGACCAGGTGTTCATGTGTATTCCTTGGTGCTTGTATATCATAAACTGCCGGCAGTGAGGAAGGTATTCCACGGGCACGATTGATGTTGTGGGCGTGAGACCCATTGTTAAATTTGAGTGATGACTTGAGGGCGTGAGTCCCTGACTTGGCATGACTGCTTATTTATGGTGAACTGTAGTTTGGTTATCATACATGTCTCCTGCTTCGTATAGACTACTATGATTTCATTTACAGTAGTTATTTTCGGTTTCACATACTTGGTACCTGTTGTACTGACCTCCTTCGGGGGGCTGCGTTCATGCCGCAGGTAAAGGTACACCAGTCGTTGATCCTCGCTCTTAGGGTCACAGTTCAGCGTTTGGGAAAGCTCCGTTTCTCCGGAGGCTTATCTTGGTATAGTCCCCTGTTGTTGTAGGTGCTTACATTCAGGGGTATGACGGGGCCCTGTCCCGTCGTTGTTGTCATTTCATTCATAGAGGTCTGTAGTACTGATGTGGGCAGGGTTGTAAAAAGGATTAAACTGTTCGCTTTAAAAGATTGTTTATATATGCCGAAAGGCAAGTTTTCACAGATTATTGTTTTATACTTCTTGTTATTTCACGTTATTGTTTATATTCCGCTGATTACTCTGATGTTGTATCACTAGGGTGCCCGGTAGGCACGATCCGGGCCCGGTTCGGTCGTGACAAAAGTGGTATCGAAGCGATTAATCCTCTGAAAGTGTCTACTGCATCGTATCAAGAGAGTCTTGATTATCGTGTGTTGTGCACCACATCAATAATCGTGAGGCTATAGGATATTTAGGATTGGTTTCTATTCTTCTCACTCGAGATCGTGCCTTAGAGTCGTGTTGTGTAGACCCTCGACGCATTTCTTTCCTTATCGTTATGCCTCCGCGTAGGGCAAACCCTGGCCCAGGAGGGCAAGGCAGCCGAGGGAGCTGCGAGTAGAGTTCAGAGGGTTACGTGGGCACAGGCCCAATCATTACCTAGGGTAATGCTTCATTCGGGGATTTCTGCGACATCACTAGCCCCAGTAAAGTTTAGCACGGCGGCGGCAGTTCCTACTGCGGCCATGATATTTGAACCTTCAGTTCCACGACCAGGAACAGAGAATATGGATTGCAAAGAGGCGACCCTGTTACTAGCTATGGATTTGGCTACCAGAGAGTATACCGATGTACCGCGAGTCTTGATGGCTATCTAAGAGAGGGTCGCAAGAGTAATTCTTCGATTAGGCTTGAGCATGGCTCGCGGGCTTACGCGCATCAGCCGGAAGCATAGAAATCATGGTGGGTTAACCGAGTAAGATTTTGGGGTTAGAGAAGGTGTGGGCCTTAGAGTGTTATACGTAGAGACCTTAGAGGTGAGGCCATCTCAAGAAAGGTGTAGTGTTATGTTTGATCCTTATCGGTGCATAGTGCACGTGAGCTATGTTTGGGATAGGTCCCTAGTAGTGTGGAATGAAAGGGGGTAGTTGAGCTAAGAAGACCGCTAGGTTTTCGGAACGTGATTAGTGAGATTGTTCCTTCGGGGAACTAGTGTTTTGCGCGTTGCCGGGTCAGGTTGAGGCCACGTCGCGAGTCAACCCGCGACCTGTTTTATGGTGGGGTCAGTTTGTGGTGGTCCCGCCTTGTGATAGGGTCCTGAGGGTGTTAGGCACATGTTTAGTTAACAGTCTGAGTTCGTGGATGCGATTCGACCGATGATCGGGCGATGGGGGCAGCCCGTCGTGTTTTTCGATCGAGACCATGTACTTGCAGTGTTGATTATATCAGAAAGGTTGTAAGGCTGCACGGGGTGCCTACCTTCACCTTATGACAGGCAGTGAAGCCCAGGTTGTGGCTATTTTCATTTTCTAAGAGTTTGACCAGGCAGGGTTAAGAACTCAGGTGAGTCTCAGAATCGCATTCGCCCTCGGGCCAGTGTGTGGATTTCAGGGGTAGTTGTGAGGATTGTTGGTTCCTGTGGAGGGAGCGTTTAAGCTACCATTTCAGTGTTCGGATGTCGCCTTATGAAGCCTTGTAGGGGCGGAAGTGTAAGTTGCGTCGATTGGTTCGACGTTGGCGCGTTCGAATAGTTGTTTGAGGCTTGTTCGGTGATTGCGGTTAGGGTGAAGTTTGTCGTAAGAGGTTCCGCGGCTCGGAGAAATCGTCACGGATAATCGGCGGCGACGCAGAGTTGGTGGCGGTCGATCTTCTTGAAAGTACCACCGGTTGGGTGTGACGAGTTTTGGAAAGCGAAGGAACTTAGCCCGAGTTACTTTGGGCCTTTTGAGTTCATGTGAAGAATAGGCGGGTTGCCTATATGTTAGCAATTGCCGTCCGACTTAGGAAGCGATGCGTCCGATCTTCGTATTGTTGTTGGGTGGCGTATAAAGAGGCGAGCCTCTACCACGAAACGAACAACCGTGGCTCTCCGTATGGCACATCCCGAGAAGGGCCGTAGGCATGCCTCGAGGATCATAAGCAGCCGGTACCATTTGTTGGGTCGTCGGGCAAGGCTCGCGACAAAGTGACAAAAGTGCTCAGTGTTTCCTCGTGGGCTTGGATGTAGGTTTTTTTGCGGTGTTTCCACGTGGCGGTGTGGCGGATTGTTCATAAGTATAGTAGTAGAGACTATATCGACGCTTGTATGTTTGGGGACTTAGAAGGAACATTCGGGACGAATGTTTCTAAGGGAGAATGTTATACCCGTAGTTCGAGGTATGTATGCGAGGGCGTGCGTGCGAGAATCGACGAAAGATTGGAAAGGAAGAAAGAGGTGATTTTTCCACGGAAAAGTTTCCGTTTTGTGAAGGAAAAAGGTTCGTTAATGGGAATTGGATTCCCAGTTTGGTATTTGGACTTCTTAGATTATATTAGAATTTTGGGATTTTATTTTGGAAATGGTCACGTGGGCCCACGGAGAAATTCTGATTTTGTGGGCGCTTTGATTTTGAGATTTTGGTAGTTATGGATATTTTCTAAGACGAAATATTTTGGGCGAATCGGGGCGACACGTGTCACCCCCACTGGCACCGCTTGGCGAAATATGTTTGTACACAACACCCTGTTAGAGTCGTTTTAAATGAACGTTCTACCTAACTTACGAAGGGTAAATTACGGCTATGTCATTTAGTATTTTTGCGGATTTTTCCGAGAGACGAAACGTTTTGGACAGCGAGAGGGCAACACTTGGCACCTCTCGTTGGTGGACTGAAAAGAGGCGGTTAGGGCGAATGGATGAGCAAGTGTTGGTTGATATTTGTGTAGATTTTTGTGAGGGTTTTAAGGAGTAGGGTCTAGGGGCACTTGGGCATATCTTGGCCTCCACTTGCCCCCACTTGGCTAGATCTTGGCCATTGGTTGGCCTTTGCTTCGCCTATAAATACCCTCCCTGAAGACTTCTTCATCAATTCCATAATTTCCAAGTCTTGAAAACCTCCTCTCCTCCTTGTTGGTTTCGTCCCTCCTCTTCCTTTGTGAAGCCTTGGCCGAGGGTGCACCCCCTCCTGAGGCCTTGGCCGAGGGTACACCACTCCTAGTGGTGTCCGTGAGGTACCCACTTGCCTTGTTGTTCTCGTAGAATACACCCCTCTTGGTAGAAATACTCTCAAAAGTATTGTTACTATACCCAAATTACCTTAGTAGTATACCTTGTAGTATTCCAAAGAAACCTCTATCGTAGAGCAGGAAATACTCAGTATGTCCTTTTTGTCTCAAACCGAAACCACAAGGAAATCTTCATTGATTGATTGAAGTATTTAAGTAGAAGTTGGTTAGAACTTCTAAGGGTTGTTTGGGCGGGTTGGAGCACCGGAGTAGGAGCTAAGCGTTGCTAAGGATCGACATTTATACTTGGATAATTATGGGCTTATCGAGGTAATTATCTTGTCCTCTATTTGTAATTGGAAATTACATGTTGTTAGAATATATAGTTGAAGTATACTATATATAGAACTAAGCTTAATCTTTCGGCAATGTCTTTTGACTTAAGCTGAAGAATAAAGAAAAGAATTGACTGTATTTACATGGGGTGTATTGCAGAGACTTGTGTAGTATTCTTTGAGTAGAATTGTACACGTCAGGTTAGGCGTGTAAAACCCCACCGGTTGGCTTGGTGGCGGCCTCGTTAGAGGAGGAGATTTACTGTTGTTGCGGGGAGGTCTTTGAATTTTACGTAGAAATGGAACCTTGTGTTTTGAAGTTAATAGACGTTTGTGACCTTTTTAGGTGAAAGTACTAAGAGTAGCGTATTCTACTTGAGGAGTGGAAAGGGCTAGCGAGGTTGTAGTACTTGGAGCATTTTGCTTATTGTCGATACTCGTCGCAGGTATGTGAACCTTTTCCTATCTCTTCTAGCATGATATGTGTGAACTATGTAGTACGGTAGACGTCGTGTGTTAATTGTGTTTGATTGTTTTTAAAAACATAAAGTGTTATAACGACTTTATGGGAAGTTGGTCATATGACTTTATGTAGGTAAGAAAATACCTTGTGGTTTTAAAAGGTAACTGATGTGAATTATAACTGGCTTGTTATAATAAAGAACTTGATGTATTTCAAAAGAATTATAAATCGTTTTGAAGGGAGAGTAATACTTGATTTTTGAAAACTTAAGAGTTATACTAGCTTTATGGGAAGTTAGGTATAACGGCTTAAGAATGTTTCTTGATTTGAATCGTAATGTGTATCGCCAAACCACTGCAGCGTTAATAAAGGAAAATGTACTGACTAATGAGTTGTATTATTAAAACCAGTAGAAACCTCCATCTGCATAGAAACTAAGATGAGACAAAATGATATTACATTTTCTAGGTCATGGCTGCTGTAGTAAGATAATTATAAACAAGAATAACCTATTCACACATAAGACTTATGTTACTCAAATGTTTTAAAAGAGATTAAGACTATGAGTTATGAAACCTTTCTAAAATAAGTGACTTGAGCATTTGAAATTAGGCAAACTTGGACGTTTGGAAAATAATGTTGTTACTTGATTTTACAAAGGTAAGTGTTTTGGGTTTACTTAAAAAGACAGTCACTCTATTTTATACTATGGGTATTGTGTGACTTATGTGGAAGGAACGGATCTTTTAAAGATTTAATGTGTGAAGTACTTTGGGGGTAGATACCCGAACTTGTTAATAGAAAGTACCTTGTGTGAATAACTTGATTGTATTGGTTTGTGCTAGCCTTGTAATACTTTCTTGTTGATTTGATAAGTAAACAGGTTAGGATGCTACGTGTGTTAGTATCTTGTGATGTTAGTGTAAAGGGGTTTTCCCCTCGACTGCGCTTAAAGTTGTTTGACTATCAGCCGTTATGTTGGTATTGTACCACTTACCTTGACTTGTGTCCGGAGGTTAAGGCGCCTCCGACGCGGGGTAGACTCGGTGATGCAGGACCATGATTCGAGAATACCTCATGCGGGTCCGAGGATCCATGCGGAACTACGGAGTTCCGTGTTAGTTTACGCCCTTGTGGTCATGCGGTCTTTGTGGCCATGCGGTGCGAGTCGGGGCGATGCCGGGAGTAGCTACCTCGATGCGGGGTTATACCTCATGCGGGCCTATGAGGTTGGCCTATCGGGCTACGGAAAGTTCGAGGCTAGACGCGCACATTTGATCTTCGCGCGCGAGTGACCGGCTTTTATCATGTGATGCAGACGAGATATCATGACACAGTTTATGACCTTGTTGGTATTGTGGGTGTTAGTAGTCGGCTATGCCTTCGTACTTACCCTGTACTGTTTTATTAGGACACAGGTGGGACCTGGTGTTCATGTGTATTCCTCGGTGCTTTTATATCATAAAGCTGGCGGTGAGGAAGGTATTCCACGCACGATTGATGTTGTGGCGTGAGACCCATTGTTAAATTTGAGTGATGACTTGAGCGTGAGTCCACGACTTGGCATGATCGCTATTTATCTTTGATCGTAGTTTGGTTATCATACATGTCTCTGCCGTATAGACTACTATGATTTCATTTCTGATGAGTTATTTTGGTTTCACATACTTGGTACTGTTATCGACCTCGCCCGCGCTGCGTTCATGCGCGGTAAAGGTACACCGATCGTTGATCCTCGCTCTTAGGGTCACGATTCGTTTGGGAAAGCTCGCTTTCTCGGAGGCTTATCTTGGTATAGTCCCTGTTGTTGTAGGTGCTACATTCGAGGGTATGACGGCCTGTCCGTCGTTGTTGTCATTTCATTCATAAGTGCATGTAATGCGATGTGGGCGGGGTTGTAAAAAGGATTAAACTGCTCGCTTTAAAAGATTGTTTATATATGCCGAAAGGCAAGTTTTCCTGATTATTGTTTTATACTTCTTGTTATTTCACGTTATTGTTTATATTCGATTACTCGATATTGTATCACTAGGGTGCCCGGTAAGGCACGATCCAGGCGGGTTCGGTGCGTGACACGCAGCTCATCTGACTGGGATGCACGAGCGTAGAGACCGCCGGGTAAGCGATATCAGCAGAA
Source organism: Przewalskia tangutica (assembly GCA_029844215.1). Classification (NCBI taxonomy): domain Eukaryota; kingdom Viridiplantae; phylum Streptophyta; class Magnoliopsida; order Solanales; family Solanaceae; genus Przewalskia; species Przewalskia tangutica. The sequence goes on from JAQGDG010000098.1 coordinate 338,099, forward strand.
GAAGGCCAACACGACCGGTTCTTTTGGTGGTCCTCGGGTGGGCGGCATCAGGAAGTCGATTTTCACCACGGCCGGCGCGAGCGCTCTACCTCATTTCTGCGGTAGGCGAGCGAGGCGGTCGGGGCCCGGGACTTGATTTCGAGGTAGCGGTGCTAACCGTTCGAGGTCTGCTCAGTGTGCCCGTTTTGGTAGATACCATTCAGGAGCCAGACTCAGAGCCTGCTATACTTGTGGCCATCGGGTCATTTCGCGAGTTTGTCAGGCCAGGCGGCCCGGTAGTAGGGCGATCTACGAGTGCATTGCCGCTTCTTCATCCCGACGATTACTCGCCCCGGAGGGCAAGGTACTCATGGACCAGCAGGTCGCGGCAGAGGTCGTGGCGCGGGTCCCAGTTCTAGCGGTCCTCAGAACCGCATTTATGCTTTGTCCAGTCGACAGGATCAGGAGGCCTCACCTGATGTCGTCACAGGTACCTTATCAGTTTCTGGGTTTGATGTGTATGCTTTGATAGATCCGGGTTCTACTGCCCTATATATCTCCCTTGTTGCTAGTAGGATAGGGATAGAGCACGAGTCCATAGACCGCTTTCGAGGTAGCTACGCGATGGGTGATTTGGTGGTAGCTCGGCGGGTATATAGAGCTTGTCTGTAACCATTCTGATCGTCGGACCTAGCCGACTTGATAGAGTTGGAGATGATTGACTTGACGTGATCATGGGGATGGATTGGCTAGCTTCTTGCTACGCCAATGTGGACTGAGAGAGAGAGTAATGCAGTTCCGGTTTCTGAGGCCGGTTGTTGAGTGGGAGGAGCACGGTATCGCCGAGGGTAGGTTTATTTCCTACCTCAAGGCTAGGAAGATGGTGCGAGAAGGGTATATCTACCATCTCGTTCGGGTGTTTGATCTTTGAAGGCTGCGGTACCAGATTTTCATCGATTCGATGAGTCGTGAAGTTCCCGGGCGTGTTTCGGATGACCTCCGGGTATCCCTCACGAGAGGGAGATTGAGTTTTGTATTGACATATTGCGGACACTCGGCTATTTCCATTCCGCCATCTGAGAATGGCACTGCCGAGTTGAGAGAGTTGAAGGATCGGCTTAGGGATTTCTTTGGAGAAGGGCTTCATCGCCTAGTGTTTCTCCACAGGGAGCGCGGTATTGTTAAGTGAAGAAGAAGGGCGGGGCCAGCGCGTGTGTTGATCTGACGGTGAACAAGGTGACCATTAAACGAATACCTTCCGGGATTGATGATTTGTTCGACGATTGCGAAGTGCGAGATGTTTCTCAAGATTGATCTACGGTCGGGCTATCATCAGTGCAGTCGAGAGGTGGATGTCCCAGATCGCATTCGGACGTCACGGGCATTATGAGTTCGAGTCATGTCTTTTGGGTTGACGATGCTCGTGGTATTCATGGATTTGATGAACGAGTGTTCAAACCATTTTGGACACGTTTGTGATAGTGTTCATTGATGATATCTTGGTTTATTCGCTCGAGCGAGGAGCATGCGGAGCATTTGAGGCTGTCTTGTGATTCTCGGGACAGCGGTATCGCCAAGTTTTCCAAGTGTGAGTTTTGGTTGACTTGATGGCGTTTCTTGGGTATATTATCGGGTGATGGCATTCAGTGGATCGCCAAGATCGAAGCGATCGGGACTTGGCCTGAACTCTTACTCGGCTGAGGTTCGCGATTTTACGGGCCTTGCGAGGATATTATCGGCGGTTCGTAGAAGTTTGCTTATCTACGCACCATTGACTAGGTGACTCGAAGGCGCCAAGTTTGATGGGTGATGCTTGTGGCGGGGTTTCGATTCTTGAAAGAGACCGACGGCCGCCCGTTCTTACTCTTCGAGAGGTCGGATGGTTATGTCGTGTGTTGTGATCGTCGGGCATCGGGTTGGGATGTGTGTTGATGCAGCGTGGCGGGGTTATAGCATATGCGTCCCGACGGTGAAGAAACACGAGGAACTACCCGCATGATTTGGAGTTAGCGGTGTGATTCACGCTTTGAAGATCCGGAGGCACTATTTGTATGGGGTTCACGTGGATATTTTTACTGACCACAAGAGCCTCGGTATATCTTCACCAGAGGAGTGAACTTACGGCGAGGCGGTGGTTAGAGTTGCTTAAGGATTACGATGTTGATATCCTGTACCACCCGGAAGGCCAATGTTGTGGCGTATGCTCTTAGTCGTAGGTCGATGGGGAGCCTATCGGATGTGCGGCTAGAGAGGAGGACATGGTTCGTGATTTGCATCGGTTAGCGAGCCTTGGTGTCCGTTTGATTGATTACGATAGCGGTGGGGTTAGAGTTCGTGAGGTTGCGAGTCTTCCATCGTCGAGAGGTGAAGAGGCAACAGATTCGAGGATCGGCTTTGATTCGATATCGTGATCTGACTCTTCGTGAGGCAAGGGTCCTTTTGAGGTAGCACGATGGGGTGCTAAGGTTTGAAGCGGTATGTGTTCGGATGTTTGAGGACTTGGCGAGTTCTTGGGAAGCACGGTAGCGGCGTTACTCTATCCATCGGGTCGACCAAGATGTACCACGACCTTAGATCCGTGTATTGGTGGGATGGCTTGAAGAGGGCGTTGCGAGTTCGTAGCTCGGTGCCCATGTTGTCGGCGGTGAAGGTAGAGCACGAGGCACGGTGGTTTTATTCTGACGATTGAGATCGGACACGGAAGTGGGAGGTAATCAACATGGACTTCATCACGGGATTACCTCGCACTCGGAGAGAGACATGATTCTATATGGGTTATCGTCGACGGTGTGAAATCAGCCCACTTTCTTCCGTCGGGGCGACTTTTCGGTGAGGATTATGCGGACTTTACATCCGAGAGATCGTCAGTGCGTGGAGTCCCTACTTGATCATATCGATTGAGGAGCCCGGTTTACGGCTAACTTCGGAGGTCCTTCGAGGGTTTAGGGACGCAGTGAGCACGAATCGCATTTCATCCACAGCAGACGGACAGCGAGCGCACTATCCGCACTCGAGGATATCTGCGAGCTGTTATTGACCGATGGTAGTTGGGAGGATCATTTGCCTCTAGTTGAGTTTGCGTATAATAATAGCTACCACTCCGAGATTCGGATGGCGCCTTATGAGGCCTTGTATGGGAGGAAGTGCGGTCGCCTATAGGTTGGTTCGATGTGGGCGAGTGCGGCCGATGGGACGGTTGGTGCAGCGATGGATAAGGTGAAGCTTATCCGAGGCGGCTTTGACATTTCGAGTCGGCCAAGTCGTATGCGAGATCATCGTCGTCGGCGGCTTGAGTTCGAGGTTCATGATTGGGTTTTCTAAAGGTGTCACCCATGAAGGGTGTGATGAGATTCGGGAAGAAGGGAAACTCGGCCCAGGTACATTGGGCGTTTGATTGTCGCGAGGTAGGCAAGATTGCCTACGAGTTGGATCTGCCGTCCGATCTGGAGGCAGTGCATCCGGTTTTTCACGTATCTATGCTGAGGAGATGTATCGGGGATCCATCTAGGGTACACCCGATTGACGATGTCCAGGTGACCGAGGGGTTATCGTATGAGGAGATTCCCATAGCGATAGTCGATCGTCAGGTTAGGCGTCTGCGGACGAAGGACGTGGCTTCCGTCAAAGTCTTGTGGCGGAACGAGCTCAGGGAGGAGATGACGTGGGAAGCCGAGGAGGACATGAGGCAGAAGTATCCTCACCTATTCCCCACACCTCCAGGTAATTCACTTTCCTACTTGTAAATTTCCATTATCATTTATGCCTAAGTGTTATTTTGTGGCCATGTGTGGCACTTACAAACTGTTTAAGCTTCATCGATAACTGTCTTGAGAAGGAACATTCGGGACGAATGTTTCTAAGGAGGGGAGAATGTTATACCCCGTATTTCCGGAGTATGTACGTGGGGAATACGTACAAAAAGTTTGGCCTTAAAGTTAGCCTTGGACGTTTTTTTTTGTACACAACTCACTAAAAGAATCGTTTTCCGACGAAACGTTTCCACAGCTTTCGTAGGGAAAATTCCGGCTATGCCATTACTAATTTTTGCGGATTTTTCCGAGAGACGAAACATTTTGGACCAACGGGAGGGCGACACTTGGCACCCTCCCATTGATGGACTTGAATCGTCCATTGGACGAAATTGGAGAGGAAGTGCACGTTTTTTGTGCCTTGTGCACAAGTCAAGGAGTTGGTAGGATATTTGTGTGGAGTAAATATTCACCCTACACTTGCCTTGCACTTGTCTTAATTTTGGCCATTGGTTGGCCACTTGACCTATAAATACCCCCAGAGATGAAGAGTTCTTCATCCACAAAGTTATCTTCCAAGTCTAAAAATCCTCTCCTCTCCCAGCCTTTCGTCCAACACCTCCCCTTGAGTGAGTTTGGCGAGGCCTACCCCCTAGCCTAGCCTAAATCTACCCCTCCCTTGGTAGAAAAGTTGTCTTAGTATTGTTATAATGCCCAAAATACCCTAGCCCAAATCCCTTAGTCCTTTGTAGAAGTTGTGAAGAACTTCTAAGGTTTCTTGGTGCTCTGGGAGCGCACAACTTAAGAGCTAAACCTTGCTCAAAGCAACTTTATCTAGGATATTATTGGGCTTACCGAGTATCTAATCCTAACCCTCTTTTGAATTAGAGAATACTTAATGTAGTAGTATAAGAATAAGTATAAATACTTAGAAGAATATCACATAATAGAATTGAAGTGTTATCACGAGTAGAAGGGTTTAAAGAAGAATAATCAAAGCGTACTTACATAGAATTTGTTTCATGATGAACTTATATAGCTCACCGGGTGGGAAGTGCTGCCCGACTTACAGTAGAATTGTGAACCCTCTGTTTAGAATGACCTTGAGTAGTCTTTGATAGATGTATGTGACTATTATAGGTGACTCTGTAGCGACATATTCAACTTGGCGGTGGTTTTTATTTGAAAAGGTATGTGATTCTTCCTAAAGCATGATATTTTACAATATATAGTACGGTGACGCGTACATGTGTTAACCGAATAATAACTACGGCAATGTCTTTGACTTAAGCACGAATAATACTTATGGTAATGCCTGGCTTAAGCTTTGAATAATACTTACGGCGATGCCTCGGCTTAAGCACGGATAACAAAGAACGGAAGCATTTCAAAAGAATATCGAATCATTTTTAACAGAAGATAAATATTTGGTTTTTAAAAACAAAAGCTTAAGAGTTATACTAGCTTTATGGGGAGTTAGGTATAACAACTTAAGAAAGATAAAAAGGAACTGTTTACTTGTTTGTTTATAAAAGCCTTGTATTGATTTCTGTTAAGTATAGTAAGATTTGTGTGATAAGTAGACATATTATGATGCTACCTGGGTTAGTGTCTTGAAATGCTGTGTAAGGGGGTCATTCTTGCTGTGCTTACGTTGCTAACCGGTAAGTCCGTTGTACTGTTATTGTATCACCTACCCGATCGTTATCTGAGGGCTTGCCCATGATCTTGGTCTATACGGCTATGCGGTCTGTGAGACTATGCGAGCAGCGGTATGCTCGAGATTGATCATTCCGGTGTTTAGCACGATCGGGGATTCTACGCGGTCTGCTGAGACTATCGCGGTCTTTTGAGGCTATGCGGGCCGCGGGAGCCTAGGCGGATGTCGGGGTTGCTGCCCCGATCGCGAGGAATACCTCATGCAGTGCATGTGTGACCTATGCGAGCGTGAAGTCGAGACTAGGCACGCGAGAATGATACTATGGCGATTAGCCTTGCTTCGATCATTCGCGGCCTAGAATAGACACATTCTGATTTTCCTATTATTGTTGTTTGTGATGTGCACTATGTGCAATGAACCGATTGTATTTGTGAAAAGGTTTTAAATACTTTGATTTCATTTCGGTTCTTTATAGTTTCACATACTTGGTACTGTTATCTTGACCTCGCCCGGCCGCGTTCATGCCGCGGTAAGAAAGCAGTGCTAGATCCGCATCCTTAGGATCTCTACGTTGGTGTCGGGAGCTCCATCTCTTCCGAGGCTACTCTTTGGTATGATCTCCTGTTGTAGATAGTTTTGTATAGTCAGGTATGGCGGGGCCTGTCCCGCCATAGTTGTATATTTCCTTAGAGTGCGTAGTCATGTTTATGCGATGTCGGATGTAATCGCTAAACCTTGTTTATATATATATATAGAAAAGCGACGTTTGTTCACATAAAGCGTGTCTTATTTTATAAACTGTTTCATGTCTTGTTTTATATTTCCGCTGATTACTCTGATGTATGACTACTTGGGTGCCCCGGTAAGGCACCAGTTACGGGCCCCGGAATGGGTCGTGACACTAAGGGTATTGTAAGGATATCTCAATAGAAAGATTTCGGAAAAACGACGTTTTTACGTTAGTCGCAAGGCGAAACCCTAAGGTGTTCTTCAACTTTGAAGTTGGAAATAGAAGAGGAGTTTTTCACAAGCTTCTAAGGGTCGCAAATAGCGGATTGGAACGTTAAGAAAAGGAGTTGGAGTTGCTAAGGATCGACTTAGGGTTTTGGAGCATTTTGAGCTTAGAAGGTATTAATCTCGCCTTACTATTATAATTCAAGATTTCATCTTGTACTAGTTAGAAATGATCATGTGTATTAGATTCTGAAGAATGTTATGTGTTATGGAATAGTTGGATGGAATCCGAAAGTTGCATGATTTAGCCTTTAAGATTTTAATTCAATTTAGTACTAGTTTAGTCGTCGCATGTTATCTAAAGAGTGGATTAAGGTGGTTATAATTGTTAAGTTGTTTATTACTATATAACATGCTAGACCTAAGAACTTGGATTGAAAAGGAATTGGAAAGGTTTATAAGTTGTTGCACTTTTTGGCCGAATTGACATTTGCATTGTGGACTAGTTTAATGTAATTTGTGGGGCGGAATTTTACACGTCATGTTAAGGCGTGTAATCCCCTTTGGTTAGCTGACTTGTTGGGCCTTAAATGTGGCGTGTTTGGTTATTGTATTCGGCCTTGAAAAAGGTGGCAAAGTATGTAAAAACAAAGGAAGTGCTGCCCGATTTTCCGTAGATTTTAGTGGCTTAGCACTTAGAATATTCTACGTTCGAAGCTAGAGGTTTATGGACGTATTATGGCCAATTTAGGTTGAAGTACCAAGTATAGCGTATTCTACTTGACGGATGGAATAGCTAGCAAGGTTGAAGTACTTTGGAGCTTTTTGCTACTTGTCGATAATCGTCGCGAGGTATGTGAACCTCTTCCTTCCTTTGGCATGATTCTATGTATGAATATACATGTAGTAGTATTTCATGATTTCGTCTACTCTTAGAAGTTAAGAGGTAGTTATGTTGGTTTACTCTATGTAAAAGCTACGTCTAAGAAATCCTAAGTTCTTACCGAGTCTTATGGGGGATGTTGGTAAGAGTCGTTAGGAAGTATTTGGAGTCGAGTTGACTTGGCTAATTTACGGCACGAATGAGAATAAGTATCGAACAAGCCATTGCAGCATTAATAAAGGAAAATGTAATGACAATTAATTATGTTAAAACAAGTAGAATTCTCCATCTGCATAGAAGCTAAGATAAGACAAAATTGTATTACATTTTCTAGATCATGGCTACTTGAATAAGATTGTTATAAATAAGTATAACTTAATCACAACGCACCAATGTATATGTTACTAATTTTAAAATAGTTTACGTATGAAGTTTTTAAGACTTTGAAACTTGTTTTCTTAAAAGTTAAGAGACTTGAAGTATTTTGAAAGCTATGTGATTTGATTTGAAAGTATAAGTCTCTTGGTTATAAAGAGAATGAATTAGTTTAAGGCATAAAGTTAGTATGACGGCTTTATGGGAAGTTGGTTATAATAACTTTATGGGAGGTTAAGAGAATGGTTTTCTTCAGTAGCATAAAAAAGAAATGATTTGAAATAAAGAAGGGCAAATTGTTTTAAAGGTACCAATTGCTTAAGGTCTTTAAGAAAGAAGTCACTTGATTTAGAAGCCGGTAATTGTATTTCTAAAAGGTATTGTGACTTGTCTGAAAGGTAGAGATGACTTGATACTACGGTTGTTAGTATCCGGAAGTTTTATTTGAAAAGAGTCTTTCTAAAGGAGTAGAGGTGCGTAGTACGTTGGGTTAAATTCGGGTTTTATATGACATTATCGACGAGAGATGGGCCGGCAAGATACCTACGCGCACTATATGACATTATCGACCCGAGAGATGGGCGGGCGGTATACCTTTACGCGCACTATATGACATTATCGACCGAGAGATGGGCGGGCGGTATACCTTTACGCGCACTATATGACATTATCGACCCGCAGATGGGCGGGCGTATACCTTTACGCGCACTATATGACATTATCGACCGCAGATGGGTCGGGCGGTATACCTTTGGGCGCACTATGTGACTTTATCGCGTCCGCTTGGACCGGCAGTATAGGCGCCCGTAAAAAAGTCGAGTAGGTTATGAAAGATAAGTAAGTTAGTTGGTAATAAGCTTAATGACTTCTCCTAAGTATGCGTAAGATATGGCTACAACTCTTAATGGAATGGAAAAGATAATGATATCCAATTAAGTTCATAAGTGGTAATGACACGGGGATCCGTATGTATTTTTTTACTTGCTCTGTCATTCTTTTGTGCAGTTATGATCCATTTCTTGTACTTTATTTACATTCCATATTCGCAATTTTTGTTATCGACCCCGCCGAAGTGCGTTAAATGTCCGCAGTTTAGGTACGATTATGGATCCGCGAGCTTAGGATCTGGTTCAGATTTTGAGATGGCTCCAATGTTCGGAGTTGTCATGGCTATGTATATTGAGGGTGCGGCGGGGCCTTGTCCGCCATAGTAGGTGTTCAAATCTTAGAGTGCCGTATTCACATGTTGGTTGGATCGTTAGAATTGTAATTACATTTTTGGATAGTGTAAGCCCTTTTTGGGTGATTTATATTCTGGCGGCACTTATCGGCTTTGCCTTGGTTTTAAGAAGAAAAAAAAAATGTGTTACTTATTTTCCGCAGCAGTTTATTATGTTGTATGTTTTGAGGGTGCCCAGGTAGGGCACCAGTCGCGGCCCGGGGTCGGGTCGTGACAAAAGTGGTATCAGAGCAGTTAGTCCTCGGAAAGTGTCTACAGACCGTGTCTAAGTAGAGTCTTGATTATCGGTGTGTTGTGCACCACATCTATAATCAGGAGGCTGCAGGACATTTAGGATTGGTTTCCATTCTTCTCACTCTGAGATCGTGCGATAGAGCTGTGTAGTTAGGGTTGTCTCTGCCTAACCAGTTATTTTGATTGCTACGAGAAAAGCGTGATGACCGGGAAGGACTATGCAGATTGCGTTTCCAGGTTGGTAATGATTATAGTATAGTTGGTATTGTGACATACACCTATACGGAGTTATGTATGAGGGTCAGACGCGTGTTGCCTAGAATGATTTTAGATTACCAAGAGTTTGTAAAGACTAACTAGATACCGGGAAGGTATGGAACAGTTAATGAATTCTCGTCAAGGTCTTCTCGGGTAGAAAGATTTATTATAGACCAAGAATAAGAGTTAAGTGCGACGGTGGGACGGGGTGAGGACCTATTGTGGGTCGCCCCAGAGCCTGGAATAGAGTGGGATCAGTTGGTAGTAGTTCCGCTACGTGACAGGGTCACGAGGGTGCAAGGTCCAAGTCTAGTTAATTGTTTTACGGGTTCGTGGGCGCGTTCCACCGGAACCAGGTCGTGAAGGCCGGAAATAGCCTTATATTGTTTTATAGAGTGACCCCAAAGATTAGAGGCCAAAATCGGTATGGAAGTTATGTATGTATGCTAGTAAGAGTTGGAAGTACGGAAGGAGTAGAGCCTGAATCCATTAGAACCTTTCGAGGTAACTACACCCGTGCATGTGTGGGGTGGTAGGCGGCGGAACATGAGGTTTTCCGGTGATGATCTGATCGTCGGACCTAGTAGACCTAGTAGAGAGGATTATGACTGACTTTGAGGTCATTATGAGTATGGGCTAGTTGGCTTCGTGAGTGCCAAGGTTGACGTCTTAGTTTAAGTTGTTATGTGGCCATGGGTGGCATATGTAGTATGAAGGGTGCAGTAGGAGGAGACTATGTCGCTATCTATTTAGATTGGACTCAAAGAACATTCGGGGCGAATGTTTCTAAGAGGAAGAATGTTACACCCGTAACTCGGGACAATTTTAAGAGAATGTACGTAAGGAACTCAAGACTTGAAATTAGTACGAAAGGAAGAATTGTTTTTCCGACGGAAAATCTTCCGAACGTCGGAAAGGAAAAATGTTCATTGGTGAGAATTAGGTTCTCAAAATGCATTAATTGAAGAGTATGAAACTTATTATCATTATGGAAATTTATTTTTACGGATTTGGTCGCGTGGAGCCCACCAGAGGAATTTTACATTTTTGTGGGGCCCACGAGGGTTACGGAAATTTATGGACGATTGAGAGGGCGACACGTGGCACCCCCCCACCATAGTCTTGGACGAAATTTGCAAGGGTATAATGGTCATTGACCATCTTGGAAGATAAGTCTTGCTAGCTTGAGTTTGTTGACCAAGTCAACTTGCCACTTGTGTTTAATCCATGTGATTTTCATCTTAGCCACCCATTTGTTTAAGTCTAAGCCTTCCAAGGTGTTATTTATTCACTACACTAGTGCAAGACTAGTCTTGAACACTTAGAAAAAAATAGAGAGGTCTTGTTCTTGAGCTAAGTGCTCTCGGCTTTGTCTCATTTCCACACAAAAATTTTGTAGTTTTGATCCATTAGCCACAAGACTTTAACCCAAGGTCCCTAAGGGTATGTAAGGATATCTCAATAGAAAGATTTCGGAAAAACAACGTTTTTACGTTAGTCGCAAGGCGAAACCCTAAGGTGTTCTTCAACTTTGAAGTTGGAAATAGAAGAGGAGTTTTCACGCTTCTAAGGGTCGCAAATAGCGGATTGGAATGTGAAGAAAAGGAGTTGGAGTTGCTAAGGATCGACTTAGGGTTTTGGAGCATTTTGAGCTTAAGAAGGTATTAATCTCCGTCTTACTATTATAATTCAAGATTTCATGTTGTAGTAGTTAGAAATGATCATGTGGATTATATTATGAAGAATGATATGTGTTATGGAATAGTTGGATGGAATCCGAAAGTTGCATGATTTAGCCTTTAAGATTTTAATTCAATTTAGTACTAGTTTAGTTCGCATGTTATCTAAAGAGTGGATTAAGGTGGTTATAATTGTTAAGTTGTTTATTACTATATAACATGCTAGACCTAAGAACTTGGATTGAAAAGGAATTGGAAAGGTTGATAAGTTGTTGCACTTTTGGCGAATTGACATTTGCATTGTGGACTAGTTTAATGTAATTTGTGGGCGGAATTTTACACGTCTGTTAGGCGTGTAATCCCCTTTGGTTAGCTGACTTGTTGGGCCTTAAATGTGTCGTGTTTGGTTATTGTATTCGCCTTGAAAAGGTGGCAAAGTATGTAAAAACAAAGGAAGTCTTTGCCCGATTTTCCGTAGATTTTAGTGGCTTAGCACTTAGAATATTCTACGTTGAAGCTAGAGGTTTATGGACGTATTATGGCCAATTTAGGTTGAAGTACCAAGTATAGCGTATTCTACTTGACGGATGGAATAGCTAGCAAGGTTGAAGTACTTTGGAGCTTTTTGCTACTTGTCGATAATCGTCGCGAGGTATGTGAACCTCTTCCTTCCTTTGGCATGATTCTATGTATGAAATATACATGTAGTAGTATTTCATGATTCCGTCTACTCTTAGACGTTAAGAGGTAGTTATGTTGGTTTACTCTATGTAAAAGCTACGTCTAAGAAATCCTAAGTTCTTACCGAGTCTTATGGGGGATGTTGGTAAGAGTCGTTAGGAAGTATTTGGAGTCGAGTTGACTTGGCTAATTTACGGCACGAATGAGAATAAGTATCGAACAAGCCATTGCAGCGTTAATAAAGGAAAATGTAATGACAATTAATTATGTTAAAACAAGTAGAATTCTCCATCTGCATAGAAGTTAAGATAAGACAAAATTGTATTACATTTTCTAGATCATGGCTACTTGAATAAGATTGTTATAAATAAGTATAACTTAATCACAACGCACCAATGTATATGTTACTAATTTTAAAAGAGTTTACGTATCAAGTTTTAAGACTTTGAAACTTGTTTTCTTAAAAGTTAAGAGACTTGAAGTATTTTGAAAGCTATGTGATTTGATTTGAAAGTATAAGTCTCTTGGTTATAAAGAGAATGAATTAGTTTAAGGCATAAAGTTAGTATGACGGCTTTATGGGAAGTTGGTTATAATAACTTTATGGGAGGTTAAGAGAATGGTTTTCTTCAGTAGCATAAACAAGAAATGATTTGAAATAAAGAAGGGCAAATTGTTTTAAAGGTACCAATTGCTTAAGGTCTTTAAGAAAGAAGTCACTTGATTTAGAAGCCGGTAATTGTATTTCTAAAAGGTATTGTGACTTGTCTGAAAGGTAGAGATGACTTGATACTACGGTTGTTAGTATCAGGAAGTTTTATTTGAAAGAGTCTTTCTAAAGGAGTAGAGGTGCGTGTACGTTGGGTTAAATTCGGGTTTTATATGACATTATCGACGGAGATGGGGCAGGCGGTATACCTTCACGCGCACTATATGACATTATCGACCCGAGAGATGGGCCGCGAGATACCTTACGCGCACTATATGACATTATCGACCCGAGAAGATGGTCGGGCAAGATACCTTCAGGCGCACTATATGACATTATCGACCGAGAAGATGGCAAGGCGATACCTTACCGGCGCACTATATGACATTATCGACCGAGAGATGGGCGGGCGAGATACCTTTACGCGCACTATATGACATTATCGCCCAGACGGGCCGGGCGTTATACCGGCGCCCAAAGATACCGACTTTATCGCGCCCCCCTTGGACACCGGAGATAGCCGCCCGAAAAAGCCTAGGTTACGAAAAAGAAAGATTAGTAAGTTAGTTGGTAATAAGCTTAATGACTTCTCCTAAGTATATGCGTAAGATATGGCTACAACTCTTAATGGAATGGAAAAGATAATGATATCCAATTAAGTTCATAAGTGGTAATGACACGACAGGATCTGGTATGTACTTTTTTTTACTTGCTCTGTCATTCTTTTATGAGTTATGATCCATTTCTGTACTTTATTTACATTCCATATTAAATTTTTGTTATGCGACCCTTCCGGGGCTGCGTTAAATGTCCGCATGTTTAGGTACGATTATGGATCCGCGAGCTTAGGATCCTGGTTCATTTTGAGATGGCTCCAATGTTCGGAGTTGTCATGGCTATGTATATTCGTGCGGCGGGGCCTTGTCCGCCATAGTAGGTGTTCAAATCTTGAGGTCTGTATTCACGTGTAAATTTGGATCGTTAGAATTGTAATTACATTTTTGGATAGTGTAAGCCCTTTTTGGGTGATTTATATTACGGCAGCCTTATCGGCTTTGCCTTGGTTTTAAGAAAAAAAAAAAAATGTGTTACTTATTTTCCGCAGCAGTTTATTATGTTGTATGTTTTGAGGGTGCCCAGGTAGGGCACCAGTCGCGGCCCGGGGTCGGGTCGTGACATTATGTAAGGTAAGTAAGTTATGGTAGTGAACTTGATGATTTTCCGAAGTAAGTACGTAAGAGAGTGACCATAACTTTCATTGAGAAATGGGAAAAGATGATAAGGTACGATTAAGTTCACGTGATGGTGATGACATGGTAGGTTCAGTATTTACCCTTTTTATACTTACCCCTGTCATGCTTTTATACATATATGTTTTGTTTAATGTACCTTATTTCCGTTCCTGTTATACCCCGTATTTCCAGAGTATGTACGGGAGGGCGTATGTATAAAATTTTAAGCCTTAAGTTAGGCAAGGACCGAAAATTTTGTGCACAACACACGAAAAGAATCGTTTTCCGACGAAACGTTTTCCAAACTTTGCGAAGGGAAAAATACGGCTATGTCATTAATATTTTTTGCGGATTTTTCCGAGAGATGAAATATTTTGGACCAACGAGAGGGCGACACTTGTCACCCTCAAGTGGGTGGACGAAATGGTCTTCCATTGGCACGTTTTGCCTTTATTTTTTTTGTCAAGGAGTTGGTAGGATATTTTGTGTGGTAGATGACCAAGTGGGACCCACACACACATGTCCTAATCTACACCCTCCACTTGCCCCCCCACTTGTCTTGATCTTGGCCATTGGTTGGCCTATAAATACCCCCCTTAGTTGATGAACTTCTTCATCCACACTTAGACATTTCTAAGTCTTAAAATCCCTTCCCCCCTCTCTTGAGAGCTCTAGCCGAGAGCACCTCTCCCCCTTCCTAGTTATGCTAGCGAAACCCTCCCTTTGTGAGCCTTGGCCGAAACTACCCCTAGTACTCCTAAAGTTGTTTTTCGTGAAGTACCCCCCCTTGGTAGAAAAGTATTCTCCAAGTATTGTTACTATTCCAAAATACCTTGGCCCAATACCTTGTAGTATTCCAAGGTTACACCTATACTAAAAGCCCAGAAATACTATTATACTTCCCTTCAGTCACAAAACGAAACCCTAAGGAAAATCTTCATAGCCGGTTGAAGTTTTAAGAAGAAGTTGCGTAGAACTTCTAAGGGTTGTTTGGAGCGGGTTGGAGCACCCAAAGTAGGAGCTAAACGTTGCTTAGGATCGACATTTAAACTTGGATAATTTTGGGCTTATCGAGGTAAATACTCTTGTCCTTCTATTGTAATTGGAAATTACATACTGTAGTAGTATAGAAATAAATATAAGATACATAGAAGGATATTACAGAAGAGAATTGAACTGTAATAGAAGGATATTACAGAAGAAGATTTAAACTGTACTTACATAAGACTGTATTTGCAGTAGACTTGTGTAGTTTAACGGGTAGGGAAGTGCTGCCCAATTTTTCCGTAGAATATTCTACAGAGTAGTCTAGACGTTGATAGACGTATATGGCCTTTATAGGTTGAATGTTCTGCGAGTAGCATGTTCTACTTGGAAGGTGGACAAGGCTAGCCGGGTTATAGCCGTGGAGCGTTTTGCTAATAGTCGATAATCGTCGCGAGGTATGTGATTCTTCCTATCCTCTTGAGCATGATATTTTAAAAGAATATATATAGTACGGTAGATGTACATGTGTTAACTGAACGTAGTTTCTGGCAATGTTTTGACTTAAGCCTGAATAATAAGAATCTTGAAGTATTTCAAGAGAATTAAGAAACTTTTTTGGAAGAAGGATAATACTTGGTTTTGAAAGCATAAGAAGTTATACTAGCTTTATGGGAAGTTAGGTATAACGACTTAAGAGAGATAAAAGGAACGGTTTACTTAATTATTTATGAAAGCCTTATTGATTTTGGAAATGAGAATAAGTATCGAACAAACCACAGCCGCGCTAATAAAGGAAATGTATTGACTAATAAAGTATTATTAAAACCAGAGAAACCTCCATCCGCATAAGCTAAGATGAGACAAAATGATATTACATTTCCTAGATCATGGCTGCTCTAATAAGATTGTTATGAACAAGAATAACCTACTCACACATAAGGCATATGTTTCTCAAATTGTTTTAAAGGAGAATTATATTAGTAAGTGATTAAAACTATGAACTACGAAACCTTTCGAAAATAAAAGACTCGAGTAATTGAACTTAGGCAAACTTGGACGTTTGGAAAAGAATGTTGTTACTTGATATTAAAAAGGAAACTGTTTCGGGTTACTTAAAAAAGATAGTCACTCTATTTTTGATACTACGGGTATCGTGTGACTTTGTGAAGAAAGCGGATCTTTTAAAGAATTAATGTATGAAGTACTTTGGGGTTAAAACCTGAACTTGTTGTCATAAAATAGAAAGTACCTTGGGTGAATAACTTGACTATGTTGGTTTGTGATAGCCTTGTAATACTTTCTTGATTGGTTTGATAAGTAATCATGTTATGATGCTACGTGTGTTAGTGTCTTATGATGTTTGTGTAAAGGGTTCCCTTGTTGTGCTTATGTTGATTAACGATAAGCCGTTATACTGTTATATTATCACATACCCCGACTTGATATACCGGGGCTTGCCACCCTTGATGCGGTCTATACGGCTATGCGGTCTGTGTGACTATGCGAGCGGCGGTATGCTCGAGATTGATCATTCCGGTGTTTTATCCCGACGCGGGGATGCCTATGCGGATGCATGTGACTATGCGGTCTATGAGACTATGCGGACTGCGGGAGTCCAGGAGGGTACCGGGGGTTAGCTGCCCCCGATGCGAGGAATACCTCATGCGGGCCTATGTGTGGCCTATGCGGAGCAGCGGTATGCTCCAGGACTAGACGCGCATCGATCGAGGCGAGTGGCGGCCTTCGATCATGTAGTGCGGTGCAGAAAGACCCCGTGATATAGTTCTATAGCATTGTTGGTGCTGTGGGTTTTAGTAGTCTGATATGCCTTCGCATTTACCCGTGCGGTTTTATTATGACACAGTGGGACCCGTGTTCATGTGTACTCCTTGGTGTTATTACATCATAGACTGCCGACAGTGAGGAAGGTATTCCACGGGCATGATTTATGTGGTGGGCGTGAGACCCATTGTTGTATTTGAGTAATGACTTTGAGGGCGTGAGTCCCTGACTTGACGTGACTGCTTACATATTGTGTATCGTAAATTGGTTATCATATATGTCTTCTGTTTATATAGACTATTATGATTTCATTTCTGATATTTTGATTTCACATACTTGGTACTGTTGTGCTGACCTCCTTGGGGCTGCGTTAAATCACGCAGTAGAGGTACACCATCGCCGATCCTCGCTCTTAGGATCACAATTCAGCGTTTTGGGAAGCTCGTTTCTCCGAGGCTTATCTTTGGTATAGTCCTGTTGTAGGTACTTACATTCAGGTATGGCGAACCCTGTCCGTCGTTGGTGTTGTAAAACTCTTAGAAGTGCAGTAGTCTGTTGTAAAGTTGGGATGTAGCTCATTCTTGAGATATTTATATACTTGCCAAGGGCACTCTTTTATTTGATAAAGCGTGTCTCTTTTACATTGGTTTCATGTCTTGTTTTATATTCGATTACTCGATGTATGTCTACTTGGGTGCCCGGTAAGGCACGATCCACGCGGGTTGGTCGTGACAAAAGTGGTATCGAGCGCTTAATCCTCTGAAAGTGTCTACGCACCGTATCTAGTAGTCTTGATTATCGGTGTGTTGGGCACCACACCAATAATCGTGAGGCTATAGGATATTTAGGATTGGTTTCCATTCTTCTCACTCGAGATCGTGCCTTAGAGTGTGTTATAAGTTGGACCCTCTAACGTATTTCTTTCCCTCACCGCTATGCCTCGCGTAAGGCAACCCGCCCGAAGGCAAGGCGTAGGAGGCTGAGTAGAAAGCGAGAGGGTTACTAGGGCACAGCCCAATCATCACTGGGGTGGTGCTTCATTCGGGAGTTCTGCGGCGTCGCGGCCAAATTTCAGAGTCTAGCACACGCGGTTCCTACTGCGGCCATGAGATTTGAACCTTCAGTTCCACGACCAGCAACAGACAGTATAGATTGCAAAGAGACGACCCTGTTACTAGCTCGGGAGTTAGCAACTGCAGAGTATTTTAGGTATCGATTCATCACGGTCTTAATGATTATTTAAGAGAGGTTGTGCAAGAGTAGCTCTTGATCGAGGCTTGAGCATGGCACGTATGCGCTTATGCAAAGCAGCCGAAAAGTAAGGATCGACGGGTTAACCAAGATCGCAGAAGAGGCGAGCAGCGGTCCTTTGGTAACTTTCGAGACGAATCGCCTCAGCAGAATTAGATATGCGCCTCGCCGATCAGTGTCCCTCCCGTGGTTCGTGACGTTCGAGTATGCAGGAGTTGGCGTAACTCCAGGCTTATGGTTCAGATATACATAGGTTCTAGCCGATCGAGTTGATTTTCCTCGGTGTTCACGATGCTGACAGCGCCATCCGGGAATGTCGTCTTTTTACTGGTACTTGGTATGCTTGCGGCCAGCAGGGCCATTTTGCGAGAAATTGTCCGACCAAAGGTGGCACGGACGTAGACTCACGCCGAATCGGTGGCTAGTTCATCACCTTCCCTGGCTATGCGCCACCAAGGTGATTGATTAGAACGACAAAGCGAGTGAAGCGGTAGATACAGTATATCCTTAAACCTCCGAGATTAGTATGTGTGATAAGATGAGTATATCTTAAGTGTTATGTTCAGATAACATTGTGTTAATCATGGTTAGTTATCAGGGTAAGATTGGGGATAGGGAAAGTGTGAGCCTTAGATTTTTATACGTAGAGACCTTAGAGGCGAGGCCATCTTGGGTAAAAGAGTTATTTTATGTTTGACCCTTATCGGAGTGCATTGTATGCGTGAGCTATGTTTTTGGGATAAGTCCCTGAGTAGTGTGAAATGAAAGAGGGTAGTTGATCTAAGAAGACCACTAGGTTTTCGTGACTTGATTGTGAGATTGTTCCGGATCGGGGAACAAGAGTTTTGCGCGATAGCGGGTCGGGTTGCGGACCGATTGCGGGTCAACCCGCGGCCTGTATTGTGGTGGGGTCAGTTCGAGGTGGTCCCGCCAGGTGGTGGGGTCACGAGGGTGCTAGGCCCAAGTTTAGTTAACCAGCGTACGAGTTCGTGGATGCGTTCGACCCGATGGTCGCCGGCGAGGTCGATCCTCTTGTCTTTCAGTCAAGACCGTTTACTCGGCAGAGGGTTATGCGAGATGTTATATCAGGAAGGTTGTAAGGCTGCACGAGGTGCCTACTTTCACCTTATGACAGGCAGTGGAGCCCAGGTTACGGCTATTTCTTTTTTCTGGAAGTTTTACCAGGCAAGGTTAGGAACTCAGGTGAGTCTCAGTATCGCATTCGCCCTCGGGCCAGTGTGTGGATTTCAGGGGTAGCTGTGAGGATTGTTGTCTCCTGTTGAGGGAGTGTTTTATAGCTACCATTTCAGCATTCGGGTGTCGCCTTATGAAGCCTTGTAGGGGCGGAAGTGTAAGTTGCCGGTCGATTGGTTCGATGTTGGCAAGGTTCAGATAGTTGGTTCATACTTGTTTCGGCAGGATGTGGATAGGGTGAAGCTTATCCAGAAGAGATTATTGGCAGCTCAGAGTCAACAGGAGTCGTGCGGATAATCGGCGACGACACTTAGAGCTCAGGTTGACGGTGGGTCTTCTTGAAGGTACCACCCGGAAAGGGTGTGACGAGTTTTGGAAAACAGAGGAAACTTAGCCCGAGTTACTTTGGGCCTTTGCAGATCATTTGGAAAATAGGCCAAGTTGCCTATAGGTTAGCATTGCCGTCCGACTTAGGAGGCAGTACGTCCGGTCTTTCATGTTGTTATGTTCGGAAAAGTATCGGAGATCCATCCAGAGTGTTCCCAGTTAATGATGATCAAGTTGGAGGTAGTAACCCAGAGATTTTGGAAAAAGAAGCAGAATCAGAAATGTGATAAGTTATGAGAAAGAGTTTGAATGTGCAGAAGGTACGACGAGTAAGGGAAGAAGCGAGCATGTGTTACGAGCATAGATGTGATCATTTTTTGTAAAGTGAAGGTGCGAAGGAGTATATTTTAGACCTCGTGGGAGCTTTGTAGTGATGGAAGTGATTCCTGGACTTGGATGTAAGTGTTTGCGCTTGTTGTATTGTGGCAGTGTGGCATGATTGTTTTAAGTAAAAGAAGAAAGACTATAATGGCGCATGGTTGTTTTGAGATTTAGGAGGAACATTCGGGACGAATGTTTCTAAGGAGGAGAATGTTATACCCGTATTTCCGAGTATGTACGGGAGGCGTGCGATAAAAGTTTAAGCCTTATGTTAGGCAAGGACCGAAAATTTTGTGCACAACACACGAAAAGAATCGTTTTCCGACGAAACGTTTTCAAACTTTGCGAAGGGAAAAATACGGCTATGTCATTAATATTTTTTGCGGATTTTTCCGAGATGAAATATTTTGGACCAACGAGAGGCGACACTTGTCACCCTCCGTGGGTGGACGAAATGGTCTTCCATTGCACGCTTTTGCCTTTATTTTTTTGTCGAGGAGTTGGTAGGATATTTTGTGTGGTAGATGACCAAGTGGGACCCACACACATGTCCTAATCTACACCTCCACTTGCCCCACTTGTCTTGATCTTGGCCATTGGTTGGCCTATAAATACCCCCCTTAGTTGATGAACTTCTTCATCCACACTTAGACATTTCTCAGTCTTAACATCCCTTCCCCTCTCTTGAGAGCTCTGGCCAGAGCACCTCTCCCCTTCCTAGTTATGCTAGTCAAACCCTCCCCTTTGTGAGCCTTGGCCGAAACTACCCCTAGTACTCCTAAAGTTGTTTTTCGTGAAGTACCCCCCCTTGGTAGAAAAGTATTCTCCAAGTATTGTTACTATTCCAAAATACCTTGGCCCAATACCTTGTAGTATTCCAAGGTTACACCTATACTAAAAGCCCAGAAATACTATTATACTTCCCTTCAGTCACAAAACGAAACCCTAAGGAAAATCTTCATAGCCGGTTGAAGTTTTAAGAAGAAGTTGCGTAGAACTTCTAAGGGTTGTTTGGATCGGGTTGGAGCACCCAGAGTAGGAGCTAAACGTTGCTTAGGATCGACATTTAAACTTGGATAATTTTGGGCTTATCGAGGTAAATACTCTTGTCCTTCTATTGTAATTGGAAATTACATACTGTAGTAGTCTCTTGGTTATAAAAAGGAATGAGTTGGTCTAAAACCATAAAGGGTTATAACGGCTTTATGAGAAGTTGGTTATAACGGCTTTATGGAAGGTTAAGAGAATGGTTTTCTCTAATAATGTAAGCAAAGAAATGATTTGAAATAAAGAAGGGCAGATTGTTTTAAAGGTACCAATTGCTTAAGGTTTTTAATAAAGAAGTCACTTGATTTAGAAGCCGGTAAATGTATTTCTAAAAAGGTATTGTGACTTGTCTTAAAAGGTGGATAGGACTTGATACTATAGTTGTTAGTATCTGGGAAGTTTTATTTGAAAAAGAGTCTTTCTAAAGGAGCAGAGGTGCGTAGTACGTTGGGTTAAATTCCCGGGTTATATGACATTATCGTCCCAGAAATGGCCGGCAAGATACCTTACGCGCACTATATGACATTATCGACCGAAACGGGCCGGCAAGATACCTTACGCGCACTATATGACATTATCGTCCGAAATGGGGGCGAGATACCTTTTGCACTATATGACATTATCGTCCCGAAATGGGCGGCAAGATACCTTACGGAAAACTATATGACATTATCGTCCCGGAAATGGGCGGGCAAAGATAATTGTATGGGCGCACTATGTGATTTTATCGCCCCCGCATCGCAGATAAGGCGATGGCGTCCTCCATAAAGGGCCGGAGTAGGTTATGGGTAAGTAAGTTATGGTAGTGAACTTGATGATTTTCCGAAGTAAGTACGTAAGAGAGTGACTATAACTTTCATTGAGAAATGGGAAAAGATGATAAGGTACGATTAAGTTCACGTGATGGTGATGACATGGTAGGTTCAGGTATTTACCCTTTTTATACTTACCTCTGTCATGCTTTTATACATATATGTTTTGTTTAATGTACCTTATTTCCGTTCCATATTCAATTGTTGTCGACCTTCTGGGCTGCGTTCATGCCCGCAGGTATTAGGTGCACAGGTTGGTGATCCTTGCTCTTAGGATCTCGGTTCAGTTTTTGGGAAAAAGCTCCATTTGCTCCGGAGGCTTATCTCTTGGTACGGTTTCCCCTGAGGTTGTAGATTCCTATATATTCAGGGGTATGGCGGGGCCCTGTCCCGCCACAGTTATTATTCCTAGAGCTCTGTATTCACATATGTGGTTGGGCTGTAAGAACTGAGTTGTACAGTTGTACTTTTGAGTATGTTTATATTATGGAAGGCGGCCTTATCGGCTAGCCTGTGATGTTATTGTTTACACATGTGTTTATGTTGTGTATGTTCCGCTGCTATTCTCTGATGTATACCTATACGGGGTGCCCAGGTAGGGAACCAGTCGCGGTCCCGGGGTCGGGTCGTGACACTGGCACTGGCACGGCCTTCATGTTTTGAAACGGTAGTGATTTCATTAATGAAAGGGTGCAGTGTGTGTATGACTTAAAGTGGAACAGTTAATCTCATTGTTAAGGCATAACTTAAAAAGATAAAAAGGATTGTATTGCTCTTATGATTGCACGGTTCAGTGTGCTTATTGATGTTATATTATATCATGGACTCCCGGCAGTGAGGAAGGATTCCACGGGCATGATTCATGTTATGGGCGTGAGACCCATGGTTATATTTGAGTAATGACTTTGAGGGCATGCGTCCCTAATTTGACATGACTGTTTATGTATTGTATACTTTTGTCACGACCCGATCCCGGGCCCGTGACTGGTGCCTTACCCCGGGCACCCTAGTGATACAACATCAGAGAAAATCAGCGGAAATAAAAACTTAAACATGAAACAAGAGATAAAGTATGAAACAGGCTAACCAAAACGGTCACCTTCATGTATATATATATATATCAAATCGAGCAGCTTAAATCCTTTTACAAACCCCGCCACACGATTACAACAGACCTCTCTAAGAATGTAACCATAACTATGACGGACAGGGCCCGCCATACCCCAATGTACAAGTATCTACACTGACAGGTGACTTTACCAAAGATAAGCCTCCTGAGAAAAGGAGCTTCCCATAACGCTGTACTGTGATCCTATTAGCGAGGATCCACAACCTATGTACCTCTACCTGATGCATGAACGCAGCCCGGGAGGTCGATAACAGTACCAAGTATGTGAAATCAGAAATATCGTAAGTGAAATCATAATAGTCTATATAAAGCAGGAGACATGTATGGTAATCAAACTACAGTCCACAATATATAAACAAATATGTCAAGTCGTGACTCACGCCTCAAAGTCATTACTCAAATATAACAATGGGTCTCACGCCCACAACATCAATCATGCCCGTGGAATACCTTCCTCACTGCCGGCAGTCTATGATATAATCACACCAAGAAGTACATATGAACACTAGGTCCCACCTGAGTCATAACAACCGTACGGGGCAAGTACGAAGGCTAACCACCAGATACCAAGCCGCATCATCCACTGACCGGGGCAAGTACGAAAGGCAACTACCAGATACCAAAGCCGTACCAACAAATCTATATAACCAAACCACGAAGCTGACCCAGGGCAAGTACGAAAGTCAACTACGGATACTCAAGCTGCGCACGCAATGGCGGGTAAGCACGAAGACTAACTACGGATACTGCTCGAATCACGAGACTTCGTCACAAAACATCCAAACCACGAAGCTGATACGGGTCAAGTACGAAAGTCAACTACCAGATACCAAGCCTGCGCCACGCAGCTGGCCGGGGAAAGTACGAAGACTAACTACCAGATACCAAGGTCGTATCACGAGACTTCGTCACTAAACTGAACGGGCAAGTCACGAAGGCTAACTACTGTGTACAAGGCGAATCACCCACGAGACGGGGCAAGTACGAAGCCAACCACCGATACCAAGGCGAATCGGTAAAACCTCATGGAGAGCTAGTCCATGGAATAACACTATCACAGGAAACGAACCTCATCATGGCGCGTACCGTGGACCATCCATCGAGTCAGTATGCCCATGAACTATCATAGTGGAAGCATACCCGTGGGCCACCCATCGTGTCAGTATGTCCAAAATGATCAAGAATAACACGACCGGCCCTCCATCGAGAGACGCGGTAACATAAGAATACAACACTTGCACAACAAGGCTACCCAACGCAAACATAGGCAAGTTACACACAACTCAAGATACTTTCATTTTATGACAAGGTCCAGGTTTTAATCCCCAAAGTACTACATACGTTAAATTCATTTAGAAGATCCTTTTCTTTTACAAAAGTCACCCGATACCCGTAGTATCAAAATAAAGTGACTAACATTTTAAGTAAACCAAAACAACTTCCAGACTTTCCTTTTTAAAACAAATTAAGACAATACCATGCCTTCTTTTTAGACCAAAACACTTCTCCCTTTAAAGTCAAGTTATCATTTTAAAACCAATGATAAAACCATTCCTTTGTTTTCATAAAGTCGTTATAACTAACTTCCCATAAAGCTGTTATAACACTTTATGTTCTAAACCAAAAACTCTTTAATTCCACAAGTCTCTTTTCTTTTAAAACAACAACAAGTATTCTTTTAAAACCCAAATAACTTACTCTTTTCAAAATAAGTAACCTATACTTAAAATCAAGTTACTTCTCTTTTTCCGAAAACAAGTCGTTATAAGTCAAGTCTCTTATCTTTTAAGATCAAGTCTCTTAACTTCTACAATCAATAAACCATTCTTTTACCTACATAAAGTCGTTATAACTAACTTCCTATAAAGCTATTATAACACCCTATGTTTTAAACCAACCAAATCACTTAGCACATGTACGTCTACCGTACTACATAGTTCACAACAATCATGCTAGAAAAGATAGGAAGAGGTTCACATACCTCGCGACGATTATCGACAATTAGCAAAATGCTCCACAAGATCAGAACCTCGCTAGCCTTTTCCACTCTTGAGTAGAATACGCCACTCAAGCATCGCAACCTATAAAGGCCACAAAACGCCTATCAACTCCTAGATCTCTTCGTAGAATATTCTAACTGCAAGATTCCTTAATCTACGTAAAATTCGCGCACTCTCCCCGCTATCACATAAATCTCCTCCTACCAGGCCCGCTACGCCAACAACACCTGTGGATTACACGTCTAACCGGACGTGTTCAATTCTGCTTCACAATAATACTACATAAGTCTACTGTAAGTACAGTCCAATGTAAATACAGTTCAAGCCCTTATAATCATCCTTCCAATATATCTTATACTCAATTCTAAATTATTACAATATGTAATATCCAATTACAATAGGGGGACATAGATTATTACCTCGATAAGCCCAAAATTATCCAAGATTATATGTCGATCCTGGGCAACGTTTAGCTCCAATTCCTTACGCTCCAACCCGCTCCAAGCAACCCTTATAAGTTTCCAAACAACTTCTCTAAATACTTCAACCAAGCTAGGAAGATTTTTCTAGGGTTTCGTTTTGCGACTATTGGAATAAAGTAGCATTTCGGGGCTCCTAGTATTAAAACAACTTTGGAATACTACTAGGGATACTAGGCCAAGGTATTTGGGATTATACTACAATACACAAAGTATTTCTACTCAAGTGGGGGAGGGGGGACGAAAACTATACAAGGGAAAGGGATATTTTTTTGCCTTGGAAAGCTCTTAAGTGGATGAAATAATATGTCTTGCACTATGGGGTATTTATAGAACAATCAAAGGCCAAGATCAAGGCAAGTGTGTGGTGAGATCTTGGGACAAGTGTGTGTGGGTCCCACCATCCAAATGGCTTCACAAAACTTGGGACAAGTGGCTTGCCACTTGTCCACACCATTTCGGCCAAAGCCAAGTGTCAACAAGAAACGGCCAACCATGGCCACATGGGGGTGACACGTGTCGCCCCCCGATTGGTCCAAAATATTTCGTCTTCCGAAAATATCCAAAATACCGAAAAACTCAAAAACAAAGCGGGCCCACAAAATCAGAATTTCTCCGTGGGCCCACGTGACCATTCTCAAAATAAAATCCCAAAATTCTAAAATAATCCACGAAGTCCAAATACCAAATCTGGGAATCCAATTCCCATTAATGAACCTTTTTCCTTCACAAAACCCGGAAACTTTTCCGTCGAAAAATCACACCTTTCTTTCATTCCAAAATTTCATGATTCTCGCGTGACGTCCCACATATATACCACGAACTACGGGTATAACAACCGTAGTTTGGCTATCATACATGTCTCTGCTTTATATGTGAACTGTGTGATCTCCTTTACGCATTTCACATCTTGCCATACGTTACATTCTTCAGACCTCCTTCGGGGACGATTTATGTCGCAGGTTTATGTACGCAGTTTGGTGATCTGCAGGTGTAGGACCCTGCTCAGAGTTTTTGGATAGCTCCATCTGTTCAGGAGTTTATCATTTTGGTATAGATCCTTCAGTACAGGCTTTTGTACAGTTATAGGTACGGCGGGGCCTTGTCCCGTCATAGTTCAGTAAAACTCTTAGAGGTCTGTATTCATATGTAGGATTGGACTCGTGTACAGTGTAGTGCCTTTTTATTATGTATATTATATGGCAGCCTTGTCGGCTTTGCCCTTGTATGTTCATTGGTTTTAAAAAAAACGAGGTTGTCACGACCCGATCCCGGGCCCATGACTGGTGCCTTACCCGAGCACCCAAGTAGATATACATCAGAGTAACCAGCGGAATATAAAATAAAGACATGAAACAATAAAGAGTAAGAACAGTCTAACCAAGAAATTGTCGCCTTTCGGCATGTATATATAAACCAACACTTGAACAATTACATCCTTTACAAACCCTGCCCACAACAGTACTACAAACCTCTAAGAATTTCTATAACAACTATGACGGGACAGGGCCCCGCCATACCCCTGAATGTACAAGTACCTACAATCTCAGGGAATCATACCAAAAGATAAGCCTCCGGAGAAACGGAGCTTCCCAAACGCTGAACTGTGATCCTACGAGCGAGGATCAACGACTGATGTACCTCTACCTGCGGCATGAACGCAGCCTCCGAAGAGGTCAAGACAAGTACAGTATGTGAAATCAAAAATCAGAATGAAATCATAATAGTCTATATAAAACAGGAGACATATATGATAACCAATTTATGATATACAGTATGTAAGCAGTCATGTAAAGTCAGGGACTCACGCCCTCAAAGTCATCACTCAAATATAACCATGGGTCTCATGCCCAAAATATCAATCATGCCCGTGGAATTCCTTCCTCACTGCCGGCAGTCCATGATATAAAACACCAAGGAATACACATGAACACCAGGTCCCATCTGTGTCATAATAAAACCGTACGGGGTAAGTACGAAGGCATAGCCGACTACCAGAACCCACCGTACCAACAATGCTATAAAACTGTATCACGAGGTCTTTCTACACCGCCAAATGATCGGCGAGCCACTGCTTGCGATATCATTGTGCGCGTCTAATCCTGGAACTCCCGCAGTTCCGCATAGGCCACATAGGCCCGCATGAGGTATTCCTCGCATCGCAGGGTAGCTAACCCTCGGCACCATCCTGGATTCCTGCATTCCGCATGGCCACATGGACCGCATGAGGTATTCCTCGCATCACATTCCTGGAACTCCCGCAGCTCCGCATAGGTCCCATGGACCCGCATGAGGTATTCCTCGCATCGGGCGGCAGCTTAACCCCCGGCATCATAACAAGTCAGGGAGGTAAGTGATATAATACTAGCACAACGGGCTTATCGTTAAACAACATAAGCAAAACAAGAAAAAACCCCTTACACAACGTCACAAGACACTAACACACGTAGCATCATAACATGTTCACTTTATCAAGCTAACAAGAAAGTATTACAAAGGCTATCACAAAACATAGGCAAGTTACTCACACAAGGTACTTTCATTTCATGTCAACAAATTCGGGTTTTAACCCTAAGGTACTCCATACTTTAACTCTTTAAGAAGATCCATTTCTTTCACAAAAGTCACATGATACCCGTAGTATCAAAATAGAGTAACTATCTTTTTAAGTAAACCAAAACAATTTCCATACCTTCTTTTTAAACTAACTTAAGACAGAAGCATGCCTTCTCTTTTAAACAAAAACACTTCAATTTTTCAAGTCTCTCTCTTTTATAAATCAAGTCCCTTACTTTGGAAATTTTAAGAAAATCAAAACTTGTTTTTAATGATCTTATTAAAGCAGCCATGATCTAGGAAATGTAATACAATTTTGTCTTATCTCAGCTTCTATGCAGATGGAAGATTCTACTTGTTTTAAGTTAATTATTAGTCATTACATTTTCCTTTAATAACCCTGCAATGGCTTGTTCGATACTCATTCCCATTTCCGAATTCAATATAACATCATTATTAAAAACCAAGTACTCATTACTCACGAATGAGGTTTCACAACTTTCCACGCAATTCAAGTTCTTCACATATCAAATCAAGTCAAATATAAGTCAAGTCTCTTATCTTTTAAAAATCAGTAAACCATTCTTTTACCTACATAAAGTTGTTATAATTAAATTCCCATAAAGCCATTATAACACTTTATGTTTTAAACCAACCAAATTCGTTTAGCACATGTACGTCTACCGTACTACATAGTTTACAACAATCATGCTAGAAAGGATAGGAAGAGGTTCACATACCTCGCGACGATTATCGACAATTAGCAAAACGCTCCAAAATACTATAACCTTGCTAGCCCTTTTCCACCCTTCAAGTAGAATACGCTACTCGTAGTACTTCAACCTATAATGGCCATGAAACGTCTATTAACTTCTAGATCTCCTCGTAGGATATTTCTAAGAACAAGGTTCCATTTCTACGGAAAATTCGCAAGACTTCCCGTTTACTCAATTTTCTACCTTTTTCAAGGCGATAACCGTAATTAACATACTATAATTAAGGTGCAATAATTCGAATTTTAAAGAATGATCACACGCCCAAACGTAACGCGATTAACAATCTCTCCTTAACAACAATAATTAAAGAAGGGGATAACACGCCAAACTAACGCGATTAACAATCTCTCATTCATAACAATAATTAAAGAAGGGGATAACACGCCCAAACTAACGCGATTAACAATTTCTCCTTCATAACAACAATAATTAAAGCAGGGATAACGCCCAAACGGAACGCGATTAACAATCTTTCCTTCATAACAACAATGTAAATACAGTCCAAAGTAAATACGGTCCAAAGTAAATACGGTCCTTAAGTTGGGGTCCTTGACCAACTTTTACAATTTTTACTTATCCAATTACTTCATTAGTCTTCCAACTTATTGTCACGACCGAACCTCCGGTTCGTGGTGCCTACCGCACCCTAGTGATACAACATCGAGAAAATCACGGAAATAAAAACATGGACATGAATTAAGAGACAAGATAAATAAACAAAGCCAACCAAAACGCTTGCCTTCATCATATATACATAAATACCCGAACAGCTTATCCTTTTTACAAACCACTTGCACAAAGTACATGCACTCTAAGATTTATACAACAACTATGACGGACAGGGGCCACCATACCCCGACCGCATAAGAACCTGACATCGTGGTAACATACCAAAGATAAGCCTCGAAGGAACGGAGCTTCCCAATACTGAAAGGTGATCCTAAAGCGGGGATCGACAATGTACTTACTGCATGGCGTAACGCGGCCAGAAGGAGGTCGATAACAGTACCAAGTATGTGAAACTATAAAATCAGAAATGAAATCATACTAGCCTATAAAAGCGGAGACAGTATGATAACCAAACTACGATGACACACATAATGCTTATATCAATTCGTGGTCTCACGCCCAACATCAATCCCGCCCATGAGTACCTTCTCGCCATCGGCGATCATGATATGATAACAACAAGACAATCCAAATGGGAGCATACCTGCGCTACGATCGTGTCGGTATGTCCAAAGGGAAACAATAAGACAAGATTCCAAATGGAAGCATACCCGCGCTACGCGTCGTGTCGATATGTCCAAAGGAAACAATAAGACAAGATTCCAAATGGAAGCATACGTGCGCCACGCGCGTGTCGTATGTCCAAAGGGAAACAATAAGACAACAAGGCGGTAATCAAAGTGGAAGATACGTGCGCCACGATCGTGTCGGTATGTCCAAAGCGAATAACAAAAGTAACACTATCAGCAGAACGCATGCGTGGAATTTATCCACACGCGGCCACGCCCAAGTAAGTTCTCAACAAGTCAACCGACTCCATCGAGAGACGCGGTAGTATAGAAACACAATTCTTGCACAACAAAGGTTATCACAACAAGCATAGGCAAGTTTCACAACAACAAGCATAGGCAAGTTTCACAACAACAAGCATAGGCAAGTTTATACACAACTCGAAGTACTTTCATTTTATGCCCAAGTTCGGTTTTACCCTCAAAGTACTACGTCGTTAAATTCCTTTTAAAGAGATTTATTCCTTTTATAAAAGTCACCCGATACGTAGTATAAAAATAGAGTGACTTATATCTTTTAAGTAAACTAAAACAACTTCCATACTATCCTTTTTAAAACCAAATTAAGGCAACACCATGCCTTCTTTTTAGACCAAAACACTTCTCTTTTTTAAAGTCAAGTTACCACCTTAAAACCAGTGATAAAACCTTCTTTTGTTTTCATAACGTCGTTATAACCAACTTCCCATAAGGCTGTTATAACACGTTATGTTTTAAACCATTTTAAGACAACACAATGCCTTTCTTTACCCTAAAGTTCGAGTTTGCCTAATTTCAATTACGCAGGGCTCTGTTTAGAAAAGTTTCATAGTTCAATGTCTTAATCTCTTTTAAAACAATTGAGTAACATATGCCCTAGGCGAGTAGGTTATTCTTGATCATAATCAATCTTATTAAGCAGCCATGATCTAGAAAATGTAATATCATTTTGTCTCATCTTAGCTTCTATGCAGATGGAGGTTTCTCGGTTTTAATACTTCGTTAGTCATTACATTTTCCTTTATTAGCGCTGCAGTGGTTTGTTCGATACTTATTCTGATTTCCGAATCAGTAAAACATTATTCCTTTTAAAATCAAGTACTCATTACTCACGAATGAGGTTTCACACTAACATCCATATCAAGTCAAGTCTCTTAAGACGTTATACCTAACTTCCCATAAAGCTAGTATAACTCTTATGTTTTCAAAACCAAGTATTACTCTTCTTTCAAAACGGTTTCTTAATGAAATACTTCAAATGCTTTATTATCACACATCAAGTCAGTTATAAGTCAAATCAGTTATCTTTAACAATCACAAAGCATTTTCTTATCTACATAAAGCTGTTATAACCAACCTCCCATAAAGCCGTTATAACACTTTATGTCTCAAACCAATCAAATACATTTAGCACATGTACGTCTACCGTACTACATAGTTACACACATATCATGCTAGAAAAGATAGGAAGAGGTTCACATACCTCGCGACGATTATCGACTAATAGCAAACGCCCAAGTACCTCAAACCGCTTCGCTACTCCTTAAGCCAAGTGGACTCACGCCACACGTAGTATTTCAACCTATAGAGGCCACAAGGCGCCTATTAACATCTTAGATCTCAATGTAGAATATACTACAGAAAATTCGCGACTCCTCCCGCAATGCTTAAATCTCCTCCTCTATCGAGTGCTACCAAGACAACCGGGGGTTAACACGCCTAACCGACGTGTACAATTCTACTACACAAGAATGCTACACAAGTCTACCGTAATACGCCTATGTAATTCAGATTCAGCTCTCTTCTTTAAATTCAGCTTAAGTCGCAAGACATTGCGTAAGTATTATTCAGGCTTAAGTCAAAAGACATTGCCGCACAACTA
Source organism: Przewalskia tangutica (assembly GCA_029844215.1). Lineage (NCBI taxonomy): Eukaryota > Viridiplantae > Streptophyta > Magnoliopsida > Solanales > Solanaceae > Przewalskia > Przewalskia tangutica. The sequence continues at coordinate 369,612 of JAQGDG010000098.1, forward strand.
TGTTCAGTTCTATATATAGTATACTTAACTATATACTCCTACAACATGTAATTTCCAATTACAACAGAAGGTTAGGAATGTTTACCTCGATAAGCCCAAAATTATCCGAGTTTATATGTCGATCCTGAGCAAGGTTTAGCTCCTACTCCGTGCGCTCCGACCCGCTCCAACCAACCCTTAGAAGTTCTAACCAACTTCTACATATAACTTCAACTACGGGTGAAGATTTTTCCAAAGGGTTTCGTTTAGTGGCTAAAGGAAAGTATACTAGTATTTATGGGCTTTTCGTATAGAGGTAACCTTGGGAATACTACAAGGTATTTAGGCCAAGGTATTTGGGCATTATAACAATACTAGGAGAGTATTTCTATACCACAACAAGGGGTATTATACGAAACAACTAGGCTGGGGGTAGGCTCTCGCCACAAGGCCCAACAGGGGAGGACTTGGCGAATGCTACACCCTTAGGGGAGGGATTTTGAGACTGAGAATGATTTTTGGATGAAGAAGTTCATCAACTAAGGGGGGTATTTATAGGTCAAGCAATGGCCAACCAATGGCCAAGATGAAGACAAGTGTTAGGCAAGTGTAGGGCTAGGATTTGGACAAGTGTTTGTGGGCCCCACTTTCTCATCTACTACACAAAATATCTAGCCAAACATTGACCAAATGTTTAAGGCAAGAAACATGAAAAAGCGTGCCAAAGGAGCTCAACCAAACCATTCACTGGGTGACAAGTGTCACCCTCCGTTGGTCCAAAATATTTCGCCTCTCGGAAAAATCCAAAAATTATAAATGACATAGCCTAATTTTCCCTACGAAGTCATGGAAACGTTTTCGAAAACGACTCTTTTGGCACTTGTGTACAAATTTCGAAACTATGCTTACTTTAAGGCTCAATTAATATACGTATGCCCTCACGCACATACTCAAGAAATACGGTATAACATTCTCCTCGCTTAGAAACATTCGTCGAATGTTCCATCTAAGCCTCAAAACAAACATGCGCCAAAGATAGTCTTCACTACTATACTTACGAGAACAATCTCGCCACACCGCCACGAAACACCCGCAAATACTTACATCCAAGTCCACGAGGAAACACCTCTAACATCACAAACTTTTGTCACTTTGCGCGAGGTTCTAGTGTCACCCGGCGACCCAACAAATGGTACCGGATCGCATGCGATCCCCGAGGTCTAAAATATACATCCTTCGCACCTTCTCCCTTCACAAGAAATGATCATATCTATGCTCGCAATACATGCTCGCCTCTACCCTTACTCGTCGTACTCTTCTCGAACACTTGAACTCTTCTAGTATACGCACCACACTTCAGTCCTCGCTTCAGTTCTCCAAACCTTGGAGTCACCACCTCCAACTTGGTTATCTTACTAGCCTCAATCTTCCTTAAGGCCATTCCCGGCCTTCACGATCCGCTTATGGTCGAACATATCCACGAACTCATACGATGGTCATCTAAACCTGGGCCTAACACCCTCGTGACCCTACCACCTGGCGGGACCACCCAGAGCTGACCCTACCTCGAAACAGGCCGCGGGTTGGCCCTCATCATGGCCCCAACCCGACCCACTTAACGCATCACGCTCTTGTTCCCCGATCCGGAACAATCTTACCTCTACATGTCATGAAAGCTACCACTTCCATTGCACACTACCCAGGGACTTTATCACACAAAACGTTCTAGGCATAAAATGCGCTCCGACAAGGATCACTTGCAAAATCTGGTACTCAAGACGACCTTACATCTAAGGTCTCAACTGTAATATTCTAAGGTTCATCATTTTCTCACCCCCTGCTTAACCTTCTCACTAACCGTGTTCTACATCACGTTTTAGGACAAAGCTATCCAACATAACACTTAACACATTATCATAACATCAATACATACAAGTCTCTAGAGGGTTAAGGATATACACAAAATAGGCGGTTCAAAGGACCGTTAAAACGAACTTCCACCGCGATTTCTAATGGGCTCACGGTGTATGAACATCCCGCCTAGTCGTAGAAGGTGAAGAACCCGCAATCGATCTCGTGATCGTGCTATCCTACCCGGTCATACCCGGTCGGACAGCTCCCTAAATGGCCCTGCTGGCCGCATGTAAAACAAACTCCCGGACTAGCACGACACTCCCCACTGTGGAGTCTACCACAACGGTCACAATGAGGTAGGGGTGGCTTCAGCTGGTTAACACCCCTGCTCTCCCAAAAATCTGAACCCTTGGAGCCCCGACCGCTCCCAAAACTCGACGCTCAAGATTGTAGAGACCACTGATCGGGCGGAGGCGCATAACTAGTCTCTGAGGCGTGCGCCTCAAAATCACCAAAGGACCCTGCAGTTCTGGCCCTCTTCTGCTGACTTTGGTCATTCTGTCGATTTCTCCGCTCCTCACCTCCAAGTGCATAAGACTGCATTCGGGCAATGTCCATGCCCTACCAAGAGCTACACCAACAACTCTGCTAGGTAATCATCGAGCCTCAGAATATATCGGTGGACTCGATCCTCCATACTAGCTACTAATGCGGGGACGTACCGGGCCAATGAGTCGAACTCCACATTGTACTCCCGCACCGTACGCCCATTCTGCCGCAACACCAAAAATCTGTCGGCCCGAGCCCTCCTCATCTGTGGCGGCAAGAAGTGTGCAAGAAATGCCTTTGAGAACTCGTCCCAAAGCCGGGTATTCTCTCCCCGGCAGCTCACGATCAAACCAATCGATCGCGGTATCACGCACCGATGCGAACCCAGGACCTCTGACTCTGTCTCCGATTCGTTGATAACTCTCATGATCCGTTGAATCGCCGGATGAACTCCTGCGGATCATCCTCGTGCCTCGACCCATAAAACTCGCGTTACACTCGTAAAATCCGTAGTCTCAAATCGCTCGGGGTTGAATTACGGGTGCTCTGGATCGGAATCGCTGCGTCAGCTTATCTCAAGTTCGCCACAACCGCCATTAATCGCCATCTCCTTGTAACCCATCTCCTCTGCCCGGCCGTAGGGTGGAGGCTCGCATCGTGGTCTCTGTAGAGATGCCACGCTCTACTCGTATCTCCTCTCGCCTTGCCGCCACGGGCGGGTTGCCTTGCGGAGGCATAATCGGTAAAACGAGATACGCCGGAGGTTCAACTTACAACACGCCTCTAAGGCACGATCTCGTAATGAGAAGAATGGAAACTAATCCTAAATGTCTCAGCCTCCGATTATAGATGTGGTGCACAACACATCGATAATCAAGACTTACTAGACACGGTCGTAGACACTTTCGAGGACTAATCATTGATACCACTTTTGTCACGACCGAACCGGCCCGTGGATCGTGCCTTACCGGGCACCCTAGTGATACAACATCGAGAAAATCGGAAATAAAAACATGGACATGAATTAAGAGACAAGATAAATAAACAGCCAACCAAAACGGTTGCCTTCATCATATATACATAAATACCACAGATATCCTTTTTACAAACCACGCCACGATTACTCATGACCTTAAGATTTATACAACAACTATGACGGACAGGCTCTCGCCATACCCCATCAGACAAGAACCCACAGACATCGTGGTAACATACCAAAGATAAGCCTCAGGAACGAGCTTCCCAATACGAAAGGTGATCCTAAAAGCGGGGATCGACACTGATGTACTTACTGCGGCATGAACGCAAATCAAGGAGGTCAAGATAACAGTACCAAGTATGTGAAACTATAAAATCAGAAATGAAATCATACTAGCCTATAAAAGCGGGAGATGTATGATAACCAAACTACAAGATACACACATATGCTTATATCAATTCGGTCTCACGCCCACAACATCAATCCCGCCGTGAGTACCTTCCTCACCGCGGCATTCTATGATATGATAACAACAAGACAATCCAAATGGGAGCATACCCGCGCTACGATCGTGTCGGTATGTCCAAAGGGAACAAATAAGACAACATTCCAAATGGAAGCATACGCAGCGCTACGATCGTGTCGGTATGTCCAAAGGAAACAATAAGACAAAGATTCCAAATGGAAGCATACGCGCGCGCCACGATCGTCGTGTCGAGATGTCCAAAGGGAAACAATAAGACAAAGATTCCAAATGGAAGCATACCCGCGCTACGATCGTGGCCGAGATGTCCAAAGGGAAAAAATAAGACAACAACGCGGTAATCATAGTGGAAGCATACCAGTGCGCTAGGCATCGTGTCAGTATGTACAAAGCGATTAACAAAAGTAACACTATCAGGCGTGCAGTGGAATTTATCCGCCACTGGGTCACGCCCAAGTAAGTTCTCAACAAGTCAACCGACCCTCCATCGAGAGACGCGGTAGTATAGAAACACAATTCTTGCACAACAAAGGTTATCACAACAAGCATAGGCAAGTTTCACAACAACAAGCATAGGCAAGTTTCACAACAACAAGCATAGGCAAGTTTATACACAACTCGAAGTACTTTCATTTTATGCCCAAGTTCGGGTTTTACCCCTAAAGTACTACGTACGTTAAATTCCTTTTAAAGAGATTTATTCCTTTTATAAAAGTCACCCGATACCCGTAGTATAAAAATAGAGTGACTTATATCTTTTAAGTAAACTAAAACAACTTCCATACTATCCTTTTTAAAACCAAATTAAGGCAACACCATGCCTTCTTTTTAGACCAAAACACTTCTCTTTTTTAAAGTCAAGTTACCACCTTAAAACCAGTGATAAAACCTTCTTTTGTTTTCATAACGTCGTTATAACCAACTTCCCATAAGGTTATAACACGTTATGTTTTAAACCATTTTAAGACAACACAATGCCTTTCTTTACCGTAAAGTTCCAGTTTGCCTAATTTCAATTACGCAAGTCTCTTTTTAGAAAAGTTTCATAGTTCAATGTCTTAATCTCTTTTAAAACAATTGAGTAACATATGCCCTAGGCGAGTAGGTTATTCTTGATCATAATCAATCTTATTAAGCAGCCATGATCTAGAAAATGTAATATCATTTTGTCTCATCTTAGCTTCTATGCAGATGGAGGTTTCTCGGTTTTAATAATACTTCGTTAGTCATTACATTTTCCTTTATTAGCGCTGCGATGGTTTGTTCGATACGTATTCGATTTTCAATCAAGAAACATTATTCCTTTTAAAATCAAGTACTCATTACTCCCGAAGGAGGTTTCACACTAACATCCATATCAAGTCAAGTCTCTTAAGACGTTATACCTAACTTCCCATAAAGCTAGTATAACTCTTATGTTTTCAAAACCAAGTATTACTCTTCTTTCAAAACGGTTTCTTAATGAAATACTTCAAATGCTTTATTATCACACATCAAGTCGCTTATAAGTCAAATCGCTTACCTTTTAACAATCACAAAGCATTTTCTTATCTACATAAAGTCGTTATAACCAACCTCCCATAAAGCCGTTATAACACTTTATGTCTCAAACCAATCAAATACATTTAGCACATGTGACGCTCACCGCATTACATAGTTACACACATATCATGCTAGAAAAGATAGGAAGAGGTTCACATACCTCGCGACGATTATCGACTAATAGCAAAACGCCCAAGTACCTCAAACCGCTCGCTACTCCTTAAGCCAAGTACCACGCCACACGTAGTATTTCAACCTATAGAGGCCACAAGGCGCCTATTAACATCTTAGATCTCAATGTAGAATATTCTACGTAAAATTCGCAAGACTCTCCCCGCAACAGTAAATCTCTCCTCTCTATCGAGGCCGCTACCAAGCCAACCAGTGGGGTTAACACGCCTAACCTGACGCAGTACAATTCTACTACACAAGAATGCTACACAAGTCTACCGTAATACGCCCTATGTAATTACGTTCTCTTCTTTAAATTCAGCTTAAGTCGCAAGACATTGCCGTAAGTATTATTCAGCTTAAGTCAAAAGACATTGCCGCACAACTATGTTCATTCTATATATAGTATACTTAACTATATACTCCTACAACATGTAATTTCCAATTACAATGTAGGTTAGGAATGTTTACCTCGATAAGCCCAAAATTATCCGAGTTTATATGTCGATCCCGAGCAAGGTTTAGCTCCTACTCCACGCGCTCCACCCGCTCCAACCAACCCTTAGAAGTTCTAACCAACTTCTACATATAACTTCAACTACGGGTGAAGATTTTTCCAAAGGGTTTCGTTTAGTGGCTAAAGGAAAGTATACTAGTATTTATGGGCTTTTCAGATAGAGGTAACCTTGGGAATACTACAAGGTATTTAGGCCAAGGTATTTGGGCATTATAACAATACTAGAGAGTATTTCTATACCACAACAAGGGGTATTATACTAAAACAACTAGGCTAGTGGTAGGCTCTCGCCACAAGGCCCAACAAAGGGGAGGACTTGGCCGAATGCTACACTTAAGGGAGGGATTTTGAGACTTGGAGAATGATTTTGATGAAGAAGTTCATCAACTGGGGGGTATTTATAGGTCAAGCAATGGCCAACCAATGGCCAAGATGAAGACAAGTGTTAGCAAGTGTAGGGCTAGGATTTGGACAAGTGTTTGTGGCCCCACTTTCATCTACTACACAAAATATCTAGCCAAACATTGACCAAATGTTTAAGGCAAGAAACATGAAAAACGTACAAAGGGAGCTCAACCAAATCATCCACTTGGGTGACAAGTGTCACCCTCCCGTTGGTCCAAAATATTTCGCCTCTCGGAAAAATCCGCAAAATTATAAATGACATAGCCTAATTTTCCTACGAAAGTCGTGGAAACGCTTCGTCTAAAAACGACTCTTTTTGGCACTTGTGTACAAATTTCGAAACTATGCTTACTTTAAGGCTCAAATTAATATACGTATGCCCTCACGTACATACTCAGGAAATACGGGGTATAACACTTATATTCCAATATTTATATAAGTTATAGTTCCTTTTTTGTTAACTTCTTAGTAAGTAATGGATACATTTTTACCATTTTAATGGCTAATATGCCAATTCTCCTTTTAACATCTTAACAAGATCCAAATCTTTCCTTATATCCCATACTTCATAATATACTTCCAATATATGTATAATATCCAATATACATAATAATCAACTTCACAAAGAGGTTAAGGTTCATTACCTCAATTTAGCCCAAAAATATCCAAGAACTTAAAGTCGCTCCTAAGCAAGTTTTAGCTCCAAATCTTTGTGTTACAAACCACCACAAGTCACCCTTAGAAGTTCCTAACCAACTTCTATTCAAGAATTAACTCCAAAAAGTGAAGAACACTAAGGTTCCAAATATGCATGCTCTCGGCTTTGGGGTAATTTTGAGGCTATGGGTGTGAAATCTTGTCTAACTCTTGGTTAATCATCTTCCTAATACATTAAGGAAGAACACTTATAAGTTTAAGAATTTTTGGACAACATTTGCTCAAGAAAAGGGGGGTTTGGACGAACTAGCTAGAGGGAGAGAAAATATTTTCAAGTCTTGAAATGTTCTAAGTGTGGAAGATTTTCATCAACTAGAGGTGTTTATATAGTACAACCAAGTGGTTAGGATGAAAACATGTGTATGGTGTAGATTGTTTGTGTAGGTTCCTTTCTCCACCTGTCCCACAAATGCCATGCAAGACTTTGAAAATTTGACTTGCCCACTAACTAGCCAAAACCGTGTACTACCATGCAAATGCCATGCAAGACTTTTGGCCACTTGTTGTCACGACCCGACCCCGGGCCCGCGACTGGTGCCCTACCTGGGCACCCCTTTCGGTATACATCAGAGAATAGAAGCGGAACATACACAACTTATAAAATGCTTAAACATAAAATAACAAAGCAGCCGATAAGGCCACCTTCCGCATAATATACGCAATAAAACAAGACATTTTTTTTTCTTTACAACCCAATCCACAAATGTGACTACGCACTTCTAAGAATAACAACTCAAGTGACAGGCCCCGCCATACCCCGAATGTACAACGACCGACAATACAGTGGATAAGCCTCCGAATAAAGGAGCTTCAACACCAATAACAGTGATCCTAAGAGCGAGGATCAAGAATCAGATTTCTACTGCGACATTTAACGCAGCCCAAGGAGGTCAAGACAACATGTACCAAATATGTGAAACCGAAAGCATCAGAATGAAATCATAAGTCTATAATAAAATTGGAGACAGGTATGATAACTCAATTAACAGTAGACAGTGCCTTACTAACAATGAGAGTAATCAAAAGTATAGCTAGCAAATCCACTAAACAGTGGTATAACGATCTGGGGATTTACCTCATTTATACTCTTACCCCAAGGTGGTAAACAGTGGTATAACTATCTTGGGAGCTACCCTCGTATATACTTTTACCCCGAGAAGGTGGTAAAGCGGTGGTATAACTATCTTGGGAGCTACCCTCGATATACTCTACCCCGAGAAGGTGGTATAACTATCTTGGGGATTTACCCCTCAGATATACTCTTACCCTATCTCAACTGGCCATCATACATAATATAAGCCCTACCGGCTTATCATACATAACATAAGCACCACCGGCTTATCATACAATAAATAAGCAAGTTAAGAAATTCCCCTAACTTCTTATTAGTCTTATTCATATACACTCTCATTTTAGTTTACTTAAGGCACTAACGTGTCATTATAAATCCGGGATTTTAACCCAAAGTACTACGTACTTCTATTCTTTTAAAATGACTCATTTTCATATAAAACTTCCAAGATACTAATAACCGTAGTATCAAGTCATAACTACATTTTAAGACAAGTCACAATACCTTTTTAGAAAATACATTTTCGGGCTTCTAAATCAAGTGACTTCTTTCTTTTAAAACCTTAAGCAATTGATGCCTTTAAATCAATTTGCCTTTCGTTATTTCAAGTCATTTAACATACTTAAATTACTTAGAGTAAACCACTCTTTTTAACCTTTCATAAAGCTATTATAACCAACTTCCCATAAAGTCGTTATACTAGCTTTATACATTAGCAACTTACATACTTCTTTATAACTAAGAGACTTAAACTTTCCAACAAAACAAGTATCAATAATACTTTCAACATACTTAAAGTCTCTTAACTTTTGAAAACCAAGATATCCTTAATATTTAAACAAGTGAGTTAATTTCCTAACTCAATCAACTTGGACATTCTTAAAATAAGCCAAGGATATCAAATAGGCCTAGATTGTCAAAATCTCAGACGCCTACCGCATCATATATATTTACAACTTATTCATGCTCAAGAGATAAGAAAGTTCCACATACCTCTTCGGTTAATCCTCTTGCTAAGTCCAATTCGACGTACGTAGTATGTCAACCTATAATGACCATAGTACGTCTATTAACTTCTAGTTTCAAACATAGAATATTCCAAGTGCAAAGTCCCTAAATTCTACGGAAAATCGGACAACACTTCCTTTGTTTCTACATACTTTGCCACCTTTTTCAAGGCCGAATTCAATAACCAAACACGCCACATTTAAGGCCCAACAAAGTAGCTAACAATAGGGGATTACACGCTTAAACAAGACATGTAAAATTCCGCCCCACAATATATAACAAACTAGTCTAAACTACAATGTCAATTCGGCAATTTGGGCAACAATACCAATTCTTATCCAATTTCCATTTCAATCCAAGTTGTTAGCATAACATGATATCAAGTCGCAATCGATTATAACTACTATAATCTTCAAGTAAGTAACATGCGACGATTCTAATAAACGACCAAATTGTAATTCAATTTCAAATGACTCAACATGTCATTTTCGGATTTTGAGCTTCCAAATTTCCATAACACTTATCAAACTTCATAACACATATCACATGATCACTTATAACTTATCATAACATGAAATCTTCAATTACAAAAGTAAAACGAAGATTATACCTCATTTAGCCAAAATATGATCCAAGACTACAAGTCGATCCTTAGCAACTTTAGCTCCTCCTTTCGACGTTCCAATCCACTCCAAGCAACCCTTAGAAGCTTATGAAGAACTCATCTTCAAGTTCCAACTTCAAAGTTGAAGAACTCCTTAACTTTCCGCCTTGCGACTAATACGAAAATGCCACTTTTCCGGGATCTTTCTATTGAGATACCCTTACAATACTCTTAGGAACCTTGGTTTAAAGTATGGGAATTATTGGACAATAAATTGAAAAAATTTCCCTTGAAAACCTAGCATTTGCCGTGAGCTTCCTAGTGTACAAGAACAAGATTTCAAAATATTTCTAAGTCTGGAGAATGACAAAGTCTTGCACTACTAGTGTACATATATAACATAATGGAGGGTCTAGATTAGTACATATGGATGGCTTGGATGAGTTTCACATGGATCTTGCCCAAGTGGCCCTTGGACTTTAGTCAACAATGTCAAGCTTCAAGACTTTAGCAAGACTTACTCATCAATTTAATGGTCAAATGACCCTTTTGCCCATGGTAAATTTTGTCCAAGACAACCTAAGGGGTGGGGGGGGGGTTCCACGGGTTGCCCTCCCATTCGTCGAAATATTCATTTTCCCACAATTCCAACATTCCCATAAATTTACTAGACACAAGCCATAACATTTTGAGTTCTTACGCACGCTCTATAAACATATCCTGAAATTCGGTGTAACATTCTCCTCCCTTAGAAACATTCGCCCCGAATGTTCTTTCTGAGTCAAACTTAAAGATAGCGACATAGTCTTCTTTTACAACCCCTACATACCAATAATACCACACGAGGCCACACCACAATACTCATACTAAAATGTCAAGCTGAACCCCATGTGTCAACGTCGGTGTTATACCCCGTAGTTCCAGGGTATGTATGCGAGGACGTACGTACGAGAATACGACATTGAAATTGGAAAAGAAGAAAGAGGTGATTTTTCCACGGAAAAGTTTCCGGTTTTTATGAAGGAAAAAGGTTCGTTAATGGGAATCGGATTCCCAGATTTGGTATTCGGACTTCTTGGAATATTAGAGAATTATGGAATTTTATTTTCCGAAATGGTCACGTGGGGCCCACGGGAGAAATTTACGGGTTTGTGGGGCCCACTTTGTTTTCGAGATTTTGGCCATTGTTGATATTTTCGGAAGATGAAATATTTTGGACGAGTAGGAGGGCGACACGTGTCACCCCCCCTAGTTGGCTTGGACGATTTCACTTTGTGCACAACACCCGATTAGAGTCGTTTTCCGACGAAACGTTTTACAAGACTCGCGTAGGATAAATTCCGGCTATGCCATTTCTAATTTTTGCGGATTTTTCCGAGAGACGAAACATTTTGGACCAACGGAAGGGCGACACTTGTCACCCTCCAATTGATGGACTTGAGGCGTCCATTGGGACGAATTGGATAGCCATTTTTGTCTTGGAGTTGGTAGGATATTTTGTGTGCAAGTTGGCTAGGTACACTTGCCCAAATCTTGGCCTTACACTTGCCTTGCACTTGGCATAATCTTGGCCATTGGTTGGCCATCCCTTGACCTATAAATACCCCTCTTGTGATGAAGAGTTTTTCATCCACAAAATTACTTCCAAGTCTTGAAAAATCCTCTCCTCTCCCTTAAGCCTTTTCGTCCAACACACCTCCCCTCCCTTTTGAGAAGCTTAGCCGAGGCTAATCCCCTCTAGCCTAGCAAATCTACCCTCCCTTGGTAGAAAAGTTGCCTTCTAGTATTGTTATAATGCCCAAAATACCCTAGCCCAAATCCCTTAGTCCTTAGTAGAAGTTGTGAAGAACTTCTAAGGTTTTCTTGGAGCTACCGGAGCGTTCAACTTATGAGCTAAACCTTGCTCAGGCGCGACTTTTATCTAGGATATTATTGGGCTTACCGAGGTAAATAACCTTATCCTCCTTTTGTAATTAGAAAATACATACTGTAGAAGTATATGAATAAGTATGAATACTTAGAAGGATATTAAAGAATAGAATTGAATTGATATCACAAAGAGAGGGTTTAAAAGAAGAATGATAGACTGCTTTCACAAAGAGACTTGAGTAGCTCACCGCAGGGAAGTGCTGCCCAACTTTCCGTAGGATATAGAACCCTCTCGCTTAGAGCTTTGTACAAGATGCCTAGACGCTGATAGACGATTTGATCAATTATAGGTCGATTCTTCACACGACATATTCAACTTGGCAGGTGGATTTTGCCGAGAAGGTATGTGATTCTTCCTATCCTCTTGAGCATGATATTTTAAAGAATATGTATATAGTACGGTAGACGTACGTGTATTAACTAAATAATAATTACGGCAATGTATTCGGACTTAAGCCTGAATAATAACTACGGCAATGTCTTCTGACTTAAGCCTGAATAATAAAGATCATGAAGTAGTTCAAAAGAATTAAGAAACCTTTTTGAAAGAAGAGTAACACTTGGTTTTAAAAGCTTAAGAGTTATACTAGCTTTATGGGAAGTTAGGTATAACGGCTTAAGAGTGATAAAAAGAATGTTTTATTGATCTAAGAAAATAAGAGACTTGACTTAATTATACTAATGTGAATTTTGTTAAGAAGTTTGAAACCTCATTCGTGAGTAATGAGTATTTTGGTTTTCAAAAGGAAAGATGTTTTACTGATTTCGGAAATCAGAATGAATGTCGAACAAACCATAGCAGCGCTAATAAAGGGAAATGTTTTGACTAATAAAGTATTATTAAAACCAGTAGAAACTTCCATCTGCATAGGAGCTAAGATGAGACAAAATGATATCACATTTCCTAGATCATGCCTGCTGTAATAAGATTGTTATGAACAATAATAACCTATTCACACATAAGGTATATGTTTCTCAAATTTTTTTAAAGGATTAAAACTATGAACTACGAAACCTTTCGAAAATGAGAAACTTGAGTAATTGAAATTAGGCAAACTTGAACGTTGGGAAAAGAATGTTGTTACTTGATTTTACAAAGAGAAGTGTCTTGATTTACTTCAAAAGATGATTACTCTATTTTTATACTACGGGTATTGTGTGACTTTTGTGAAAGAAACGGATCTTTTAAAAGAGTAATACATGAAGTACTTCGGGGCTAAAAACCCGAACTTGTTAACCTAATGTAGAAAGTACCTTGTGTGAATAACTTGATTGTATTGATTTGTGATAATCTTGTAATACTTTCTTGTTGACTTAATAAGTAAACATGTTAAGATGCTACGTGAGTTAGTATCTTGTGATGTTTGTGTAAAGGGGTTTTCCCTTGTTGTGCTTAGGTTGTCTAACGATAAACTGTTATGTTAGTATTATATCACTTATGATTCCGGTTAAGCCGCCTCCACGCGGGTAGACTCAAAGCGGTCCGTGACCTATGATTCGAGAATACCTTACTACGCGTTCAGGCCTATGCGAACTGCGGAGTTCCGTGTTAGTACGGCCCTTGTGGTCACGCGGTCTTTGTGGCCACGCGACGGCGAGTCCAGACGCCGGGAGTAGCTACCGATGCGGGAATACCTCACGCGGGCCATCGAGTGGCCTGCGCGAGCTACGGAAGTTCGTGGCTAGACGCGCACATTAGATACTGCGGGCGAGTGGCCAGCTTTGATCATGTGACGGTCTAGACAGATCTCATTATACAGTTGCGACCTTGGTTGTACTGTGGGTTTTAGTAGTCGGCTATGCCTTCGTACTTACCCCGTACGGTTTCATAATGACACCGGTAGGGCCTGGTGTTCATGTGTATTCCTTGGTGCTTTTATATCATAGACTGCCGGCAGTGAGGAAGGTATTCCACGGGCATGAATGATGTTGTGGGCGTGAGACCCATTGTTACATTTGAGTGATGACTTTGAGGGCGTGAGTCCCGACTGACATGATCGCTTATTTATCAGGAATTGTAGTTTTGGTTATCATACATGTCTCGCTTTATATAGACTACTATGATTTCATTTACGTGATTTCGCCACATACTTGGTACCCATCAGATCGACCTCGGGCCGCGTTCACGCCGCAGTAAGTACTCTACCGTTGATCCGCTCTTAGGATCACCGCTTTCAGCTGGGAAAGCTCGCTTCTCCGAGGCTTAGCATTTTGGTACGGTCCTCGCCGTTGTAGATATTTGCATTCGGGGTATGGCGGGCCCCGTCCCGCCATTGTTGTTTTAAACTCTTAGAGTCCGTAGACTGTTGTAAGGTTGGGATGTAATCGCTCATTTTGGGTAATTATATATATATGCCGAAGACAACTTTTCCTAAACCGTGTCTTATTTATACTGTTTCATATCTTGGTTGTTTTATATCCGATTTCTCCGATGTATGACTACTTGGGTGCCGGTAAGGCACTACCACGCCCGAACGGTCGTGACAAAAGTGGTATCAAAGCGCTAATCCTCGGAAAGTGTCTGACCGTATCTAGTAGAGTCTTGATTATCGGTGTGTTGCACCACACCAATAATCGAAGGCTATAGGATATTTAGGATTGGTTTTCATTCTTCTCACTCAGATCGTGCTTTAGAGTCGTGTTATAAGTTGGACCCTCTAACGTATTCCTTTCCTTACCGATGCCTCGCGCCAGTAACTCGGGCCCAGAGTGGCAAGGCAATGAGTCTGCGAGTGGAGTTCGAGAGTTAGAAGCACAGCCCAATCATCACCGTGATGCTTCATGCGGGAGTTCGAGACGCCGCCACAGAAGCAGAGTGTTTGGCACAATGGCAGCTTCCTCGCGCCATGACATCCGGACCTTCAGCCTACGGCTTGGAGCAAAATATGGATTGGAAGGAGACGGCCGCATTACTAGCAAGGGATTTGGCAACAGAGAGTATTTTATGTACCGTATACCAAGGATATTAATGATTATCTAAAGAAGGTTGTAAGAAGTAGCTCTTCATCAGAATGAGCCAGCTCATGTCAGATTATGTGTGTGGCCGAGAGATGTAGATCGGCAGACAACCAAGATCGCAAGAGGCCCGATTGGCGTGATCATTTGGTAACTCTCGAGGCGAACCGCCTCAGAAGCAGATTAGACATGCGCCTCCGCCAGGCAGTGTCCTCTGTGGTTCGCTTTTTCTCGTTGTTCACAAGGTGGCAGCGCCATCCCGAAATGCCGCTTTTTATCGCGCTTGTTTTACTTGCGGCCGTCAGGGCCATATGGCGAGGGAATGTTCTATAAGGAAGGATGCAAGTAGGAAGACTCACCTACCATCGCCATGGATTCAGTGCGGAGAGGAAGGGGTGTTAGCTGTAGAGGCCACCCCACCTCGGTGTGGTCGATGTCATTTTGGGAGGCCGTGCTCGCGTAGCTTGTTATGTTTCATGCGACAGTGGCCATTTTTGAGAAATTGTCCAACCAGAGTTGGCGGGATGTAGAGACTCACCTTCGTGATCATGGATAGTTCACCACCTTCCCACTATGCGCCAATGGGATTGATTAAAACGACCTAGGGAAGTGCCAGAGATACAGTATATCCTTAACCCTTTAGAGATTTATATGTGTAGTAAGATGCGAATATCTTAAGTATTGTTTTCTGCTAGCATGGTGTTAGTGTGATTAGAATTTTTTTAGTTAACCGGTAAGATTGGGGATGAGAGAGTGGGAGTCTTAGAATATTATACGTAGAGACCTTAGAGGCGCAGGCCATCTTTGGTAAAAGAATTATTTCGTGTTTGACCCTTATCGAGGTGCATAGTATACGTGAGATATTTTTGTGGGATGAATCCTCGAGTGATGGAAATGAAAGAGGTAGTTGAGCTTAGAAGACCGCTAGGTTTTCGTAACGGATTGGTGAGATTGTTCCGGATCGGGAGATAGTGTTTTGCGCGTTCGGTCGGGTTGAGGCCGAGTTGCGGTCACCCACGCCCGCTTGGTGACGGGCCGTTGTGGTGGTCCCGCTTGTGTTAGGTCACGAGGGTGTTAGGCCCAGTTTAGTTAACCATTGTACGAAGTTCGTGGACGCGCTCGACTGTAGTCGGGCCGACGAGGTCACCAATCTTATCTTTTAGTCAAACCGTACTCAAAGTAAGTCGCGAGATGATTATTTCGTGAAGCGGTGTAAGGCTGCACGGTGCCTACCTTCACCTTTGGCGCATGGAGCCCCGTTACTACTGCTTTTCTAGAAGTTTTACCGTGCAAGGTTAGGAACTCAAAGTGAGTCTCACGCCGCATTCACCCTGCCGTTGTTTGACTTCGGATCGAGCGTATAAAGAGGCCAGAGCCTCTACCACGGGAACGGACCCGAACCGTGGCTCTCCGTATGGCACGTCCTGAGAAGGTTCATGTCTCAGGGATCGCATGCAGCACGGTACCATTTGTTGGGTCGCCGGAGTGACACTAGAACCTCGTGGCAAAGTGACAAAAGTGGTATCACGACGAGTAAGGGAAGAAGCGAGCATGTATTACGAGCATAGGCGTGATCATTTCGTTTGTAAAGAGTAGGGGCGAAGGGAGTATCTTTTTAGACCTCGAGTAGGAGCTTTTGTGATAGAGGTGATTCCTCGTGGACTTGGAGATAAGTATGTGCGCTTGTTGTGTTGTGGCCAGGTGTGGCATGGTTGTTTCCGTAAGTATAGCAAGTGACTATATTGGCGCTCGCTTGTTTTGAGATTAGAAGGAACATTCGACGAATGTTTCTAAGGAGGAGAATGTTATACCCCGTAGTTCCGTGGTATGTATGCAGGACGACGCACGAGAATACGACATTGAAATTGGAAAGGAAGAAAGAGGTGATTTTTCCACTAAAAGTTTCCGCTTTGTGAAGGAAAAGGTTCGTTAATGGGAATTGATTCCCAGATTTGGTATTCGGATTTCTTGGAATATTAGAGAATTATGGAATTTTATTTTCGTAATGGTCACGTGGGCCCACTGAGAAATTTACTTTGTGGGGCCCACTTTGTTTTCTAGATTTTGGCCATTGTTGATATTTTCTAAGATGAAATATTTTGGACGAGTAGAGGCGACACGTGTCACCCCCTAGTTGGCTTCGACGATTTCACTTTGTGCACAACACCCGACAGAGTCGCTTCCGACTAAACGCTTTACAAGACTCGCGTAGGATAAATTCCGCTATGCCATTTCTAATTTTTGGATTTTTCCGAGAGACGAAACATTTTGGACTAACGGAGGGCGACACATGTCACCTCCAATTGATGGACTTGAGGCGCCCATCGGGACGAATTGATAGCCATTTTTGTCTTGAGTTGGTAGATATTTTGTGTGCAAGTTGGCTAGTACACTTGCCCACATCTTGGCCTTACACTTGCCTTGCACTTGGCATAATCTTGGCCATTGGTTGGCCATCCCTGGACCTAGAAATACCCCTCTTATGATGAAGAGTTTTTCATCCACAAAATTACTTCCAAGTCTTGAAAATCCTCTCCTCTCCCTTAAGCCTTTCGTCCAACACACCTCCCCCCTCCCTTTGAGAAGCTTAGCCGAGGCTAATCCCCCTCTAGCCTAGCCGAAATCTACCCCCCTCCCTGGGTAGAAAAGTTGTCTTCTAGTATTGTTATAATGCCCAAAATACCCTAGCCCAAATCCCTTAGTCCTTAGTGTAGTCACAAGAACTTCTAAGGTTTTCTTGAGCTACCTGAGCGCATAACCTAGAGCAAAACCTTGCTCAGGCGCGACTTTATCTAGGATATTATTGGGCTTACCGAGGTAAATAACCTTATCCTCCTTTTGTAATTAGAAAATACATACTGTAGAAGTATATGAATAAGTATGAATACTTAGAAGGATATTAAAGAATAGAATTGAATTGATATCACAGTAGAGGGGTTTAAAAGAAGAATGATAGGACTGTTTTCACAGTAGACTTGAGTAGCTCACCGGGTAGGGAAGTGCTGCCCAACTTTCCGTAGGATATAGAACCCTCTGCTTAGAGCTTTGTACAAGATACCTAGACGCTGATAGACGATTTGATCATATAGTCGATTCTCTCACGACATATTCAACTCAAGGTGGATTTCGCCGAGAAGGTATGTGATTCTTCCTATCCTCTTGAGCATGATATTTTAAAGAATATGTATATAGTACGGTAGACGTACGTGTATTAACTGAATAATAATTACGGCAATGTCTTCGGACTTAAGCCCGAATAATAACTACGGCAATGTCTTCTGACTTAAGCCTGAATAATAAAGATCATGAAGTAGTTCAAAAGAATTAAGAAACCTTTTTGAAAGAAGAGTAACACTTGGTTTTAAAAGCTTAAGAGTTATACTAGCTTTATGGGAAGTTAGGTATAACGGCTTAAGAGTGATAAAAAGAATGTTTTATTGATTTAAGAAAATAAGAGACTTGACTTAATTATACTAATGTGAATTTTGTTAAGAAGTGTGAAACCTCATTCGTGAGTAATGAGTATTTTGGTTTTCAAAAGGAAAGATGTTTTACTGATTTCGGAAATCAGAATGAATGTCGAACAAACCACAGCAGCGCTAATAAAGGGAAATGTTTTGACTAATAAAGTATTATTAAAACCAGTAGAAACTTCCATCCGCATAGAGCTAAGATGAGACAAAATGATATCACATTTCCTAGATCATGGCTGCTGTAATAAGATTGTTATGAACAATAATAACCTACTCACACATAAGGTATATGTTTCTCAAATTGTTTTAAAGGATTAAAACTATGAACTACGAAACCTTTCGAAAATGAGAAACTTGAGTAATTGAAATTAGGCAAACTTGAACGTTGGGAAAAGAATGTTGTTACTTGATTTTACAAAGAGAAGTGTCTTGATTTACTTCAAAAGATAATTACTCTATTTTTATACTACGTATCAGGTGACTTTGTGAAAGAAACGGATCTTTTAAAAGAGTAATACATGAAGTACTTCGGGGCTAAAAACCCGAACTTGTTAACCTAATGTAGAAAGTACCTTGTGTGAATAACTTGATTGTATTGATTTGTGATAATCTTGTAATACTTTCTTGTTGACTTAATAAGTAAACATGTTAAGATGCTACGTGAGTTAGTATCTTGTGATGTTTGTGTAAAGGGGTTTTCCCTTGTTGTGCTTAGGTTGTCTAACGATAAACTGTTATGTTAGTATTATATCACTCATGATTCCGGGGGTTAAGCTGCCCTCCGATGCGGGGTAGACTCAGGCGGGTCTGGTGACCTATGATTCGAGAATACCTTATGCGGGTCTGTGTGGCCTATGCGGAATCGCGGAGTTCCGTGTTAGTACGCGCCCTTGTGGTCACGCGGTTCAGGCTACGCGACGGCGAGTTCAGACGCCGCCGGGAGTAGCCTCGATGCGGGAATACCATGCGGGCTATTGGAGTGGCCTACGCGAGCTACGGAAGTTCTGTGGCTAGACGCACATTAGATACTGCGGGCGAGTGGCCAGCTTTGATCATGTGACGGTCTAGACAGATCTAATTATACAGTTGCGACCTTGGTTGTACCGTGGGTTTTAGTAGTCGGCTATGCCTTCGTACTTACCCCGTACGGTTTCATAATGACACCGTAGGGACCGTGTTCATGTGTATTCCTTGGTGCTTTTATATCATAGATCGCCAGCGGCGAAGGTATTCCACGCATGAATGATGTGGGCGTGAGACCCATTGTTACATTTGAGTGACGACTTTGAGGCGTGAGTCCCCGACTTGACATGACCGCTATTTATCGTGAATTGTAGTTTTGGTTATCATACATGTCTCCTTCTTTATATAGACTACTATGATTTCATTTACGTGATTTCGCCACATACTGTACCGCAGATCGACCTCCTTCGGGCAGCGCTCATGCCGCAGCGTACTCCTACCGTTGATCTCCGCTCTAGGATCACCGCTTCATTGGGAAAGCTCCGCTTTCTCGAGGCTTAGCATTTTGGTATGGTCCCCTGTCGTTGTAGATATTTGCATTCAGGGGTATGGCGGGCCCCTGTCCCGCCATTGTTTTTTTAAACTCTTAGAGGTCTGTAGACCTGTTGTAAGGTTGGGATGTAACTGTTCATTTTGGGTAATTATATATATATGCCGAAAGGCAACTTTCTCCCAGAAACTGTGTCTTATTAATACTGTTTCATATCTTGGTTGTTTTATATTCCGCTGATTTCTCTGATGTATGACTACTGGTGCCCGGTAAGGCACTATCCACGCCCGAACGGGTCGTGATACGATTATCCGCATAAAGCTTCACGACTCTAAGCTTACTAATAATCTTTCCTGATAAGCTTCGCTTATCCACACTGTACCGAATCAAGTTCGACTAAATAATCGAACCTCGCCTATGTCGAACCATCCAACCGGCGATCTACACTTTCTTACATACAAGGCCTCATACAGGGCCATCTGAATACTGAAAGGGTATCTGTTATCATACGTAACACAACAAGAGGCAATTAACCCTCCCGGATAGTTCTGAAATCAAGAACACAGGCCCGCAACCTATCCTCGTGCTCGATAGTACGCTCGCGTCCGCCGGTCCGAGGGTGTAATGCAACACCGAGACTCACTGTGTCCCTAAAACCCTTCAAAAACCTCTGTTATCTCGTAATCGAGCTCATCTGCTCGACAAGTCCTCGCAGCATCGTACACGCAATCTATCCTCATCTCACAAAGACTCATCCGGTGTTACTCAAACAGCTTTTCTCTTCTGAGAGCCGTATCTCGATACCAGATCATCACTAGATCCTCATATTGTCGCTCTTTACCTTCTCAACGACGGAAGACTCGCAACCTCTCTGATCTAAACTTCATTAACCTTGGAAACAAAAATCGAACCCCTCGCCTCCAGAGCTACCGAATCTCACTGACCACGCCCCGCCTACCGCTGCCCTCCGCATACTACCCTTAGATCCGCGACTAATAGTATCTTTAATCGCCTTGGCTTTCCCGGGTGATATAGGATATCGATATCACAATCCTTGAATAACTCTAACCACCGCCGCCACAAATTCTATCGCCTCATCATGATATACTGCAGGCTTTTGTGGTCCGCATAAATATCCACATGAAGTCTATATATACGCTATGCCCCCAAATCTTTAAGGCATGATTTAACCGCCGCCACTCTAAATCGCGAGTGGCGTAATTTCCTTTCCCGCTCCCTAACTACCGGAAAACATAGGCTCTATCTCTTATCGGGTTGCGCCAAGACACAACCTAGCCTAACACCCAACGTGTTATCATAATAACTTAACCTCTAGTCTCACATGAGGGGTTAGAATCAGAGTCGTGGTCAACTTATCTTCCAATAATCGAAAGCCTTTCTTATTCCCCGCGAAATATTCGTATCCTTAATCTCACTTATGGTTCCTGCTTCTTCTCTCGCAAACAAACTTGGTCACAACTTAGAATTGATTCTTCTGCTTGCCTCCTGGCTAAGACTTCCTGTCAATCATAATTTAGGGGGGGAGATTTCCTTGATCTCGTCAAGTAGTAACCCGATGCTACCACTTTTTCTCGAGGTGTTCTTATCGCCCATTATTTACTAACGGTCTTACACTAGTCTGGGGTAATCATATCTCGTGCAACTTACATAACCATAGTCGTATTCTCCTTTATCATTCTGGTCATAACCTTACCTTATGCTTATTATTAGCAAAAGCATTTCTATCTTGGTTCATAATCGTACATTTTCATATATGCATTTCACCTGCATTTTCCTTACGACATTTCCTCGACCACTTCGTAACGCTGCTCTTAATTACCCCAACACAATACTTTTCCCACTGCTACCTAAAATCAGAATCCTATGGCATGACGATTCTAAAGACCTTACCACTCCTATCCTTCGCCTAACAACATGGGTACACACAACCCCATAATACGTAAATTGTCCTTTTCGGGGAGAGAACTTATCTCTATCAAAATCTAAATCATCAAGCGCCACCTCAATCGTGATAGATTTTCAAAATCTACCTAAGATGCCTCACTTTCCACGCCAAAGACTGTGATTTATTTTATTCTTGCCTTGGACATTTTCCTGAAATTATTCGGAAGGTCGTGGCCCTGACCGCCACACCAAACCAACTCTAAGTACCTCCAAGGGCACTTAACATAAATTCCTTCAAATTCAATTATTACTTACTTCCTGCGTCAATTTACCGCAAATGAACAAGTCACACAGACTTATAAAAAAAACAATGATGCCAAAGAAGGAAGGATAATTCACTGGTTACTACCACTTCTCTTCCTTTACATCGATAATCACACGTAAAACCGAATTGAGCCAATCTCTCTCAGCCAACGCTGCATAACAAGAGGCCAACTAACCTGCATCATAATGACCTCAATGTTCACATAACAAAATTAGGTTCGTGTCACGACCCGACTTCGATCGCGATCGTGCCCTACCTGAGCACCCTTACACGTAAACATCAGAGATAATCAGCGGAACATACATGAAACTTATAAAATAAAACAACAAAAGTAAAACAACAGGTTAGCCGATAGGGCTACCTTCCTGAACATAAATATATACGATCAAGCTTGCCTCATTTCTTTACAAACCGACCCACAATATGTGACTACTGCACTTAAGAGTTTTAACATAACAACTGTGGCGGGACAGGGCCCCGCCATACCCCTGAATATACATGAATCTACTACCTCAGGGGAAACCGTACCAATAGATAATCCTCCGGAGTAAATGGAGCTTTTTCCAAAAAACCGAACCGAGATCCTAAGAGCAAGGATCACCAACCAGGCACCTAATACCGCGGCATTAACGCAGCCTTCGAAGGGGTCGCATTACAAATCGAATATGGAACGGAAATAAGGTACAACAATTAAAACATATCTCAGTATAAAAGCATGACAGGGTAAGTGTAAAAGAAGTAAATACCGAGCCTACCATGTCATTACCCTCGTGAACTTAATCGCACCTTATTATCTTTTCCCATTTCTCAATAAAGGTTATAGTCACTTCCTTACGATTTACTTCGGAAAATCATCAAGTTCACTACCATATAACCTACTTACCTTACACAACCTAGTCCGCCTCTTTACGAGGGACACCTATACCGCCTACCAACCCGGGACGCGATAAAGTCACATAGTCCGCCCTAAAGGTATCGTCCGGCCCATATCCGACGCGATAATGTCCTATAGTCCGCCATAAAGGTATACTTCGCCCATCTTCGGGTAGATAATGTCATATAGTCCGCCAGTAAGGTATACCGCCCGCCCATCTTCGGTCGATAATGTCATATAGTTCGCCCAGTAAAGGTATCGCCCGCCCATCTTCGGTCGATAATGTCATATAGTTCGCCTGAAGGTATACGCCCGCCCATCTCGGTCGATAATGTCATATAGTTCGCCGCAGGTATCGCCGCCATCTTCGGGTCGATAATGTCATATAGTTCGCCTGCAGGTATACCGCTCGCCCATCTCTCGGTCGATAATGTCATATACCGCCCGTAGGTATACCGTCCGCCCATTCTGGTCGATAATGTCATATAGTTCGCCCGTAGGTATACCGCCCGCCATCTTCGGGTCGATAATGTCATATAGTTCGCCTGGCGTATACCGCCGCCCATCTTCTCGGTCGATAATGTCATATAGTTCGCCCGTAAGGTATATCGCCCGACCCATCTCTCGGGTCGATAATGTCATATAGCCTCAGCCTAGGTATATCGCCCGCCCATCTCCGGGTCGATAATGTCATATATTCTCGCCCGTAGCGTATACCGCCCGCCCATCTCTCGGTCGATAATGTCATATATTCGCCCAGAAGGTATACCGCCTGCCCATCTCGGTCGATAATGTCATATAGTGCCCGTAAAGGTATACCGCCTGCCCATCTCTCGGGTCGATAATGTCATATAAAACCCGAATTTAACCCAACGTACTACGACCTCTACTCCTTTAGAAATACTATTTTTCAAATAAAACTTCCTATACTAACAACCGTAGTATCAAGTCATCTCTACCTTTCAGACAAGTCACAATACCTTTTAGAAATACAATTACCCGGCTTCTAAATCAAGTGACTTCTTTCTTAAAAACCTTAAGCAATTGGTACCTTTAAAACAATTTGCCCTTCTTTATTTCAAATCATTTCTTGTTTATGTTACTGAAGAAAACCATTCTCTTAACCTCCCATAAAGTTATTATAACCAACTTCCCATAAAGCCGTCATACTAACTTTATGCCTTAAACTAATTCATTTTTTTTATAACCAAGAGACTTCTACTTTTTGAAACCAAGTATTATATACTTTCAAATCAATTCTCTTAACTTTCAAAAATACAGGTAGTCTCTTAACCTTTAGAACTCAAGTGACTCCTTTTATTATAAAACCTTAGGCAATTGATGCCTTAAAATCAAGTTGCCTTTTCACTAAAATCAAGTCATTTATCTTTCCATAAAGCAATTATAACCAACTCCCCATAAAGTCGTTATATTCACTTTATGCCTTAGCCAAATACCATTTCCTATCCAAGGGACTTATACGTTTAAAACAGAACAAGTATCACATACTTTAAAAATCTTCAAGTCCCTTAACTTAATAAAACTTAAGACATCCTTTATTCTTTCAAAGAAGTGAGTAAATCTCCTAACTCACCCGACTTGGCTATTCATAAAACTAGTAAAGGATATCAAGGTGTTGTACGTCTACCGTACTACATACATGCAACTAGTCATGCTCAAAAGATAGGAAAAGTTCTATATAGAGTAAGTCACACAACTACCTCTTAACTTCTAAGAGTATAAGGAAACATGAAATGATACCACAGGTATATTCCATACATAGAATCTTTCCAAAGGAAGGAAGAGGTTCACATACCTCGCGACGATTATCGACAAGTAGCAAAATGCTCCAAAGTACTTCAACCTTGATAGCTAATCCATCCTTCAAGTATGATACGCTATACTAAGTACTTCAACCTCAACGAATCTTAATCCTATCTTCAAATCCGAAGTCGCTCCTTAGCAACTTAGAGACTCTTCAAGGCACTTCAATCCGCTACTTGAGACCCTTAGAACCATACCAACAACTTTCCTTCAAACTTCCAATCAAAACCTAGAAAGACAACTAGGTTTTCGCTTTGCGACTAACCCGAAAACTATCTTTTTCCGAGATTTTTCTATTGAGATATACTCACAATACCCTCATGAACCTTGGTTTAAAGTGTGGAGCTTATTGGACAAGAAACAAAAAAATTTCCTTTTGGAAAAGAGAGAACCCGAGAGCTACCACTATGTGTTCTTGATTTTCTTGAAATATTTTCTAAGTATGGAACTTAGTCTTGCTACTAGTAGTGTTATAAAGCACAAAGGAGGGTCAAGATGTAAACATTTGGGTGGCTAGGATAAGGTCTTAGCAAATATCAAGACTTGTGGGACCTTTGACTTAGTCAACTTTCTCAAGCTCACACTTGCAAGACTTTGTCTTCCTAACAAGGGTCAAATGACCCTTTTGTCCATGTTCAATTTCGTCCAAGGCATCACTAAGGGGGGGTGACACGTGTCGCCCTCCCATTCGTCACGATATTCGTTTTCCGACAATTTCATAATTCCGATAAATTTTTTACAAGTCTAAATTATCAACACTTGTGAGTTCTTACGTACGTTCTTAAAACATGTCCTGTAAATACGGGGTGTAACATTCTTCCCCCCTTAGAAACATTCGTCCTCGAATGTTCTTTCGGAGTCCAATCTAATTAAAGCGCGACATAGTCTCCTTATACTACACCCTTCTTACGACATATGCCACCCATGGCCACATAACAAATTTATACTAAGATGTCAACCTTGGCACTCACGAAGCCAACTAGCCCATACTTATAACGACCTCAAAGTCTGTCATAATCCTCTCTTCTAGGTCTACTAGGGTCTTACGACTGTATCATCACCGGAAAAACCTCATATTCCCGCTCAGCTACCACCCCACACACACTCACGGGTGTAGTTACCTCGAAAGGTTCTTATGGATTCAGGCTCTATTCCTTTACACTTGGTCGTTATCTTTCTTACTGGCCGTACTCTTTCCGTAATTCCAACCCATACTAGCATACATACATAACTTCCATACCGATTATGGCCTCTAATCTTTTGGAGTCACTCTTTTAAACAACATAAGGCCATTTCCGACTCCCACGACCTGGTTCCGGTGGAACGCGTCCACGAACCCGTAAAACAATTAACTAGACTTGGGCCTTGCACCCTCGTGACTCACACGAGCGGAACTACTACCAACTGATCCCACTCCATTCTAGGCCATGGGAGACCTTAACAGTCCTCACCCAGACCCGCCGTCGCACTTAACTCTTATTCTTGGTCTATAATAAATCTTCTACCCGAGAAGAACTTGTACATCTAAGGTCTCAGCGGTCTTCAACATTCTTAGGCTCGCAATTTCCATGCTCCAAGCCTACCTTATCAGTCTCCCCGTAAACGGGTACAAAAACTTATCATAATACCATAATCGTGTCGTTGATCACAACAACCATTACTTACTCTATACGGACCTCATCCGTACAATTCTCTTAAGCCCACTACGCAACTTAATCTATTTACATGACATTCCGTTAAGTTCCTTAACATGGCTTCTTAAGGGTTCACTACCCTATCAGACAGCTCATCCTTTCCCAATAATCTCAAAATAAACCACAAGACCTTGGCAAAAATTCATTAACTATTCCATACCTTCCCGGTATCTAGTTAGTCTTTACCACTCTTGGTAAATCTAAAACAATTCTAGGAAACCCATAAATGACCCTCATACATAACTCCGTATAGAGGTATGTCACAATACCAACTATACTATAATTATTACCAACCTGGATATGCAATCCACATAGTCCTTCCCGGTCATCACGCTTTCTCGTAGTGCAATCAACATAACTCGTTAGGAGAGACGACCCTAACAATACAATTTCTATGGCACGATCTCGAGTGAGAAGAATAGAAACCAATCCTAAATGTCCTGCAGCCTCCTGATTATAGATGTGGTGTACAACACACCGATAATCAAGACTCTACTAGACACGGTCTGTAGACACTTTTCGAGGACTAACTGCTCTGATACCACTCTTGTCACGACCGACCCGGATCGCGATCGTGCCCTACCCGCACCCTTACTGTGTAAACATCAGAGATAATCAGCGGAACATACATGAAACTTATAAAATAAAACAATGTATAAAACAACAAAGTTAGCCGATGTGGCTACCTTCTTGAACATAAATATATACGATCAAGCGGTTGCCTCATTTCTTTACAAATCGACCCACAATGTGACTACGCACCTCTAAGAGTTTTAACATAACAATCGTATGGACAGTGGCCCCGCCATACCCCGAATATACATGAATCTACTACCGGGGAAACTGCACTAATAGATAAGCCTCCGAGCAAATGGAGCTTTTTCCCAAAACCAACCGAGATCCTAAGAGCAAGGATCACCAACATGCACCTAATACCGCGGGCATGAACGCAGCCCTCTGGGGTCGATTACTGATCGAATATGGAACGGAAATAAGGTACAACAATTAAAACATATCTGTATAAAAGCATGACATGGGTAAGTGTAAAAGAAGTAAATACCTGAGCCTACTCTGTCATTACCCCCTCGTGAACTTAATCGTACCTTATTATCTTTTCCCATTTCTCAATAAAGGTTATAGTCACTTCCTTACGTACTTACTTCGGAAAATCATCAAGTTCACTACCATATAACCTACTTACCTTACACAACCTAGTCCGGCCGCTACTTTACGAGGACACCTATATCGCCTTGCCCAACCCGACGCGATAAAGTCACATAGTCCGCCTTTAAAGGTATACCGTCCGCCCATCTTCGGGACGCGATAATGTCCTATAGTCGCCCATAAAGGTATACCGCCCGCCCATCTCGGGTCGATAATGTCATATAGTTCGCTCGCAGGTATACTGCCGCCCATCTGGTCGATAATGTCATATAGTTCGCGCGTGAGGTATCTGCCCGCCCATCTTCTGGTCGATAATGTCATATAGTCCGCCGTAAGGTATATCGCCCGCCATCTTCGGGTCGATAATGTCATATAGTTCGCCTGAAGGTATACCGCCGCCCATCTTCGGGTCGATAATGTCATATAGTTCGCCGTAGGTATACCGCCCGCCCATCTTCGGTCGATAATGTCATATAGTCCGCCCGTAAAGGTATATCGCCCGCCCATCTTCGGGTCGATAATGTCATATAGTTCGCGTAGGTATACCGCCGCCCATCTCGGGTCGATAATGTCAGTTTGCCCGTAAGGTATCGCCGCCGTCTCGGTCGATAATGTCATATAGTCCGCGTAAAGGTATACCGCCGCCCATCTTCGGGTCGATAATGTCACATAGTCTGCCCGTAAAGGTATACTGCCCGGCCCATTCCTGGGTCGATAATGTCATATAAAACCCGGGAATTTAACCCAACGTACTACGCACCTCTACTCCTTTAGAAAGACTCTTTTTCAAATAAAACTTCCCAGATACTAACAACCGTAGTATCAAGTCATCTCTACCTTTCGTGACAAGTCACAATACCTTCTTAGAAATACAATTACCGGCTTCTAAATCAAGTGACTTCTTTCTTAAAAACCTTAAGCAATTGGTACCTTTAAAACAATTTGCCCTTCTTTATTTCAAATCATTTCTTGTTTATGTTACTGAAGAAAACCATTCTCTTAACCTCCCATAAAGTTATTATAACCAACTTTCCATAAAGCCGTCATACTAACTTTATGCCTTAAACTAATTCATTCTTTTATAACCAAGAGACTTCTACTTTTGAAACCAAGTATTATATACTTTCAAATCAATTCTCTTAACTTTCAAAAATACAGTAGTCTATTAACCTTTAGAACTCAAGTGACTCATTTTATTATAAAACCTTACGCAATTGATGCCTTAAAATCAAGTTGCCTTTTCACTAAAATCAAGTCATTTATCTTTCCATAAAGCAATTATAACCAACTCCCCATAAAGTCGTTATATTCACTTTATGCCTTAGCCAAATACCATTTCCTATCCAAGGGACTTATACGTTTAAAACAGAACAAGTATCACATACTTTAAAAATCTTCAAGTCCCTTAACTTAATAAAACTTAAGACATCCTTTATTCTTTCAAAGAAGTGAGTAAATCTCCTAACTCACCCGACTTGGCTATTCATAAAACTAGTAAAGGATATCAAGTTGTTGTACGTCTACCATACTACATACGTGCAACTAGTCATGCTCAAAAGATAGGAAAAGTTCTATATAGAGTAAGTCACACAACTACCTCTTAACTTCTAAGAGTATAAGGAAACATGAAATGATACCACAGGTATATTCCATACATAGAATCATGCCAAAGGAAGGAAGAGGTTCACATACCTCGCGACGATTATCGACAAGTAGCAAAATGCTCCAAAGTACTTCAACCTTGATAGCTAATCCATCCTTCAAGTAGGATACGCTATACTAAGTACTTCAACCTCAACGAATCTTAATCCTATCTTCAAATCCGAAGTCGCTCCTTAGCAACTTAGAGACTCTTCAAGGCACTTCAATCCGCTACTTGAGACCCTTAGAACCATACCAACAACTTTCCTTCAAACTTCCAATCAAAACCTAGAAAGACAACTAGGTTTTCGCTTTGCGACTAACCCGAAAACTATCTTTTTCCGAGATTTTTCTATTGAGATACACTCACAATACCCTCATGAACCTTGGTTTAAAGTTTGGAGCTTATTGGACAAGAAACAAAAAAAAATCCTTTTGGAAAAGAGAGAACCTGAGAGCTACCACTATGTGTTCTTGATTTTCTTGAAATATTTTCTAAGTATGGAACTTAGTCTTGCTACTAGTAGTGTTATAAAGCACAAAGGAGGGTCAAGATGCAAACATTTGGGTGGCTAGGATAAGGTCTTAGCAAATATCAATACTTGTGGGACCTTTGACTTAGTCAACTTTCTCAAGCTCACACTTGCAAGATTTTGTCTTCCTAACAAGGGTCAAATGACCCTTTTGTCCATGTTCAATTTCGTCCAATGCATCACTAAGGGGGGATGACACGTGTCGCCATCCCATTCGTCACGATATTCATTTTCCGACAATTTCATAATTCCGATAATTTTTTTACAAGTCTAAATTCTCAACACTTGTGAGTTCTTACGTACGTTCTTAAAACATGTCCTGTAAATACGGGGTGTAACAGTCTGCTAGGGTCCAACGACTGTATCGTTACCGACAATTATCTACCCGCTCAGCTACTACCCAACACTCACGGGTGTAGTCACCACGAAAGGTCCTCATGGATTCAGGCTCCATTTCTTTACACTTGGTTGCTCTCTTTTTCACTGGTCGTACTCTTTCCGTACTTCCAAACTTATACTAGCATACGTACATAAATTCCATACTAATTCTGGCCTCCACTCTTGGAGTTACTAAATTAAACAACATAAGGCCAGTTCCGGCTCTCACAACCTGGTTCCGGTGGAATGCGTCCACGAACCCGTAAAATGATTAACTAGACTTGGGTCTTGCACCCTCGT